>JAVJIF010005290.1:0-258612 GCA_038442645.1 Agave tequilana
AGAGAAAAGAAGCAGATCAACTCTTCAGCAAGTTCGCTGCGTACGAGCTAGCTTTCGCCTACCTTCTCTCTTCGAGAGTTTTGGTAGACAGAGCTGAGTTACTCTTCCTACCACCGAAGAGGAGATCCCAGAAGGACGGTCATCTGGTCAACGGAGAACAAGATTCACTCTCCACCGCCACACGAAGAACCCAGCATTAACAAAGGGGGAATTCAAGATTCAATATTCTCCCTCCCTTGTAACCGGAAGGAACAGTTTTTGTTGTAATCCTTTTCATTTGATTCAAGGAAAACTTTTACCGCAAATTCTCGTCTCTCTCCTTTCCCGGGTCATACAGTAGTGAAGAAAGAAAACGAAGATTCTTCTTTGTCTTAAAAGAATAAAAATAAATTGGAGAAAGAAGTAAAAGAATTGGTGGATTTGTTCATGATGGAAAATGAAAAGAAATCAAACAAGATTGGCTTTTGGATTAACACTAAAGAAAGAAAACTTTGAAAAGACTCTTTAGAATGAGAAGATCATGACTAGCTAACCTTACTACCTTGCTAAAACTTACTAAACTCCGTGATGGTGAATGCATGCCTCATGTTGATTCATCGGCAAAGATTTGTCTTGCGTGTTTGGTCTAATTACTTTCCCACTTGGATGATGGATGATCATTCTTGGACTTGTCTTGTAGCCTCATAGATGTCATTGGCCTACAATTAGACTTTCAATAATGGAATCAAAAGAGCTACACTCAAGGGATGCTAAGGAAGAAGATACAACATTCATTAATGGAAAAGAAGTTGTACAACAAATAGCATATTGGTGATCCATCTCTATGTTCCATCAAGGCACTTGTTCAAAGACACGGCTCTAAATGAGGCACACATGAATCATATGGAATTACAGCAAGAACTTACCAAGCAATGAAAGCAACCCATCGGAGAAGAGAAGACCATACAACTTGCAAGATTAAAGATAGCAATCACCCATGAGTTAGTAGTTAGCAAGGTTAGTGTTAGCTAGTTCATGTTTAGAAAAGTTAGCTACTAGCCATAAGAAAAGAAAAGCAAAGCATGAATTAAAGTGCAAGTAAAGTAAAGCTAGAATTAAAGAAAGCAAGTAATACTAGAAATGCTCAAGTAGAGAGAAGAGAATGGATGAATCCTTGCTTCACAAGTTGTCACTCCTTGGTGTACACAAGCTTTCTCTCTCTTACAACTCTCTTTTGCAGAATTTCTAGGGAGGAAGAAGATCTAGAGCACTACAAAAATCCTAGAGAAAAATCCTACAAAAATACAAGCATCTAATCTCTAATCTCTCCTCTCTCTTCTCTACACTCTTCTCGCAAGCCCTGGTCCTGTATTTATAGCTCAGAGAGAAGGATCTAGAGCCCAGTTTGTTGGAGAGAAATCCGGGCTCCAACAACCCTGTAACTGCCGCAAATTAGCGGCAAACTCCTGGATTTTGCGGCAAGATCAAGGCAGTTGAGGCCAGATTTTCTGTTGCAAGTTTGTTTCAGTTTGTTATCCACGTGGCTCTTCTGGAAGAGTGAGTTGGCGCGTAGAATTCTCCAGATTCTGGATTCAAACTTTGGGCTCTCTTTGGGTTTTTGAATTAATCTCTTTAATTATTGCTAATTAAAGAGATTTTGGGCTTTTTCTCATTTCAGATGTGGACCTGCAAAAATAGAGAGAAGATGATCAAAAATCATATTTTTATTTGTAATATGCATGAGAATAATGTGGTAAAATATGCAGAATTGAATACCAATCACACCCCACACTTATACTTTTGCTCGTCCCGAGCAAACAAAGAAAAGAAAAACTATACTACCAATTTATTACACCACTTTCGCAGGTGACGCGATTGCACTGAGCACGTGCAACAAGCCGTTAAACCTCTAGGTTACCCTAGAGGAGGAGTGTTGTCTCCTGAGGGTTTTTAAGCGGATTGCACCCACAAATCCATAAAGAAAGAAGACAATGTTAGTATTTTGAAAATTCATTTTGAAAAAGAGGCATATTTTCGAACTATTTTTGTAAAAATATAAGTGATCTAAGGTCATAAGTCCACCTATAATCATTCTTCCTTAAACTTAGTCTCTATGCAAGATCTTATCTTTAATTAAGGTAAGAATTCAAAATTGGATTGAATATCTTATCTTTCATAAAACCTAGATAATATGCACATTGTGATAGTGAAGATTTCTGGGATTTCAACTCTAACCATCAGCCATTTATTTATATATTCTTTTTTTTTTTCTTCCCTTAGTTTTCTTAGGCTTTCTAGTTCACCCATGTAGCGAGCCTATAACCGATGACTCCCAAACCAGTCTGTCCTAGGGCACCAGATGAGAAAACATCCCTCGGTTTAAGGACTCGAGTGAAAAAGGCCACAAAACTAAGGGGGATTATTTATTTCCTTTACCACCGTTAGGCGTGAATAATCATTCTTCTTGAGGCATAATTATCCAGCTTAATAAGTAATGTTTTTTTCTTTTTTTTATATTTTTCTTTATTTATGGCATTTTAGGTCTTTGTTTCCATCTCAGAAATGTGTAAGTGTGAAGTGCATACTATCTAAGGTAAAAAAATTCAAGATAAAATTATCTCCCAATTTATCTTACTTAGCCTATAATTTTAAACAAGATCTATTATTTCAACTAGGTTTAAGATGTCATAATTAAGGATTTCTTAATTCCTAAGATACATCTTAATTTTCTTAAAAATAGATCAAAACTTTGTTTCTTATTTCAAAAAGTTTTTTTATTTTATTTTTTTATTTTTTAAATTTCTAAAAGAAGTGTAAAAGAAAGAAATCTAAAAAGAAGTGTAAAAGAAAGAAAAGTGTAAAAGAAAGAAAATCTAAAAACTCTATGTTAGTAAACCCTCCCCCACACTTATTTCATGCATTGTCCTCAATGCATCATGATATATGTATGCATGAAACAAATAGAGAGGGAAGGAAAAATTACCTCAAGGTGGTGGTTCCGGTGGCGGTCGGATTGGTCCACGAAAGGCGGCCCAATCATTCTTGCGTGGAGTCCAGAGGAACCCACCAGAAATATCATTAATATAACCCACTAAAAAGATAAATCCATGAAGGATTTTTATTAAGTATTTGACCCCATCTAATTTCCATTTTCCATACTAATTTCGGAGTCAAATTTATCAACCTCCTTATCCCAGAATGGTGTATGAAATGATAGAACAATTGACTTGGACTCAGGAAGAACAGGAACTAATACCGACTCAGGAAGGTGACTCAAGTCAAGTAAAGGTTCAGGAGTCGAAATGAGTTCAGGAATTGGGGTCCAAGTCAAGAAGTTAAAACTCCAGTCCACATGTATTGTCCAACAATGGAATGAGACCTAATATAGGTGATATCTCTTTACTTCCAATATGAAGGAATTCTAGCTCATCGCCATACAACTCTTCAAAACTAAGGTCAATGTTTTCCGTCAGAATTGTACAATTAGTTTCAGAAGTAAAGAGATTGTGAGAATCTAGGTCACATATCTCATTGTTTCAATATCAAAAAATGGAGAACTTGCCAATTTGTCAATGGGACTGTCAAAGTAAGGATTGGTCAAGTTCAATATGATCATCATAAATGATAGGTGACTCAATTTCACAATGGACTGGCACTGGATCCAATATTGACTCGGGAAAGGATTAAAATTAGGTGAAGATACCAGAGTCATTATTGAATCGGGCAAAAGAATTGAATCACTAAGTTGGGGTTCAAGATCATTTTCATTTTCAAGTTCTATTTCAAGAAAAGGAAAACTTGCCAAAATGTCAATGGGATTTGAAGTTTGGACAAGTTCAGGTGTATGTGCGGAAATAGAATCTTGATTTCTAAAACTACATGACTCATCGGCTTTAACAGAGTGGCTAGTGACACCAGATCTGGTCAAACAGTGAGAACGTAAAGATTTGACCATCATATCTATGTCACAATTTCTAGCATTTTGAGCATGAGTCATGGTTTCAAGCATCTTTCCATAATTGATAACTTCATTGTTTTGATGGAAAGATGAAGTGTTGTCTTGGAAGTGATAGTGAAATTGTGAGTCCATCAGATTTTGGGATTTGTGTTTGGACTCACGCATACTCATTTCCAAAATTGATGGTGTTCTATTTTGGACTGGTGGAAATGAGTCTGTGTCTTGAAAATATTGTGGATTGGGTGGAGAAGGAGGACAAGGTGATTGGAAATTATGCTCGGGGTAAGTGAATCCCCACTGACTCGGTGAAGAGTTAAAATCATTATGGAAATTATAGTTATTAGATGGGAGTATGTGTCATATTGATTCGGATAAGACCAATCCGGCACATGAGGTTGGTAAAAGTTATGATATGCCGGGTTGGTAATATCCGAAAATGAAGTCGATGTGTAATATGGATTATTATTAAAGTTGGAAAAATTGTTATTATAAGCCATATCACACAATGAAATACAAAAAAAATGAAACAAACAATTAAACAAACAAAAAAGAAAAAAATTCTAACCTAAGTTAGGGTAGACTTAGGACCTAGACGACTCCTAACTGATTAGACCGTCCACGGGAGATTTAGTGTAGACGTTGACCACAAGCAAATCAGCCAGGAAAGGTCAAGGTTGTTGGGAGGTTTTCCGTCAGAGACGTTCCTTAATTAAATAACCACCAACCTTCGTTCGGCTTTCGGCCCTCAATCCCTTTCCTAGACACTGATTTTACAAGAGTCAATTTCTAACACTTTTCCCCCCTTAGGATAATCTCCTAAGTGAGTCCGAGATGTCCCTAAGGCCAACGTCTACTTTTTTATTAAATTAGGCTTGGGTTAGTGAGTGCTTGGGAAAATGATTTTCGGGCTAAGGAAGGGGTGATAAAATCCCCACCTTATCTTTTTTATGGGTAATGCCCTCAAATTCGATTTGTGCAAGTGTACGATATCAACAAACAAGGTTCTCTCAAAGCGTAATTAAATCAAACAAAGAGTGAGTCCTAGTCATATGCAATGCGTACGTACCTTGCCTCCAGCACTCTTCAACAGTAAAAGTAAATGTATTGAAAAGACACGTGCCTAGAATGCAAATGTCTAAACAATTTTTAACGTTTCAACCATGTTTTACTGTTTATTATAATTAGCAGGAGTATGGTGAAGCATACAAGAAAAGAATTATTGCAGAAGCTGTATTTTGCAAAGCTGAAGACCCTGCAGAAACTTGTCAGTAGTGAACTCAGGATTGCCGCAAATCTGCGGCTGGGGCCGAAATTCTGCGGGAAAACTGAGGGATCCTGGTCTCTGCTTTCAAGAGCAGAGGCCCAGGTCCACTTATATGTTACTGCAATGCTATTATTTCTGTTTCTTCACCTGTAACCTGCAACAGAGAAGAAAATTCGTTTAGTTCTTCACTTGAAATCAAAAACCGTTGCTCTCCCCGGCAACGACGCCAAAAATTTGATTAGGGAAAAGATAGTGTGAAGTATTTGCACAAGTATTATGTAAAAGAGGAAAGGTTTAGAGTCAACCATTAGTGCTTTGATCACTCCACAAATGTATTCAAAATGATTGATGTACCCTTTCCAATCTCCGTTATAGCATGGGCTATACCGGGTCGATCCTCAGGGAGAGCTCGCGATGGAAGCTTTACGGTTCGTAGTGAAGAAAGAAAATGAAGATTCTTCTTTGTCTTAAAAGAATAAAATAAATTGGAGAAAGAAGTAAAAGAATTGGTGGATTTGTTCATGATGGAAAATGAAAAGAAATCAAACAAGATTGGCTTTTGGATTAACACTAAAAGAAAGAAAACTTTGAAAAGACTCTTAGAATGAGAAGATCATGACTAGCTAACCTTACTACCTTGCTAAAACTTACTAAACTCCGTGATGGTGAATGCATGCCTCATGTTGATTCATCGGCAAAGATTTGTTTTGCGTGTTGGTCTAATTACTTTCCCACTTGGATGACGGGTGATCATTCTTGGACTTGTCTTGTAGCCTCATAGATGTCATTGGCCTACAATTAGACTTTCAATAATGGAATCAAAGAGCTACACTCAAGGGATGCTAAGGAAGAAGATATAACATTCATTAATGGAAAAGAAGTTGTACAACAAATAGCATATTGGTGATCCATCTCCATGTTCCATCAAGGCACTTGTTCAAAGGCACGACTCTAAATGAGGCACACATGAATCATATGGAATTACAGCAAGAACTTACCAAGCAATGAAAGCAACCCATCGGAGAAGAGAAGACCATACAACTTGCAAGATTAAAGATAGCAATCACCCATGAGTTAGTAGTTAGCAAGGTTAGTGGTTAGCTAGTTCATGTTTAGAAAAGTTAGCTACTAGCCATAAGAAAAGAAAAGCAAAGCATGAATTAAAGTGCAAGTAAAGTAAAGCTAGAATTAAAGAAAGCAAGTAATACTAGAAAAGCTCAAGTAGAGAGAAGAGAATGGATGAATCCTTGCTTCACAGGTTGTCACTCCTTGGTGTACACAAGCTTTCTCTCTCTTACAACTCTCTTTTGCAGAATTTCTAGGGAGGAAGAAGATCTAAACCACTACAAAAATCCTAGAGAAAAATCCTACAAAAATACAAGCATCTAATCTCTAATCTCTCCTCTCTCTTCTCTACACTCTTCTCGCAAGCCCTGGTCCTGTATTTATAGCCTCAGAGAGAAGGATCTAGAGCCCAGTTTGTTGGAGAGAAATCCGGGCTCCAACAACCCTGTAACTGCTGCAAATTGGCAGCAAACTCCTGGATTTTGCGGCAAGATCAAGGCAGTTGAGGCCAGATTTTCTGTTACAAGTTTGTTTCAGTTTGTTATCCACGTGGCTCTTCTGGAAGAGTGAGTTGGCGCGTAGAATTCTCCAGATTCTAGATTCAAACTTTGGGCTCTCTTTTGGTTTTTGAATTAATCTCTTTAATTATTGCTAATTAAAGAGATTTTGGGCTTTTTCTCATTTCAGATGTGGACCTGCAAAAATAGAGAGAAGATGATCAAAAATCATATTTTTATTTGTAACATGCATGGGAATAATGCGGTAAAATATGCAGAATTGAATACCAATCACCACCACCATCAAGCTTGATGTGGATAACTAAGGTAAGTGTGTTGACATAAAATTATATAGAAGCATGATTGGTAGTTTGTTGTATTTAACGGCTAGTAGGCCAGATATTATGTTTAGTGTGTACTTTGTGCTAGATTCTAATCTTATCGTAAAGAATCTCATTTAATTATGGTAAAACGCATTATTCATTATATTAAGGGCACTATTGGAATGGGTCTATGGTATCCGAAGACCGAAGAATTCTCAATGACGAGTTTTTCGGATGCCGACTATGCAAGTTATAGAGTGGATAGGAAGAGTACTAGTGGAACATGTCAATTTCTTGGTAATTGTCTTATTCATGGTCTTCCAAGAAATAAAATTCGATAGCCCTCTCAACTGCCGAGGCAGAGTGTTACGGCGGGGGCTTGTTGTGCTCAAGTCCTTTGGATGAAACATACTCTCCTTGATGATGATTTGTATTATGACCATATTAAAATATTTTGTGATAATACTAGTACTATTCATATGACTAAAAATGCAAATCAACATAGTAAGACCAAGCATATTGAGATTCGATATCACTTCCTTAGAGATCATTTTGAGAAAGGTGATATTGATATTGATTATGTTTCTTCCGGTTTTCAACTTGCAGATATTTTCACTAAACCACTTGACTACAATAGATTTTCTTTTATATGTGGTGAACTAAATGTTTGTGCTGTCGAATAAGAAAGTTTTCTTACTATCATATCCCTTTTTGATGCATGACAAAAAGGGGAGAAATATGTGTTGTTTGTTTTGCTATAATGTAGTGTTTGTTTATGTTTTATGTTTGGTGTTTTCAAATTTTCAAAAATTCTCTTATAATAAGTTGTTTTATACTTGTTTAATATAGCATTATTTGAGGGGGAGATTTTACCTCCCTTTTATATCTTGTGTTATAGCTTATATGTCATCATCAAAAAGGGAGAGATTGTTGGCCCAAAAGGTTACACTCTCCATTTATATACATTTTGATGATAACAAAACATATAAAAGCTATTTGGTACTAATAAGTTGTTCTAGAATGAATTTCAGGTTTGTACAAGTCTTGATGGTTTTAAACATATTGCAAGGTTAATGGCGCTAAAAGCATGTTGATAGGTAGATGGCGCAAGAGGACTATTTCATAGGAGAGGAGGATCTAGCTTGGCACAACGCGGTTCAGAGACTTCTTTGTATATAGTTTTTTTTTTAGTTTATTAAAGGATAGTATATAGTGTTGAAGCTCAAATTTCACACACACACAAAATTGCACATGTTTTTTTCATAAGATTATTTTTGTCCCTTGTATAAAATACTTTTATAGACCTATTTCAGTATTTGAAACTCAATTTATTGTAGTTTACAAAGTCTTGACAAAATCATTTTTGAAAATAAATATATCTTCAAAAACATTTCCTCAAAATGATCTGTTTTGACCTGTTGCGGTCGACTGGACGATCAACCGTCTCTATTACAGGTCAGAACGGTCGACCGAGCGGTCGACCACAGTTTTGACCGTTGGGTGCGTGCATGTGTGCACGTTATTCGGTCGACCGGGCGGTCGACCGCCCCATGTCGGGCGACCGGGCGGTCGACCAACTATCTGCACCCAACTCTCTGTTTGGGACGGTCGACTGGGCGGTCGATCGGGGCCTGCCAACGGTCAAACAATTTTAAAAACCGATCGACCGGGCCGGGCGATGGTGAGTGTATTAATAGCCAAATGGCTATTTTTTAAAACATATTTAAAACGTGATTTAATTCTCCAAATGAGGTTTATAGCTGGTTTTGGGTCTTATTGCTGACACTTAAAAAAGACAAGATTCTTACTGGCCTGAATAATGTCTAAACTTGTTGACATTTATAAAAGACGAGTGACAGACAAGCTGACGATCAGTTTTCACCCGTCTCCTAGGGACAAGGAAGCAACTTGGACTTCACTGATGCAGTCAAGCAGACAATGAGCCCGGATAGTCTCTGAACAGACCTCAGCAGGTCTAAGATGCTAACACTTAGCATCACATGAGCCCAAAGGGATAGCCTCGCCTGAGGGGCTAAGATCATCCAACTTCGCCTTGAAGCGCAACTTCGCAGAGAGAGTTAGCTCCGCCTGAAGCCACACGCAACTGTGTAGAAAGGGTATGTGGTAGTTTCGCCACAGATGACATCTAGCTCCGCCGAAGAGTTTTCTTCTGACTTCGTCAGATACTGCTTCCAGCTCCGCTGTGAGTTTAAAGCGGGTAGCGCTGCTGCTGGTCTGCTATGGTCAACCTTTGACCAATCAAATCTCCAGATGAGATCAGATCAAATTCAATCAAGATCAAATCTGAGATCAAATTTGGCAGTTGATTGCCACAATCTCTTGACTCTTCTAAAATAAGTAAGAGGATCAGGAGAGATCTTTCAATTATACAGAAAGAATCAAAACGGATCAGGAGGATCAACCAACCTGCCATTTCTAGCTTTGCAGAAGCTGATCTTATCCTCGCAGCAAGGCTACTTTCTAGATTTAAACAGATTGATTCAATCTGTTTTTATACTTTCAGGGGACAATTATACCCTTGCTCTCCATATAAATAGCCCACCTGGGGCACAAGGAGGGAGACGAAGGGACATGCGCAAGAGACCCCCGGTAGAGAGAGAGAGAGAATTCCACAATCAGAGACTTCTTCATGACACACCGCGCGCACAAGAATTCAGAGACTTTTAGAGAATTGCTTCTCTATTCAGGGTGCTGATACCCTAATACTTTCTTCTTAAGGGATCTTCGGAACCAGGCGAGAAGGAATTCCTAATTGAAGGCGGTTTTGAGAAGTAGCAAGAGGGTTCTACCACCTTCTGTTCTCTAATTTTCTGAACCAGGTGAGAAGGGAATCTCATCGCTCGCATCGTCAAAGGGACAAGTGTTCGCGCGCTGACCAGACTCCTATCGGCATACTTCTCTAGAATCTCTGAGGAGATCTACTTGTAATCTTTTAGAATACTTGTAATTTTGCTCCTCAACTTTTTATTGTAAGTTTTCCCCTTTGCATATCAATGGAAAACAAGGTGGCGACTCCGCTTGGGACTGAATTCTCCACTGCCGAGAATCAAGTGTCGCAATGCGACGAACAGACCTACGAGTCTAACTCTAAATTCAGAAAAGCCGGTGCAGCCAGAGCCTCTCTAGCTAAATCTTCAAGGAAAGTCTCTGCGGAGACAGATAAGGCTATCTGCGAGCCTACTACGATTCTTTTGCGCAACAAGGAAGCACGCCCGCAGTCCAAGTCGTTCTCTTTCGAGAACCTTGTCGTTCACTTCGACCAAGGAAAATTTGAAGAAGTCCTCTCTAGGGGTGGTCTAATGCTTCATACACGGAAGCATAGGAAGGTCTCCACAGCTAAGGTTTCAGAACAGAAACCAGAAGTAAAATTCTGTCAACATCCTTCAGCCTCGCGTGTGGCTTGTCAGGTTCCTTGCGAACCTAAGTATCCTATGCCAAAGCAGATATGGAGGCCAAAACAGAAGGCTCTGGGCAAAGCCTCAGGCATAGCTACGCCAGAAGTGCGTCTCTCGCGCGAAGAAAAAGGCAAGATGCCTGCCTGTTCCAACAATGCTGCTAGCCGCGAAGATACAAGGGCGACAATACCTTCGTCCAATTCAAGATCAGTAGCGCCTCGCGCCAGCCTCGTTCTCCCGAGGGAAGCTACTATACCACGGCGTACGCGTGGCATCCATAGCCGCGAAGCCCAAATCAAAGCACCACAGCGTGCTCCACCCTCCAGTTCATCAAGTGCTAAGTTCGCGCTTTGTGGCAGAGTTAAGGGAAGTTCCCTAAGTGCTGACAATGTTGCTTAGGCAGCTTCAGTACCCAAGGGCACTCCTAAGGTTCTTAGCTGCGAAGTTAGAGCTGAAGCACTCCTCTGTGCTAATCCCCTCTGCGGGGATAAAAGGAGCAGGAAATCGTCCTACGCATGATCCAAAAAAGCTTCTGCGCTAGATTGTTTATGCCCAACTGGGTCTGACTTGCGGGAATTCTTGACAAACAAACAGAAGTCGGAATCTTTTCGAACTACTTTCCCCTGTTGTCAACAAGTGGGATATCAACTAGTGACACTCCACTCGGTCCATTGCCGGCTGGGACCAAGCCTCGCTACTTCTCCAGGCCGACGATCAGTTTTTGATCGGCTGTCGGTACAAGCCCCGATAAAACATCATAAAAGGAGCATCTCGCGAGACCTACCCTTCGCATCCGTCAACATGACCGGGAGAGGACATGAGCTGTGCAGGGGCAGACAAGTAACCGACAATACTCCCTACAGCTCCCCAGATTCAGATTACAGCTCAGGCTTAGGCGAAGTCTTGGTGCATGAAGGGGATGTTTTCCGAAACACCAGATCTAGGGTTGCGATACCCTACACTTATGAACAGCCGTCCTCCTCAGT
Organism: Agave tequilana; assembly: GCA_038442645.1. Lineage (NCBI taxonomy): Eukaryota > Viridiplantae > Streptophyta > Magnoliopsida > Asparagales > Asparagaceae > Agave > Agave tequilana. Next base: position 11,489 of record JAVJIF010005290.1, read on the forward strand.
GGTAGTGGCCTCGCCGCAACCAAAGAGAGGATCAGTCCAATGGTCTGATGAAGAAGATGAAGACAGTGGGTATGCCTCTTCGGTGACCGTTAGTTCAATACGAACAGACAGAGCATCAGTCAATATGGCTGATAATACTAACGACGACCTCCGTCTGCGTTTGGAAGCTCAGGAACAAACTTCCAAAACCTAGCAAGAAACTCTGAACATCATTCAACAGATGCTTGCTCAATTCCTCAGTAATCGGAATGGCAATGATGCCGGGAGCAACCATGATGAGGAAGAACATCTTAGCAATGACCAGCCGAAGACGGAAAAGTCCAAGGAGGGGTCTTCCTTAGACGTTGAAGTCCTTAAGGGCCTTCAAGATTAAATCACATCCCTAGCTCAGAGGGATGAATTAAAGAAAGTGGGGACAGTCCGTCCTTACCCGCTAGAGTGGGATTCAATACCATACCCACCGAAGTTCAAACCACCAACATTGCATACCTATGATGGAAAGAGCTCACCAAATCAGCACATCTACTATTTCTGATCTCAGACCGGTAATGTTATAGGCAATGACGCCATCATGGCTAGACTGTTCATTGGCACCTTAAAGGGGGTGGCATTTGACTGGTTCCGAAGTCTCCCTAAGGGCTCTGTCAATTCATGGATTGACCTGAAAACCCGATTCATCTCTCGTTTCTATGAGGACGATAGCGAGGTAACCATGGATAAGCTCCTCTCCACCGTGCAGAAGAAGGGCGAATCTGTCTGTGACTACATTGAGCAGTTCAGAAACCTGTCTTTGATGTGCCCAGCAGGGATGCCATTACCCATGCTCTTACAGACGTGCAGGCACAACTTCTTGGACCAGGTAGAAGTTTGCCTGGGGGCTGTCAAAGCCCACACCTGGAAAGAATTGGTCGAACAAGCTGAGATAGCCGAAAAGTCAGCTAAAAAGTTTGAACCATCTACCCCTAAAGGCAAATGGGGTATGAGCAATAAAGGACGTAGCGACGTACCGCAGTCTTCTCAAGCCAAAGGGAAAGAGACTATGTCCGTAGAATTGTCCGGGGACGTGCAGTCGAAGGCCAAGAAGAGCGGCTTCAATAATCAGGAGTCTAAGTTCCCTCCAAAATAGTACTCCTTCAGAGACGATCAGGTGGTCGCGATATTCTATTTGCTCCACAAAGGGAATAAAATGAAGCTGTCAGATGCTCGGTGTCCCAATGAGATAGGACGCACGAATGATCCCAAATACTGTGTCTACCACAAAATGATTCACCATCCTACTGACAAGTGCTATGTCCTCAAAGACAGAATTCAAGCCTTGATCGATGCCGGGGTCTGACACTGAAGGCAGAGTAGAAGAAAGTCACTACCAATATGGTGACCCTCGAGTTCGGCAAAACCCCGAAGGTCACAGTTCCCGACGGGACTTATCCAGTCCTTGTGCCACGACTGGAAGTCAAACATCCTGCGGCTAAAACTCAGAATAATAGAGGTCTTGTTCCCTTGACATTGGAGACCGGGGAAGTCATGTGGATACACCCAGACCTTGTCCAAGACGTACAGTTGGATTCAAAGAAGTCCAAGTCGAAGAGCAAATCTTGCAATGTCATCTCTCTCCTTCCGGACGATGACAATCTTACGTCAGCTTCCCTCAGTGACTCTGAAGAGAAAAGCATGCTTGCACAACACAGGCCAACGTACCTCAGCCAACGAGTACGCGATCCAAAAAATCATACTGAAAACAGTATGAGAAAGCTACTGACGAGACACAACAACAAACGACGTCAGTACAAGTACCAGCATCCGCTTCGATTCCAACTAAGGGAAAGGAGAAGCCTAAAGAGGCCCGGTTTGACTATGTTCTGAAGAGGCCTTCAGGCCCAGGGCTTGATACACCCTTTCGTTTTGACATATTGGCCCAGCTGGTTAATATCCCAGCTCGTGTTACCATACACGAGCTCCTTCGTCTCTCAAAGAGACAAGAGAAGCACTCAGAGATGCACTGGCCAACTCAGAATCATTCCTGACGTACATACCAGAAATTCCTAACGATGACGCTCAGTCTTCTTGCCCTGAATGTCATCATGTACAACCAAAGGTACCTGCTATTACCTTCACAGTGGAAGATATGCTTCTCAAAGACAACAAGCACGATCGACCTCTGTACTACACCGGATACATAGGTTCAACATGCATCGAAAGAGTATAAGTCGATTCAGGGTCCACACTCAGCATAATCCCCAAAAGGCTTCTCTATTTTCTCGATATACCGCTGTATAGGTTGTCCGCAACCACTACTACAATATACGGTTTCAATGCTGGGAGTAGTCATCGACTTGGAAAAATTCGACTCCGTTGCCGAATTGGGAGCCTGAAGTCAGAAGTGACATGCTATGTCATTGACGCTGACACATCATATAACCTGCTACTAGGACGACCATGGATCCACGCCAACTGGATCGTTCCCTCTACTCTTCACTAGTGCTTCAAATATGTTGAAGACGACGCGACAGTACGAACTATCTTCACTGAGAAGCAACCATTCAAAGGGGTAAAAAATTACTTCACTGACGCTCTCTTGTATCAAGAGGCTGGTGAAGCATCCAATGAACCATTACCGGATGACGATGATAGTGGCAATGAGACAGATTCAGAATCTGAAGCAGACTTGCCAGCCATCTTGATTGGTGAACCAATTATAGCATATCTTAATAATCCCAATGTAATACTCCTTCTCAAGATGAAGGTGAATGAGTAATTAATGATAATATTTCTTTCGATTATCCTGCGAGTATTGGGTTGTTTGAATCCATTACGGATAGCCCCCTGCACATACCTCTACATAAACCAAGTGCGTCCAGTACACCCGTAGAAGCTATAGAAGAGGCCACGCTAGTGATCCCTCCGTCCAAAGAAGGTCAGTAACCGATAATTTTCGGTAGAACCCAACCACGGGGACCCATAACCGCAGATTCAAGTTCAGACTCGGACACTCCACAATTCTTCCATTACCGTGACCAGCGCGCCATATTATGAAGAAAATGGGATATGACCTAAAGCATGGAGAAGGCCTGAAGTTTAAAAAAGGAAGGCGTAGTTTGCTGCGTAACTTTGTGCCAAAAGGGAAGCCTGCCTATTACTATGATAGTACACGCAGGGGGTTGGGATACGTTACACCCACATCGTTAGCAATGGTGCAATTCATAGACGATGAACCAATTCCATCACATTCAGCCTCATCCTCTGAGTGGGACTCAGATGTTAGTTGGGAATGATGTTCGCAAACCTCATCATTAATATGATTTCAAGCAGTCAATTGGAGCCTACAAAAGCTACCAATGAGGAACCATGGGCCCAGCAATTAGATCTCCAATGGGAAAAAAGATTCGAACTGCGCGAACCACCTACTGAAGACAAGGTGACGTAGGTCAACTTGGGTAGTCAAGACCACCCTAAGCCCATCTTTATAAGTGAAAGCTTATCACTTACTGAAAAGGAAGAATTGATAATACTCGTAAAAGAGTATATAGACGTTTTCACATGGAACTACGAAGACATGCCTGGACTCGATCCGCAAGTAGCCATGCACTGTCTGAATATTAAGCCCGACGCCAAGCCAGTCAAGCAGCAACAACGTCGGTTTCGCCCAAACATTATGGAAGCTATTGAAGCTGAAGTCCATAAGCTCATTGCATGTGGCTTCATTCGGGAGGAACAACATCCAGATTGGGTTGCTAATATCGTTCCAGTCCTCAAGAAGAATGGAAAATACGAATCTACAACGACTATCGTGATCTTAATATGGCTTGTCCTAAAGACGAATTCCCACTGCCCATCACCGATGTCATGATTGACAATACTTGTGGATTCGAAAGAATGTCTTTTATGGACGGCTTTTCAGGGTACAATCAGATTAAGATGTACCCCGATGACGAAAAGCATACTTCATTCCGAACACCCTTGGGGGTATACTGCTACACCATGATGCCCTTCGGGCTAAAGAACGCTGGAGCAACCTATCAGCGGGCAATGAATACAATCTTCCGCGATCATCTCCGAAAAACGGTAGAATGCTATGTCGACGACATTGCTCTCAAAAGCCGTAATAAAGATGACCATCTTCGTGATTTGAGAACGATGTTCGACATAATGCGGGCTCATCAACTGAAAATGAATCGGACGAAATCCTTCTTGGGAGTGTCAAGTGGCAAGTTCCTTGGGCTTATTGTTACATCAAAAGGGATTCATCTTCATCTAGATAAAGTCAAAGCCATTCAGAGCATGCATCCACCAAGAAATCTCAAAGAGCTTAGAGGCTTGAAAGGTAGACTGGTGATTGAGGCTAAACCTGCACAAAAAATACGAGATTATAGAACTTAAAAAGAGAATGTGCAAGTGCTCAATTCTTTCGCTATAGCAAGTGGCTATGCGGGTCGTGATCCACAAGGAGGGTTTGCGATGGAAGCTTTACGGTTCTTTATTGAAATTGTTAAGAAAACAAAACGATAGTTCTTCTCTGTTTTTAAGTTAAGAAAATGGAAAAAAAAGAATTATGTTATGTTAGAAGAAAATGAAAGATGAAGAAGGTGGAAAAATCAGAAAACAGCGAAAGCGTCTATGTACAAATGATTTGGAAAAAAGAATGAAAACGATTGGGAAGAAGTGGTGAAAGAAATCGTGTTGGCGATCTATACTATAGCGATAAAAGAAAATAAAGAAAGTTAAGAAATACTTACCTAGTTTGGTGATGACTTACTTGGAAACATGTGCAAGTTCTACCTTTGCTTCGGAGGCGTTCAACGCATAGATCTAAGCTCGAGCTCAGTCCCCGTGGACATTATATCGTCAAGCCTAGCAAGAACAAAGTGATGCGGATCTTGGAAGAGGAGAACGTCTTCATGAACTATCGCTGGCTCTCACGTAGCTTAGTTATACTTGCTTTGGATTTCACTTGTAAACTCAACAAACACAACCAAGTAAAGTAGAAAGAGGAAGAGGAAAGCAAAACAAAAGAAAAGGAAAGTAAAGAAACGAATATAAATAAAAGTTTACCTTTATTGCTTGAGACAATGAAAGAAATGAGGAAGGTACATCAGTGTCACTCTCAACATATGCCTCTCTCTCTTACTTACATGAATCTTCTTCTACCCTAAGCTACATGCAAGTTACATAAAAATAAAAGAAAAACCTAAACTACAAAGATTGAAAACTAGGCTAAATCCTAATCTGCCTTGGCCTCCTATTTTCAGCGCAAGTACAGGCCTTTTATAGGCAAAAACCCAACAACCAGGATTCCGGGGAGGTCGGGGGAGCAAATGCTCCCCCTAACTCCCCAAGATTGCCGCGAAAACGCGGCTTTTGCCGCGTTTTCGCGGCCAGGGTGTGGCCAGGTGGCCACACCCTGTTGGTGGGTCTCCCCGTTTTCTTCCTCTGACTTTATCTGGAGTTGGTTTTGCAGTTTGGCTCCGAGATTTTGAAGAAATGGCCTTGGATTCTTGGCTTTAACCGATCGATCCTGAGAGGATTCTTCTCAACCGATTTCAACCTCTTGATTTTGCCCTGATTTAGTGAGTGCGAATTAATTCTGATTTAATTCAGAATTTTGGTGGGCTTTGGGCTCATTTCTCTTCAACTCCTTAAAGATTGGGCCTGCAAATAAATTAAACAGTTAATTTGAACAATGCAGGCTTTTATTCTAAAATAAGTATGGAAATATGATACTAAATATGCAATATTAGCGACCAATCACACCCCCATACCTATCTTTTGCTCGTCCTCGAGCAAAACAACTAAACTATACTAAGGATTATTAGACCACTTTCGTAGGTCACGCGATTGCACTGAGCATGTGCAACAAGCCGTTAACCTCTAGGTTTCCCCTAGAGGACGAGTGTTGTCTCGTGAGGGTTTTCAGCGGATTACACCCATAAAATCCATAAAGAAGAGAAATAAAGAGTTAGTATTTTCGAAAGGCATTTTGAACGAGAAAAATATTTGAAATATAATTGTAAGATCTAAGCAATTTATAAGTTATAGGAAGACTGAATTTTTCATTCCTACACTTAGTCTCTATTCAAAAATTTGTTATCAATCAAAATAAGGAGTCAAATTGTACTTCTCATCTATTCTATTACTTTACCTTAAGTCATATGCACCTTGTGACTGTGAAAAATTTTGACTTAGGGTTCATTAACTCTAACTCTTATGCCTTATTTATTTATACATATATATATTTTTTGGTGATATTATTCCTTAGTTCTATTAGGCTTCTAATCTGCCCATGTAACGAGCCTTTAATCGATGACTCTCAAACCAGACGATCTTAGGGCACCAGGTGAGAAGACACCCCTAGGACTTAAGGACTCGTGCAAACAAGGCCACAAAACTAAGGATTTTATTATATGAACCTCTTTTAGGCGTGAATACTTATGCTTTATTAGGCATAAATACCCAGCTTAATCAGAGGATTTTTCTTTTCAAACTTATCTAATCATCTTTCGCATAAATACTAAGGCTTGCTTAGGCCAAAGCACCTAGCTAGTCAATAATTAGATTTGTTTGTATATATATATATATATATATATATATATATATATATATATATTTTTATAACTTATCTAATCATCTTTCGCATAAATACTAAGGCTTGCTTAGGCCAAAGCACCTAGCTAATCAATAATTAGACTTGTCTTTTTTTTATTATAAGGCATAAGAATCTTTGTTTTTGAACCCTAAGTGTGTAAGTGTATGAAGTGTGCATATTTCATCAAGGTAAAGATCAAGACCAAATTACTTTGACAAATTATCTTCCTAACTCTAAAAATCAAACAAATAATCTTATTTTGACCAAGTATAAGAAATCCTAATTTGGATTTTCCTATTCCTTAAAATTAACTTAATTTCTTACAAAAATAAGTCAAAATATTGTTTCTATTTTTCAAAAAGTTTTTAAAAGTAAAGAAAAATGTTAATTTTTTTAAACAAAAAGAAAAATTATGTTAGACCCTCCCCCACACCTATCTCATGCATTGTCCTCAATGTATGAATTAATGCATAGATGCATGAAAAAGAAGAAAGGGAAGGAAAAGGTTACCTTAAGGTGGTGGTTCCGGTGGTGGTCTGATTGGTCCACGAAACGCAGCCCAATCAACTTTTCTTGGGTCTCGGAGGAACCCACCAGCAATTATTCTAATATAACCCACTAAAAAGATGAATCCATAAAAGATGTTTATTAAGTATTTGACCCCATCTAATTTTCATATTCCATAACTAATTTCGGAGTCAAATTTGTCAACCACCTCATCCCAGAATGGAGTACGAAATGATAGAACGGTTGACTTGGACTCAGGAAGGACATGAACTAATACAGACTCAGGAAGGTGACTTAAGTCAAGTAAAGGTTCAGGAGTCGAAATTGGTTCAAGAAGCGGGTCCAAGTCAAGAAGTTAAAACTCAAGTCCACATGTATTTTCTAACAATGGGATGTGACCTAATATGGGTGATTCCAGTTCAGGAATAATAGGTGGAGGAATCAAAACTGACTTTAAAATATTACTCAAGTTTGATAACACAACAGGAGTCAATATTGATTCAGAAAGTTGAACTGGATCACAGATTTGAGAATCTAGGTCCCATATCTCATTGAGTTCAATATCAAAAAATTGAGAACTTGCCAATTTATCAATAGGATTTTCAAAATTGTATAATTGGTCAAGTTCAATATGATCCTCAAGAATGAGTGATTCAATTTCATGATGAATTGGCACATGATTCAATGTTGACTCAGGAAAAAGATTAAAATCAGGTGAAGATACTGGGGTCATTATTGAACCAGGAAATAGAATTGAATCACTAAGTTGGGGTTCAGGATCATATTCATTTTCAAGTTCTATTTCAGGAAAAGGAAAACTTGCTAAACTGTCAATATCTTTTTCAAAATTTGGAGTTTGGGCAAGTTCAAGTGGTTGTTCTGAAATGGAATCTTGATTTCCAAGATTACATGACTCTTCGACTCTAACAGGATGGTTAGTGACATCAGAACTGGTCAAACGGTGAGAACGTAGAGATTCGACCATCATATCTATGTCACGATTTCTAGCATTTTGAGCATGAGTTATGGCTTCAAGCATCTTTTCATAATTGATGGGTTCATTGTTTTGATGAAAAGATGAAGAGTTGTCTTGAAAGTGGTAGTGAAATTGTGAGTCTATCAGATTTTGGGATTTGTGTTTGGACTCACGCATACTCATTTCCAAAATTGATGGTTTCTATTTTGGACTGGTGGAACTGAGTATGACTCTTGGAAATATTGTGGACTAGGTGGAGAAGGGGGATAATTTGGTTGAAAATTTGACTCGGGGTAGGTGAATCCCCACTAACTCTGTGAAGAGTTAAAATCGTTATGGAAATTATAGTCATACGATGGGGGACATGGGTTATATTGATTCGGATAAGACCAATCCGGCACACTAGGTTGGTTAAAGTCATGATATGCCGGGTTGGTAATATCCGAAAAAGAGTTTGATGTGTAATATGGATTATTATTATAGTTGGAAAAATTATTATTATAAGCCATATCACACAATGGAATACAAACAAAAAGAAAGAAAAACAAACAAATAAACAAATAAGAAAGAAAAAATTCTAACCTAAGTTAGGGTAGACCTAGATCTAGATGACTCCTAACTGGTTAGACTGTCCACAGGAGGTTTAATGTAGACCTTGACCACAAGCTAATCAGCCAGGTCAGGGCAAGGTTGGTGGGAGGTTTTCAGTCAAAGACGTTCCTTAATTAAATAACCACCAACCTTTGGGCTTTTGGCCCTTAATCCCTTTCCTAGACACTGATTTGGCAAGAGTCAAGTTCCAACACCTTTCCCACTTAGGATAATCTCTTAATTGAGTCCGAGATGTCCCTAGGGCCAACGTCTACTCATTTTAAGTTAGGCTTGGGTTAGTGAGTGCTTGGAATGTGATTTTTGGGCTAAGGAAGGGTGATTAAATCCCCACCTTATCTTGTTATGGGTTAGTGCCCTTAAAATAATTTTGTGCAAGTGTACAAGATATGTAAGATTCACTCAAAGCAATATAAATCAACTAAGAAATGAGTCCTATGCTAAATATAATGCATACGTACCTTGCTCTAGTACTCTTCAACAGTAAAAATAAATGAATTGAAAAAAAACGCGTGCTTAAAATGTAAATGTCTAATCAATTTTTAACTTTTGCAACAAACGTTTTACTGTTGATTATTTAGCAGGCTTATGTGATGGCATATAGGAAATAAAGAATTGCAGAGAACTAGAATTTGCAAAGCAAGCAGCCCTGCAAAAACCTGTTAGTAGTCAACTCGTCCTTGCCGCGGATCCGCGGCTTTTGCCGTGGAAACGCGGCAATTCAGAGGGCCCTTTGTCTCTGCTTTTTAGAGCAGAGGCCCAAGGCCACTTGTATGTCACTGCAATATTAATTTTCTGCTTTGATTGCCCTGTAACCTGCAATAGAGAAGAAAATTCGTTTAGTTCTAAAAAATTTTCAAAAAAAATTCAGATTTCAATAAAAAACATGTTACCCTCCCCGGCAACGGCGCCAAAATTTGATTGAGGCTAAACCAGCACAAAAAATACGAGATTATAGAACTTAAAAAGAGAATGTGCAAGTGCTCAATTGTAACGCCCCGATCCCACGGATACGGGAACGTCACTGCGACGTATATACGTAGGTCAGAAAATGCCCCCACGTATATACGCTAAGCATTTAGTACAACAAGGATCAGAGTACACGACAAAGCGTGATATTCATACATATGCCAACTTAAAAGTACAAGTACAAGTTATCACAAGATATGATAAAATATTACACATTACATGTATCTTTTATCACAACCAAGTCCAAAAGTAAAAGATACAATATGAACACAAAATGCTCACGAGTAGGATGAAGATCCCGTGAGTCAAAGAGAGAGATCTGGCACAAGGACTGGAGCTAGTCTGCCTGCTTACTAAGAAAAGCTTGATCTTCTGTGGACGGTTCCACTTCGATCCAAGCTTCAGAACCTGAACATACAAATCCAAGAGAGTCAGGACCTCCCAACAATGAACAGACTACAGCCAAATGGCTAAAAGACATGAATAAGAAAGATAGAACAACATAATGAATATCAATTAGCAAGAAATGAAAGCATGAAGAGATAAAGTCAGAATACAATGAATCCACAGTTAGAGTCTATTATTATTATTACTTGTCTTACTGTGACATCTAGCTATGTGACCCAGCGTCCCAGGGCACATAGATCCATATCCTAGTAAAGCAAGGTTGTTATTGAAAACCAGCGGGATTATCAACGAACTATGTTTACAGTGGGTCCCGTACATGCCCGGGACAACGGTCCAGGATTTTTCCGTTGCTTGGTGACGGAAACCAGCCGCTAGGCTAACAGGAGGGACTTATGTATGCCCTTTATCATGATGGTACCAGTAATGAGGGAGCAAGCACTCCCCTCGGTCCCCTGGAGGCCCTTAGGTCAGACCGGAAATATAGTTGCACAACATACCTAATACCACTGTAAACATGAACACATATTGATATCCACATGTTTTCCCCCGACCCAATGTAAGTTGGTCCATTTTATACAAAAGTCAAGTGTATCATACTTGGTGTTAAGAGATAGCATGATAAGTGGTGATATTCATTAATTAACAAGTTATGAAATGAGAATATACAATAACAAGCCATGAAGTAACAAGAGGTAACATCCATCAAGTAACAGGTCATGAAGTACCATCCATGAAGCATAAACAAGAATAATATATCCCACATGTATCAAGGGTATGATCCAAATTCAGAAAAGAAATCAACTATAATAAACAGCCTAAATTAGTCGACTAGGTGGAATGGTTAGTCGACTAATAGTGGTCTCTAGTCGACTAACAGTCTGGACTAGTCGACTAAACTGGGTTCCAGAGAGTTGGAATTCTGTTTCAGGAAAAGTTAGTCGACTAGGTGGAAAGAGTAGTCGACTAACGGTGAACTCAAGTCGACTAACAGATACGTAAGTCGACTAAATCTGTGATACAGAGAGTCGAGTTTCTGATTCAGGAAAAGTTAGTCGACTAATAATCAAGATAAGTCGACTAAAACTGTGTTTCAGAACAGGGGTCGTTTCAAATAAGGATTTCAAGTCGACTAACTCCTAGGTCAAGTCGACTAATCGTGGTCTGAAAACAGGGTACAGAACAGAATTTGATGGTTGAATTTGAAGGCCAAAAGCATGATTTTGAAGGCACAAGTGTACATGAATTGTAAACACAAGTATACTAAAAAGTTTACAAGTCTTGGTGAGTAAAAATACTCACACGAATGGTTAATTGGAGCTATACGCGTTCGAAAGGAGCGTTGCCGACAAACTTGATCCTCGGCGATAATAGACACGGTCCCAATCCAAAAGTTGTAGTTGCTTGAGATGGAGATGATGACTTTGTGGTGTTTTTGGAGTTGGGGTTGAGGTGAAGGAGGGATTTTGGTGAAGGCCAAATCTTTGTTGAAGTGAAGAAAAGAAATGAAAATGTAAAGGAAAAGTTTATATAAGATTTTGATTTTGTGAAGGAGGTGCAATTTATGTAGAAGAGAGGGGGTTTTTTGCAAATAGGAGGGGATGAGGTGTCCCTCTTTTGGCCACTTGGCCGGCCATGGAAGAGAGAGAGAGAAAGAGGGGCATTAATGGTAGAAGTGTGTGGAGTTTGTTGGAATTTTGGAAAAGGTTAGAATTTTGGAAAATTGGAAAATCTTGTGGCTTGTGGAGGAAGGAAGAGAAATAAAGAAAAAGGAAAAAAAGAAAAGAATTTAAAAAGGAGAAGATATTTTCTTTGGCTTGGAAAATGAAAATATTGAAAAGACAATTTCCCGGGTTTAAGTCGAAGATGCGGAAAACATTTCGGAAAATACCGAAATCGTCCCGAAATCAAGTATCTTGGAACGACTCGTAAAATTTACCAAAAATCAATAATAATATTTTAAGACTCATGGTGAAATTCGTTTGGAGAAATAATTTATAGTTTTAAAACTAAAAATCCCGGAATCAGTTAGCTACCGACTCCGGTGGAATTTTCATAAAATCATAAAATTTCCAGAAAAAGTATTTAGGTAAGAAATACGATTCTAAGAAATAATGCCTAAAGGACTTTCTAGAATTTCCTAACTGTTTGTAAGATAAAAATCCAGGAATCGATCAGTGACACTGGTCGACACCGGTTTTGAAGATTTTCAATTAATTCAGGAAAATTCCAGAAAATCATATAAAATCTAAAATATTGGAAAATAATATTTGAAACTAAAATCGGTCAAATACAGGAAGTAAATCGAAAAAATACGATCGAAAAACTGAATACGCAACTAAGTACGTATTCCAGGAACGGGGTATTACATCAATTCTTCCGCTATAGCAAGTGGTTATGCGGGTCGTGATCCACAAGGAGGGTTTGCGATGGAAGCTTTACGGTTCTTTATTGAAATCGTTAAGAAAACAAAACGATAGTTCTTCTTTGTTTTTAAGTTAAGAAAATGGAAAAAAAGAATTATGTTATGTTAGAAGAAAATGAAAGATGAAGAAGGTGAAAAAATCAGAAAACGGCGAAAGCGTCTATATACAAATGATTTAGAAAAAAGAATGAAAACGATTGGGAAGAAGTGGTGAAAGAAATCGTGTTGGCGATCTATGCTATAGCGATAAAAGAAAATAAAGAAAGTTAAGAAATACTTACCTAGTTTGGTGATGACTTACTTGGAAACATGTGCAAGTTCTACCTTTGCTTCGGAGGCGTTCAACGCATAGATCATAAGCTCGAGCTTAGTCCCCGTGCACATTATATCGTCAAGCCTAGTAAGAACGAAGTGATGCGGATCTTGGAAGAGGAGAACGTCTTCATGAACTATCGTTGGCTCTCACGTAGCTTAGTTATACTTGCTTTGGATTTCACTTGTAAACTCAACAAACACAACCAAGGTAAAGTAGAAAGAGGAAGAGGAAAGCAAAACAAAAGAAAAGAAAGTAAAGAAATGAACATAAATAAAAGTTTACCTTTATTGCTTGAGACAATGAAAGAAAGGAGGAGGGTACATCGGTGTCACTCTCAACATATGCCTCTCTCTCTTACTTACATGAATCTTCTTCTACCCTAAGCTACATACAAGTTACATAAAAATAAAAAAAAACCTAAACTACAAAGATTGAAAACTAGGCTAAATCCTAATCTGCCTTGGCCTCCAATTTTCAGCGCAAGTACAGGCCTTTTATAGGCAAAAACCCAACAATCAGGATCCCGGGAGGTCGGGGGAGCAAACGCTCCCCCTAACTCCCCAAGATTGCCGCGAAAACGTGGCTTTTGCTGCATTTCGCGGCCAGGGTGTGGCCAGGTGGCCACACCCTGTTGGTGGTCTCCCCGGTTTCTTTCTCTGACTTTATCTGGAGTTGGTTTTGCAGTTTGGCTCCGAGATTTTGAAGAAATGGCCTTGGATTCTTGGCTTTAACCGATTGATCCTGAGATGATTCTTCTCAACCAGTTTCAACCTCTTGATTTTGTCCTTATTTAGTGAGTGCGAATTAATTCTGATTTAAATCAGAATTTTGGTGGGCTTTGGGCTCATTTCTCTTCAACTCCTTAAAGATTGGGCCCGCAAATAAATTAAACAGTTAATTAGGACAATGCAGGCTTTTATTCTAAAATAAGTATGGAAATATGATACTAAATATGCAATATTAGCGACCAATCAACTGGCTTATATCAGAAGATTCATCGCAAACCTCTCAGGCCGCTGTTAACCGTTCACCCAACTCATGAAAAAGGGTGCTTTCTTCATATGGGATCAAGCTTGTCTGAAAGCTTATGAGGATATCAAGACATATCTTACAAAAGCTCCAGTCTTAGTGGCCCCCACATCAGGGAAACCATTCTTGCTTTATGTGAAAGCTATGGACCATTCTCTTGGCACCCTCCTTGCTCAAAAGACGATAATGGCCACGAGCAGGCCATTTATTATTTGAGCAGGACTCTGATAGGAGCGGAATCTCACTATAACCCTATCGAGAAGGAGTGTTTAGCTCTTGTCTTTGCTTTTCAGAAGACCAGAAGACTCGACATTATTTGGTTGGCCAAACATACATGTCATCTCCCGAGTGAATCCCTTGCGTCTTCTCATGACGAAGCCAGGATCACTGAATTCAAGATTGGCTAAATAGGCACTCCTTTTGTCTCAATACGACATGATCTTTGCCCCTCAAAAGGTGATTAAAGGCCACGCCCTTGCGGAGTTCTTGGCTGCTCATCCAGTCCCGGAAAACTCAAAACTTCACGAAGACATTTCAGATGAAGTCTTCGAGTCTAATATAACCTCAGAGTAGGAAGTGTGGCAGATGTTCTTCGATGGAGCATCACGAATAGGCCCTAAGGGCAAGATCATTGCCGTAGTGGGGGTTGTGTTCATCTCCCCACAGAATCATGTCCTCCCCAAAGTATTTTCTCTGATAGAATCATGCTCTAAAAATGTAGCTGAATATAATGCTCTGCTAATTGGTCTTCAGCTCGCCTATGGAATGGGGATACGCTACCTCGAAGCTTATGGCGATTCAAAACTGATTATCAATCAGGTTAAGGGTGAATATGAGGTCCGTCATGAAGACTTGGTGCCTTATTACCACACAGTCATCGAGTTGGCTAATTGATTAGTCTCTAATTTTGCATAATTTTCATCATATTCTCATATTTATTTCATGTAAAATTCTACTAATAAATCCTTATTTGCTTGATCCTAGGTCCATGGTGGGTAAATGAAGAAGAAGGTCTAAATCACCATTATTTGGTGATTAAAAGGCTTAAAAGATAGCTATTGACCTAGAGACTTGACTCTGTCAAAATCAGGAGCGTTAGCCAACAGGGGGACAACAGCGCAGCACGCAGCAGGCGGCGCCGCACGTGCCGCCCAAGGAAGCTGCAGAAACGCGGCATTTTGTCGCGAAAACGCGACCAAACCAAAAACCAAGAGATCCAGCCGACAGGGGGACAACCAGGTGGCGCGCAGCGGGAGGCGCTACGCAAGCCGCCAAAGTATTGCCGCAGAAACGCGGCATATGCCGCGTTTTCGCGGCCATGTGGGCGCGCCGCGGGGGACAACCAGGCAGCGCGCGGCGGGGGACAACCAGGCGGCGCGCAGCAGGCGGCACTGTGCGCGTCGCCAAAGTAATGCCGCAGAAACGAGGCAATTGCAGCGTTTCCGCGACAATGTGGGCGTGCGCGCGCTTACGTTTTGGGCCACGTGCTGTTCACGTGGCCCCCTTTCCCCTAGTGCCTATAAATACCCCCTTGGGGTCTTCAGTTTGGGGAGGGAGGAGTTGGAGAGAAATTTGTAATCTTTTTTAGGTTTTGTAGTTGTTGTTCTTCTTCTAGGTTTAGGATTAGCCATTAACGTAAAGAGAGAGAGTTTGTAAGGAGTTGTATTTGGAAGGGTGACAAGATAAATACAAGTACTACTTCTCTTCCTTCTTTCCACTTACTTGTCTTTGCATTTGCTTTTACATTCTTACTTTAGGGTAACTCCTTCTGTTTATCTCTTTTCTTTTGTTGTTCTTTTCTTTACCATGTGTAACTAACTCCTCCATAGCATGGCTAACTAACTACTAACCCCCTAATCTTTAACTACTTAATCGATAACCCGCATGAGTCAATAGTGTCAACAAGCCTTGTGCAAACGAGAGCTATAACATCTTAAGACGAGGGTTCTAACTGTTTTCCTTTATGTTTGCGAAAGGGGAAAACTTACAAAAAAAGAGTTTGAGGAGCTAAATTACAAGTATTCTTAAAAAAAGATTACAAGTAGATCTCCTCAGAGATTCTGGAAAAATGTGCCGATAGGAGTCTGGTCAGCGCACGACCACTTTGTCCCTTTGACGATGCGAGCGATAAGATTCCCTTCTCGCCTGGTTCTGGGAATCAGAGAACAGAGGATTGGTAGAACCCTCTTGCTACTTCTTAAAACCGCCTTCTGTGAGGAATTCCTTCTCGCCTAGTTCCGGAGATTCCTTGAGGAAAAGAGGTTGCTAGGGTATCGCCACCCTGAAGGAGAAGTATTTCTCTTGAAAGGTCTCTGAATTAGAGAACGCACGGTGCGTTATGAAGAAGTCCGATTCTCCTGATCAGCAGAGGATTGATTTGGGAGCAGAAGCCCACTTTGATTGATCGCCGATCTCTGGAAGCCTCCTCCCCTTGTGCCCCTGGCGGGCTATTTATAGGGAGAGCAAGGGTATAGTCGTCCCCTTGAAGATATGGAAACAGATTGAACCGAATCTGTTTGAATCTGGAAAGTAGCCTTGCTGCGAGGCTAGGATAGCTTCTGCGGAGCTAGAAAATGGCAAGTCGGTTGATCTTTCCGATTTGTTTCAATCCTTTCCATATCGTTGGAGGATTTTCTCTGATCCTCTTACTCGTTTCCAGAGAGTCAAGAGATTGCGGCAATCACCTGCCATATTTGAATCCTAATTGGATTTGATCAGATTGGATCCGATCTCATCAGGAGATTTGATTGGTCAAAGGTTGACAACGGAGCTGCCCGCTTTGAAGCTCATAGCGGAGCTAGAGGTAACTCTTGGCGAGGTCCGAAAAGAGGCTTTTCGGCGAAGCTATCAGTTAGCTTCCTGGATATGCTCTGGATGATGCTAGCCTATCAAACGAGGCTATCTCCTTGGGCTAATGTAATGCTAAATGCTAGCATCTTAGACCTGCTGAGGTCTGTTTAGAAACAATCCGGGTTCACTGTTCTACTTGCTGGATCAGTGGAGTCCGAGCTGCTTCCTTGTCCCTTGGAGGTGGGTGGAAACTGGTCTTCAGCTTGTCTGTCCCTTGTCTTTTGTAAATGTCAACAAGTTTAGACATCGTTCGGACAAATGAGAATCTTGTCTTTTTTAAGTGTCAACAAGACCCCCTTCAAAGTTTTTGAGAGTCTGCAATAGCTCAGACTCCGAAACACTTTGAACTGCTGTGATAGTATGTGGAGTATGAACGTCGCCATGATGGTTGAGTTCAGCTTCGCCTTCAATCCTGCTTTGGGATGAATTCGCCGAGGAATTGCACTGGTTCGCGAGTAGCTTCGCGTCGGGGTAGCTCCGCATCTGGGCTTCCAAGAAATAAGTTCGCTTTGGAACTCCTGTTGCCTTTTCAAAGCCAACTGCCGTGGGGCGGTTACGAGGAGGATCATTCCTTCTTCGCGCCAATCGAGGGAGATGTTCTCCGATTTGCACGTTTCCAAGGGAGGATACTCCCTTTCTTCAAGGCGCCATAAGTGCCTTTTATGAGGGAGACGTTTTCTCCCTTTGCACGGTTCCAAGGGGAAACCGTCCCTTCCATCAAGGCGCAATAAATGCCTTGAATGCGCTCGTGCTTCCACGCTTGGGGTGAGAGTGCTCAGGCCATGGGGCCTATAAATAGGACACTTGAGGTCCTCTGAAGAGAAATATTTTGCCTTCCTTCTCTTCTCTTTGTTGTGAGAGATACTCAGATCTCTGAATTAGTGGGAAAGCCCACTCTGGTTGTCTAACCGGCAAGGACCAGTAAGTCTTAATCGTTCAACGACTTCACCGATTTTAGGGGATTCATCTCCCTTTGATAGCTGCTTCAGGGATTAGCTTCCCTTGATCTTCATCTTGCACTTGGCTGATCTGCAGAGAAGAATTTTGGCATAACTTCCCAGTGAAGCTATCATTCTGACTTGATCACAGAAAGATCATTGCAAGTTGAGTCCGCTACACAGGCAGAACTTAGGACTTGGTCTCTTCAAAGGTTGAGCCAGTCTTGCCATATTGGTGAATGTTGAGACTGTGTCTGACTTTGCCATAGAGGTGAGGCTAGGACTTGGCGTTTGCTGAGCAGGCGGAGCTTGTCCTCTGCTGAAGTCGGATTGCTTTGCCGCCCAAGAATCTGACTTAATATCTTTGCGGCTTTTTCTGTGCTTGACTGTTAACTTGCTCCAATTTGCCTTGCAGTGAGCTATGTTTGCCAGTCTGGTAACTTGATGGAAAAAACCATGAAATTGCCTTATGCTTCCCCGGTGAAGCTTTACTTTTAAGCAGGAGGAACAATTCGGGGCAGCGGATGCGCGTCCCAGGGGCTGTTGGCAGCCTCTTATCCGAGATGATTCGTTCTGAGGTGAGGCTGGCCGTCGCCTTTATCGGAGAGGATCCGCTTCAAGATAATGGGCGTCGCCTGTGGGATCGCCAGCATCATTGCCGACTTTCAACTTTGGTGGCCTTTGGGGTGATCCACTTCAGGAAAGCGGATATTGCGCCTGTTAGATTACTGGTACCACTGCCAATTCCATTATACGTGATCTATCGTGTTGGCGGCGATAGGTTTTTATTGCCAGGCTTCAACAAAAATGGCCTGGCAAGATCTGCCATTTTTGTGGAGAAAAATGACCATGTCCTTGCGGCACCACTGATTATGGTCTTATGCAGGAGGAAGGCCCTTCCTGTCCCGTTGGTCTGGCCTGGGAGCAGATAAAACCGCTTGTATGCCTTTTATGCAAATGACCTTGTTAGGCAACTTGGTGTGTTATATAAAACATAACTTTGATGTAATATCAAATGTACCCTTTCTATCAATGAAAGTTCATCTCTTGTTCATTTGATTTTTGCTTGCTTTCATTGGGAGTTCGGCCATTGCTGGGCTGGACTGTGTGCGGAGCTAAGAGCATAGTCTTTCCTTCGAATGATCTTCGCGAGACTGGTGTGTATCGCGAGCAGCACGCTTTTTAGAGGGCTAAGGTAGGCCTCTCGGCGAAGCCCTTGAAGGACTGTGCGAAGTCCGCACTTTTGCACTAGTGCGAAGTTTAACTCTTAGTAGAGTTGAACCGGCGCTTCTCGGGAAGGCGCTTCGGGCGCTGTTTCGAATTAATTCGAAACGGTGGCATGGGCCCTTTTTCGATGCCTCGTTTCAGGCGCTGATTGGCCTATAAAAGCCCGATCGGGCTGAACATGGAAAAGATCTCCTTTTTTCCAGAGAAATTTCTGTCTTTTCCTCTCCTTCTTCCTCCTTTACTTCAGAGTACTTCGAGAACTTTTGCAGTTCTTAATGGCGCCCAAAGACGAGCGGGTAAGGAAGCAGCGACTTCTGCGGCGGAGGGCCTTCCTCCTCCGGTCATCGAGCGACCAGTCACCGGTAAGGAATTTTCCTGTCTGATTGGAGACCGAGGTCTCTTTTCCTTTAGAGCCAGCCATTTGGCTATTTAGGACGATCGAATGGGATCTATCCTCATTAGGGAACTTGTTTCCCTGAACTTCCCTATTTTCCTTGCACCAGGGAAATAAGAACTGAACAGTTCTTCTTTTAGGTTTCCGTAGGAAGCCATTGCTTGGGCAGTCTCCATCCTGTTGAGGAACAGGATATGGGTCTGTTCCTTCAGTCGTGGCCACGAAGGACGACTGTCGACCATGATGTCCTTTTGATGACATCAGCCCTTAGGGCTATGCCACTTCCTGCTTTAAGCGAAGTTGGCGCTTTGGATATTTTCTGCAAAGATGCAGTCTTATCCATGAAGTGAAGTTTTTTCAAAGCTATCGCCTTGCAGGCCCTGCTTGCTGGGCGAGGCTATGCCTTAGTGAACTTTTATGCTTTCGCATCCACTTGATTGGTGAATTAATCATAGCTCATTTCTGTTTTTGCAGTACATTACGCCTCCGGCCTCCAGAACAGTCTGTTCGGTCTAGTCAGTCGAGCAGGCGGAAACATCAGCCTGCAGTTTTATAGGCAGGCTTCATTGTTCAGCGAGCCGAGCTCCCTTGTACGGGATACGCTCATCCAGGACGGTCGTCCGCAGGCCATGCGGAGCATCTTGACTACGGCTCCGCTTTAAGATATCGACCGTCAGGCTTACAGAAAGCCTGACTTCATGTTCGGGGATGCTGCACCTGATCCCGATCGCCAGCTGCAGGCCGGTGAGGGCCAGTGGATCTTCCAGTTGGACGGCGAGAGATTCTATCTCCCGTCCACTAAGCGGCATTTTGCTTTGTCTTCTTTCGCGAGCGTGACTCAGGCTCGGAAGATGGCGTGGGGCGTGAGCCTAAATGCCGAGTCTGTAAGTGTCGGGAGGTTGACATTCCAGTCCGACTATTCGAGGGCGGGCCATCCTCGTAGCATAATGGGGCTATACCCTTGGAAGGTATCGCGGGACCTTCCAGTATGAGAGAACCCAGCTGCGGCGCCGACCTTTGGCGCTCAGTTCTGCGAAGTTGACGGGAACTACCCTGCCACCGATTTCAGGACTCCCGGTTGGGTCCACCCTCCTAGGTCGTGGTGGGCGGAGTTGACCAACTATATCCTTACTCTTTTTGAGGGGGACTTAGAGAGGTTAAACCTCCATAAGGCCATCAGGGCGACCTGCTACGGCATTGAGATGAAGGTGGCGTGCTTCTACGCCATCCTTGAGTTGTACTGCCCGGCCTCGGGGACTTTCTTCACCCCGGTTGGTGAGTTGGGCATGGCCCTGCATGAGATGCGGGAGATCTCTGCTTTGCCCTTCGGGTCTCTTCCGTACGAAGAGTACTTTCCCTGTGAGGCGGAGTTGGCTCTCCTGGAGAAGCAAGAGCCTGCTTTGCTTAAGACATATCGGGAATTGATGTGCCACTTGTACATTTGTTCCAGCATCCACACTGGTGGCAAGGGTAGCTCGAAGAGCTGGGGGAACTACTTGTTCCCGGATATAACTAGTGCGCCTGAGGCAGCTCATTACGGAGTTGCTGAAGAAGACATCTTGGCAAGGATGGAGGTGCATGCTGAAAAGGACATCGTCGTGGCAGAAGATGATGGTTCTTTCGGGAAGGGTGATGTTCTTCGGAGCTTTCACCATCAGGCCTGTCGGCCTATGTCTCGCAAGGCGTTGCTGGCCGGCTTCTTAACCATCTGGTTAAAGAAGTGTGTCGTGCCTTCTTCTTCGGGTGACATCGTCCACCCGAATGTGCTGCTGCCTGCCGTCCGCTTGGTCCATGGCCACCGTCTGGGTCTTCTCCCGGCCATGGTGTGTTGTATTCAGAGGGGCCTTCGTGCACTGACGGAGGCTTTCTGCAGGCCAATGGCGTCAAGGCGAGGGAAGGGTGCCGTCCTGCCTTGTGACGGACCCAATCCTAGGGTAGGTTTACCATACACCTACTTGATGGCGTGGTTCGCCTTGCACTGCCCCAGTTTGATTGGAGCTGGGGAAGACCCTCCGCAGGGTGTTCAAACGGCGCTTCTCTGTCGCTTTGAAGGCCGTTCGTGGCAGAAAACTTATGTGGCCGAGGCCCGTAAGTTAGTGCGTCGTTATGACGCTTATAGCCTGTTCCGTTGTTTTCCTCGCATGCGGGGTACAGGATACAACGAGAAATTCCATGATGTGGAGTCAGGTCGGTCTCCTATGAGTCGGGGTGTTTTCGAGTGGCTGGTCTGTATCCGGCCCTCGCATTTGCTGTACAGGAGTGGGGATACCTGCTACCTAGAGCCCTACGTCCCGAGCCGGTTTGCCCGCCAATTTGGGTATGACCAATTGTATGTGGGCAACCCCAATCCGGACCTGGCTTTCATAGGGAGCCTCATTGATGGGCTCATGCTTGGCGGTTCTTCACCGCGGATGGCACTGGAGCGTGGCTACGCACGCTGCTGAGGGATCCCGGCCTTTGGACGACCCTGTGTTTCTGCCAATGGTATGCAGCTTCGAACTCCACACCTGCTGGGTTTAATGCCAACCGTTCGGGTGTGAAGTTAATTTCTCATCGGATGAGGCAGAAGGCTTCTGATAAGAAGGAGGGCAAACGAGTCCGTGTTCCTGGCATAGAGGAGTTCATTGCTGCAGATGACAGCGAGGCTTCTGATGCGGGGAGCCCTCGCTTTGAGGCAGAGACGAGGGCTGATGCCCATGAAGCCAATACTCGTGAAGCCGGTTCTGGTGTAGTGGGGACAGCTCCCCCACGACATGTGAAAGAAGTGGAAGAAGAGGATTCTGATGTCCACTTCAAGAGGAAACGTGGGAGTGGATCCCGTAGGAAGTCATTGGCGAAGAAGCCCCGTCGCCATGCTCCTACAATTGTGGTAGAGGGCGAACCCTCTACTGCGCTTCCTTCTGCTGCTCCATTAGTGGCTGAGCCGTCGGTTGCTGAACCGACTACTGGTAAGATTGGCCCCATCTAATATGCCTTCAGCGCACTTTAAATAACTCATCATTTGCTTTTTGTTGCAAGAGCTGAGGCCGTTGGAGAGCAAGGGGAACACTACGATCCCCTGTCCACCTATAGGGCTGCAGCCAGCTCTTCCGCTCACTCGCAAGAGTCTGGGAGTGGTGCAGCTGATGTCGGTCCTTCGGGTGTTGGGACCTCCAAAGGAAGTCCTGTGGAATCAAGCTCTGTTGAGTGGTCTGCAGGGGACTCGGCGGGCGAGAGCGGGCTGGCCATTTACGTCGAGTCTGGTAAGAACTTTCCGATGGGACCCTTGGATTTCGATGTGGCTGACGAGGTGACATCGGCCTTCGGTATGACTACGATCTCTTGGTCTTCGCCTGTTTGATGCGTCTCCTTTTTGACCTTGGTTTTGTTGCAGGTATTCGTCCCCAAGGTGCATCAGCTTCGAAGGAAGCGGAGGGTCCTCCTAAGAGGTTAGAGGGCGAGTCGAGTGCTTCGACCGCGGCGGATGCTGCTGTGTTGGACGCGCTGTATGGCAGCCTCCCCTCTTATCAGCCCATGACAACTGAGAGGTCGGGGGTTGTGGAGACGACAGTCCCACAGATGCCTTTACTCCCGAGTGAGATGCCGGCGAGTATGGAGTTGAGGGTGATCACCAGCCCTACCTCCCCAACTCAGGTGGTTGAGCCTGTTGCTCCAGAGGTGGTTGCCAGTCCTACCTCCGCGGTGGCTGACGTGCTGGTGTCGCTGAGGACTCCGCCGAGGTCACCTTTGGCTTGCCCTGCTGCTGTCGATGTTCCCGCTTCTTCTTCTGTGGCGGTGTCGACTGGGATGGTAGATTGCTGCGAGGTTGTCTCAAGGGTTGATGAAGCTGAGAATGACTTCATCGGTAATCTGGTCGACAGCTTCTATAACAGTTTGGAGCAGACTATCAGTCTAGTCTTGAAGGGCTCGCCTGTGCCATTCTCGAAGCTGAAGATGGTCCTCTCCCGTGGCATTGAGTGTATCCGGGACTTTGAGGGGTATCACCAGGCTTCTGCTCTGGAACTCCTGGTGGATAACCTTGAGAAGGACGTAGAGGAGTGGCTCCATCTCCATCGTTCCGACCCGGCGTCTTTAGCTGATGAGCGGCTCACACATCTTGTCGCGCAAAGGCGCGAAGCTCGGCTTGCTGCTCAAGAGGCCGCTGAGGCTATCTCCTCTGACTTGAAGTCCTTGGAGACAGAGCAAGTAGAGGTTGGGAGTGCAATTGACGCTTCCACCAGTGCTCTTCTTGATGCCGAAGATAAGATTAGGATGGCCGAGGAGATGATCAGGAAAGCAAATCTCCTCTTATCCAAGGCTACACCGGTGCGTCTTGAAGAGACTGCGCGGCTTGAGCAGCTTAGGGCTCAAAGCGAGGAATTAGCATGGCGGGAGTCGTCACAGAGGGCGACTTTGGCGGAGGTTGAAGCTCGTCTGGCTCAAGCGGTGGATTTCAATGAGGCTGAGCTGAGATCACAGGCGCTGGCCCAGGCTGCTGATGACAGGAGGACGAGGCTAGCTTCGCTTGAAGATCGGATCCGATCTTATCATGTACGCCTATAGGCTCCTCCATGTATCCATCCTTTTGGAATTTAATAAAAATTCTTTCTTTTGTCGTCTTTGTTTGTTTGGATAATGAGGTATGGCTGTCTGTTGGTTCAGAGGTCGCAATGACATAACCGAATGGGACGTCGCCAGTCTCGAGGTCAGCCCTTTGCGGGGCTAGAGTGAAGATACTTGCCTTTTGTAAATGTTAGCAAGTATGAGGCCTGTCTTTTGTAAATGTCAACAGGGCTCGAGATTGAGACTTAGATGTCTGTTGGTTCAGAGGTCGCAATGACATAACCAATTGAGACGCCACTAAGCTCAATGGTAGATGAAACTTGGCTATCTGCCAGTTCAGAGGTCGCAATGACATAACTGGTTGAGAAGCCACCAAGCTCAAAATAGGTGATACTTGTCTTTTGT
Source organism: Agave tequilana (assembly GCA_038442645.1). NCBI lineage: Eukaryota > Viridiplantae > Streptophyta > Magnoliopsida > Asparagales > Asparagaceae > Agave > Agave tequilana. Next base: position 35,661 of record JAVJIF010005290.1, read on the forward strand.
AGATGTCAACAAGTATCGAGACCTGTCTTTTGTAAATGTCAACAGGACTCAAGATTGAGACTTAGCTGTCTGCTGGTTCAGAGGTCGCAATGACGTAACCAATTGAGACGCCGCTAAGCTCAATGTTAGATGAAACTTGGCTATCTGCCAGTTCAGAGGTCGCAATGACATAACTGGTTGAGAAGCCACCAAGCTCAAAATAGGTGATACTTGTCTTTTGTAGATGTCAACAAGTATCGAGACCTGTCTTTTGTAAATGTCAACAGGACTCAAGATTGAGACTTAGCTGTCTGCTGGTTCAGAGGTCGCAATGACGTAACCAATTGAGACGCCGCTAAGCTCATGTTAGATGAGGCTTGGTTATCTGCCAGTTCAGAGGTCGCAATGACATAACTGGTTGAGAAGCCACCAAGTTCAAAAGTCGGGTTGGATTTGGAAAAGGTCTCGTCTTCTCGGGGAGAAACGAGGAAATCACTGTCATAGGTTTAATGTTAACGTAACAGCGGAATATGTGTAGTCCTACCATTCTATGGATGAGAATTGGTAGGTGATTTTGGAGGTCTCGTTCTCACGAGGAGAAATGAGGGGACTACTGTCATAGGTTTAATGTTAACGTAACAGCGGAATATGTGGTCTTACCATTCTATGGATGAGAATTGGTAAGTGATTCTGGAGAGGAAATCAAGTGGGAACAGGCCCCTTAGGATTTTTAGCAAACCCTCAGCTGTCAACGGGTTTGATATGCCTTTACCAACTACCGTTTGAGTTGGGCTAGCCATGCTATTCCCCTCAGCATGATGAGTTGTCGAGGACTCATGTTGGGCTTAAAGGCCAACATTTTCCTCTATCCTTAATCGTTAAGGATGTCGGATTATCAGGTTGATGTCTGCACAACCTCGATTGTCTTTTAGGATAACTGGTGCACGGCTAGATCCCAGTTGGTTTTCGGCTGTATGACCTCACTTGGAGGAAGAGAAAGGCTCTCTTTGTGCGTGCTTCGGACACGGAGACCTCGATCAGAGGTGTAATGTTAACTTGATCGAGAGAAGGATCCTCGATTAAGGATAATACTTCTTTAAGAATTTGCCATTGATCGGCATCATGAGTAGGTCGCCCTCTGCAGTCATAAGGCGGCATGCCCCGTTTGAATAGACTGTTTCTATCACAAACGGTCCTTCCCATTTAGGCTGAAATTTGCCTTTGGTCTTGTGTGTCATAATCATCGGTCGTCGGACGGCTAAAACCAGGTCTCCTTTCTGGAAGACTCTCTGCTTGACCTTCTTATTGAAGGCTTTTGACATCCGAGCCTGATATAGCTCGATGTGTTGCTGAGCTTGGAGCCGCTTCTCGTCTAGGGCTTCGAGCTCTTGAAGACGCAGGCGATCATTGTCTTCTGATATCATCTTAGTAGTCAAGGCTACCCGCAATGATGGCACCTGAATTTCCAATGGGATGACCGCTTCGCACCCATATACCAGGGAGAAAGGCGTATTGCCTGTCGGTGTCCGAACCGTAGTCCGGTAAGCCCAGAGACATTCACCCAGCTTTTCGTCCCAATCTCGCTTATTCGAGGAGACGAACTTCTTGAGCAGCTTGATGATCGTCTTGTTGAATGCTTCTGCTAAGCCATTGGCGGCAGGATTGTAGGCGGTTGAAGCCACATTCTGAATTCGGTATTTATCGCAGAACCGATAGAATCCTTGGCTTATGAATTAAGGACCATTGTCGTGGATGATTCGCCTGGGGACACCAAATCGATAGATGACATGGTGTTTGATGAAGCTAACCAGATTGGAGGTTTTGACTTCGGCCAATTGTATGGCCTCTGCCCATTTTGAGAAGTAATCGTTATTGCCAGGATAAACCGGTGACCTCTTGCCGAAGAGGGACTGATTGGCCCTACGACATCGATTCCCCATGCTTCAAATGGCCATGAAGCAACAGTAGGGTGGAGCAACTCTGAAGGTTGGTGTATGAAGTCTGCATGGACCTGGCACGCCTTACACCTTCGTGCATATTGGGTGGCATCGGCCATCATGGTCGGCCAGTAGTACCCAAGTCTGTGCAGCCTGTCTTTAAGCTTTGGACCCGGCTGGTGAGCTCCGCAAATGCCATCATGTGCTTCTTTAAGCACTTCCTGTGCCTCTGAATGGGAAAGGCAACGGAGGAGGACACCATCATATGAGCGACGGTAGAGTGTCTTCAAATGGGATCATAGTAGAAACGGAGCGACCTTCGTCTGATGGACGCCGCTTCTTTGGGATCGTCTGGAAGCAGACCGTGCAGAGCGTAGTCAATGAGAGGGAAGCGCCAATCCCTCGGCTCAGGATCCACGGAGATATTATGGACCTCTTGGATCCTTAGCATATGCTTGGAGCATACGAGATGCCGGGTTGCGACTGTGAGGTGATACTCGGTGTCGGCCGGTAAGGCTAGCGTCGTCGCTAATGCAGCGAGGGCATCCGCCTTGGTATTTTGAGATCGGGACACATGCCCGATGTAGAAGCCTTCAAATAAGCTAGCCAATTTGATGACTGCATGATAGTAAGGCACCAAGTCCTCATGGCGGACTTCATATTCGCCTTTGACTTGACTGATGACCAGCTTTGAATCGCCGTAAGCTTCGAGGTAGCGTACCCCCATTCCATGGGCAAGCTAGAGACCGATGAGCAGAGCATTGTATTCTGCTACATTGTTGGAGCATGATTCTGTCAAAGAAAATGCTCTGGGAAAGATATGATCCTGTGGGGAGATGAACACAACCCCCACTCCAGCAATAATCTTTCCTTTGGGGCCCATCCGCGATGCTCCGTCGAAGAACATCTGCCACACTTCCTCTGCTGAGGTTGCATTAGACTCGAAGACTTCATCAGGGATGTCTTCGTGAAGTTTTGAATGCTCCGAAACTGGATGAGCAGCCAAGAATTCCGCAAGGGCTTGGCCTTTGACCGCCTTCTGAGGAATAAAGGTCATGTCGTATTGAGACAGCAGAAGTGCCTATTTAGCCAATCTTGAATTTAGTGACTCTGGCTTCGTCATAAAAAGACATAAAGGATTCACCCTGGAGATGACATGTATGGTTTGGCCAACCAAATAATGCCGTGTCTTCTGAACGGCAAAGACGAGAGCTAAACACTCTTTCTCAACAGGATTGTAGCGATATTCCGCTCCTATGAGAGTCCTGCTCAGATAATAAATGGCCTGCTCGTGGCCATTGTCGTCCTTCTGAGCGAGGAGGGCGCCGAGGGAATAGTCCAGAGCTTTTACATAAAGCAAGAATGGTTTCCCTGATGTAGGGGCCACTAGAGACCGGAGGGTTTGTGAGATACCTCTTGATGTCTTCATAAGCTTCTTGACAAGCTTGGTCCCATATGAAGGCAGTACTGTTTTGGAGGGAACTTGGGCTCCTGATCGTTGAAGCCGCTCTTCTTGGCCTTCGACTGCACGTCTCCGGATAACTCTACGGACATAATCTCTTTCCCCTTAGCTTGGAAAGACTGAGGCGGGTCGCCGCGTCCTTTGCTGTTCGTACCCCATTTGCCTCTGGGGGCGGATGGCTTGAACTTTTTAGCCGACTTCTCAGCTATCTCAGCTTGTTCGACCAATTCCTTCCAAGTGTGGGCTTTGACAGCCCCCATGCGAACTTCTACTTGATCCAAGAAGTTGTGCCTGCATGTCTGTAAGAGCATGGGTAACGGCATCCCTGCTGGACACATCAAGGATAAGTTTCTGAACCGCTCAATGTAGTCACGGACAGATTCGCCCTTCTTCTGCATGGTGGAGAGGAGCTTGTCCATGGTCACTTCAGTGTCGTCCTCATAGAAGCGAGAGAGGAACCGAGTTTCTAGGTCAATCCAGGAATTGATAGAACCTGGAGGGGGCTTCGGAACCAGTCGAATGCCACGCCCTTTAGGGTGCCAATAAACAGCCTAGCCATGATGGCGTCGTTGCTTATGACAATACCAGTCTGAGACCGGAAATAGTAGATGTGCTGATTGGGCGAGCTCTTACCATTATACGTATGCAACGTTGGTGGTTTGAACTTTGGCAAATATGACACCGAATCCCATTCCAGTGGGTAAGGACGGACTACCCCCACTTTCTTCAATTCATCCTTCTGAGCCAGGGATGAAATTTGAGCTTGAAGGCCTTTAAGGACTTCGGCATCCAGGGAAGAGCCTCCCTTAGATCTCTCCGTCTTGGCGGATCATTGCTGAGATGTCCCTCCTCGTCATGATTACTCCCGGTATCATCATTCCGGTTGCTGAGGAGCTGAGCGAGCATCTGTTGAATATTGTCCAGGGTCTCTTGCTGAGTTCTAGAGGTCTGCTCCTGAGCTTCCAAACGCCGACGAAGGTCGTCATTGGCGTTATCGGTCATATTGACCGATGCTTTGTCCGTCTGTATAGAACTGACTGTTGCTGAAGAGGCATACCCGCTGTCTTCATCTTCTCCATCAGATGATTGGGGTGATCGCCTGGGTGATGGCGGGATCAGGGCCGTCGAGAAAGAAGGTTGCTCGTAATTGTAGGGTATTGCCACCCTGGATCTGGTGTTTCGAAAAACACCTTCTTCTTGTACCGAGACCTCACCTAGGCCTGGATTATATCTGGATCTGGAGAACTGTAAGGGGGACCATCAGATGTCTGACTCCCCTTGCGTCGCTCTCGGCCTCTTCCGGTCATATTGACGGAGGCGGAGATTGGATCTGGTGGGGCGCCCCTTCCGCGATGCCTCGTAGGAGCATGTGCGGACAACCGATCAAAAACCGATTGCCGGTGCGGAGATACAGCCATGGTTATATGTAGCCGGCAGCGGGTTGAATGGATTGTCACAAGTCGGCATCCTCTTTGACAACAGGGGAAAGTAATTCGGAGGGGCTCCGGCTTCCGCTTGCTTACCAGGAATTCTCGTAGGTCAGGCCCAACAGAGCCTGGATAACTTCGCAGAGAAGCTTTTTCGAAGTGTACATGGGACGATACTCCGTTCTTCTTATCCCTGCAAAAGGGATTAGCACTGAATAGTGCTTCAGATCTAGATTCGCCAGCAGGTGCGAACCTAGTGCTTGATGAACTAGAGAGCGGAGCACGCCGAGGTGCTTTATCCGCTATTCCGCCGCGAAGGGGATTAGCCTTAGGTGACTCTTTGGCCTTAGCCTCGCGGCCTTGGATCCAATGAGTATGCTTTGGTATGGTGGCCCCGTTTGTGAAAGCGAGGCTGTCAGAAGGCTTTGCTGCCTTTGATTTGAGCGACGGTATGATCGTCGTCGGGACTTCATGATTGGCAGCATCGTTAGGGTAGATAGGCATCTTACCCTTTTCTTCGCGGGAGAGGCGCAGTTTCGGCGTGACTACACCGGAAACCTCGGTTGGAGACTTTATGTTTGCAAAAGGGGAAAACTTACAAAAAAAGAGTTTGAGGACCTAAATTACAAGTATTCTTAAAAAAAGATTACAAGTAGATCTCCTCAGAGATTCTAGGAAAATGTGCCGATAGGAGTCTGGTCAGCGCGCGACCACTTTGTCCCTTTGACGATGCGAGCGATAAGATTCCCTTCTAGCCTGGTTCCGGGAATCAGAGAACAGAGGATTGGTAGAACCCTCTTGCTACTTCTCAAAACCGCCTTCTGTGAGGAATTCTTTCTCGCCTGGTTCCGGAGATTCCTTGAGGAAAAGAGGTTGCTAGGGTATCGCCACCCTGAAAGGAGAAGTATTTCTCTTGAAAGGTCTCTGAATTAGAGAACGCACGGTGCGTTATGAAGAAGTCCGATTCTCCTGATCAGCAGAGCATTGATTTGGGAGCAGAAGCCCACTTTGATTGATCGCCGATCTCTGGAAGCCTCCTCCCCTTGTGCCCCTGGCGGGCTATTTATAGGGAGAGCAAGGGTATAGTCGTCCCCTTGAAGATATGGAAACAGATTGAACCGAATCTGTTTGAATCTGGAAAGTAGCCTTGCTGCGAGGCTAGGATAGCTTCTGCGGAGCTAGAAAATGGCAAGTCGGTTGATCTTTCCGATTTGTTTCGATCCTTTCCATATCGTTGGAGGATTTTCTCTGATCCTCTTACTCGTTTCCAGAGAGTCAAGAGATTGCGGCAATCACCTGCCATATTTGAATCCTAATTGGATTTGATCAGATTGGATCCGATCTCATCAGGAGATTTGATTGGTCAAAGGTTGACAACGGAGCTACCCGCTTTGAAGCTCATAGCGGAGCTAGAGGTAACTCTTGGCGAGGTCCGAAAAGAGGCTTTTGGCGAAGCTATCAGTTAGCTTCCTGGCGATGCTCTGGATGATGCTAGCCTCTCAAACGAGGCTATCTCCTTGGGCTAATGTAATGCTAAATGCTAGCATCTTAGACCTGCTGAGGTCTGTTTAGAAACAATCCGGGTTCACTGTTCTGCTTGCTGGATCAGTGGAGTCCGAGCTGCTTCCTTGTCCCTTGGAGGTGGGTGGAAACTGGTCTTCAGCTTGTCTGTCCCTTGTCTTTTGTAAATGTCAACAAGTTTAGACATCGTTCGGACCAATGAGAATCTTGTCTTTTTAAGTGTCAACACTAACTCTAACTTACCTACAAGTATTTACCTTCTTATATTTCATACTTAAATAGTTTTGATGATCTATAAGTTTTGTACTTTGCTTATTGTTGTAAGTTAGAGACTTTCCTTTTAACTTTGCCGATACCATTAGTGCACTTGTGTCTTCCCGTATTCATGCCTTCTAATGGATCTTGATATGGGAATGTCCGAGTTTTTGCCGTGTAAAGCAAAGTTATAGGAAGAACTTTCACTCGATTTTCACGTGAATAGTTCCATTGCATCAGGGGTAAGCTTGCCTATGATCCATCGTGAGGCACATCTTCAAGAAGTTAGGGATTAGTGAGAGCAATTAGTAGAAGGTTAGCCATGCGTTTTTACAACTAAGAAAAATCCACTTTTACAAACTACCAAAACATTTTCCAACAATCCTTGAAACAACTTGTTTTCACTTTTAAATTCTTTATTTGGAAACAAAGAACATTCTCCTTTCTTGAACATAAAAGCCGCATCAAGCTTCCATCGCTTCCCCTCCTTGTGGATACGACCCGTATAGCCACTTTGCTACTACGGAAGAATCGCAAAAGCAGTAACTTTGACCCACTCTCTTTCTACTTTTCTTGTGCTTGCTCTTTGCCGATCAAATTTTGGCGCCATTGCCGGGGAGGGAACGGCTTTATTGTTCATTATTAAAGATTGTTCTTTGTTTTTGTGTGTAGGAGAAGAACCAAGGAGCTTACTATCACGGGAAGCAAAAGAGGTGGCCAAGGACATTGCGCGAGGATTCATTTGCCCTCGGAAAAATTCGTGTAAAAGCGAGTTTTTCCGATTGAAGTACTAACAAACTCGTTTGCAGGGTTGCCGAGCGCCGCTAAAAAAAGTGCTTTCAAATTTCTAGTTTCCTTGGATGCTTCACCATATGCATGTTTAATAAATTCAATAGAAATTTACTTGTTGCTTAATTGAAAATTGGATTAGACTTTTACATTTAGGGCACGTGTCTATTTCAATTCATTTCAATTTCTGTTGAAGAGTGCTGGAGACAAGGTACATGTGCATTCATATAGAATAGGACCAACATTTTGAAGTGATTTACCGCTTTGAGTGTTACCTTGTTGTGAATAAACTGTACACTTGCACAATTGACTTTAAGGGCAAAACCCAAATAAACAAGATAAGGTGGGGATTTCATCACCCTTCCTTAGCCCAAAAACCATCTCCAAGTGCACTCACACTTTCCCAAGCCTTAACTGAAAATCAATAGACGTTGGCCCTAGGGACATCTCGGACTCACTAAGAGATTAACCGAGGTTGGAAATTGTAAGAACTATACTCCTGCAAAATCGGTGTCTAAGGAAAGTGGATTTAGAGATAAAGCCTCGAAAGCTCCGTGGTTTGGCATAATTAGGCCCGTGGCTCTGCCCGAATACCTCCTCCCGAGCTTTGCCCTTTCCTGGCCGATTTGCTTGTAGTCGAGTTCCTGCAACAACCTTCCCTGGAAAATCGACCAGTTAGGAGTCATCTAGGTTCAGGTACCTTAGACTAAGGCTTGTGGTTGTTTTTCTTTCTTTTGTTTGTTTTTAGTTCTTTTTCGATTGTTTGTAATCTTCACGTTGGTTGTGGTGTACTGCATGCAAGAGTGGGTGAGAGATCCGTCAACTTTCAGATTAACAAGAAACATTTCTCTACCCCTGCATCCAGAACCAGTAATGGCGTCACTTCAGGATAGATTTTACCCGATCAGAACTTCACTTCCATCTTGCATAAAACTTCCTGAAGCAAACGGAAATAATTTTGAGTTAAAGCCACAATTCATTAACACTCTTCCCAAATTTCATGGTTTAGAATCAGAGGACGCATACTTCTTTGTTAGGGAATTTGAAGAAGTATGCCTTATGATGCGTATACCCCAGCTAGGAGACGATGCCGTTAGGTTACGTTTCATCCCTTTTTCCCTAAAGGACCTAGCTAAGAAATGGTTGTACAGTTTGGCAGCAGATTCAGTCATGACGTGGGATGATTTCATCAAGGCCTTCTTGAAGAAATTTTACCCTATTCACAAAACTGCCCTCATTAGGAAGAACATCATGTAGTTTAAGTAAGACCCGAGCGAACCATTTTGGAGATACTTTGAGCGATTTAAAGATCTCCTAGCTCAGTGCCCTCATCATGGCGTGGAGAAATGGCGTCAATGCCAGATTCTCTACGATGGTCTAGATTATCAGACTAAGACCCTGTTAGAAACGATGTGTCAGGGAGGGTTCTTACAGAAGGATGAAAATCAGGGTTGGGATTTGTTTGAGGATTTAGCAGAGAAAACCCTACAATGGGAGCCAGCCTCAGAAAAACCTAGGAATTCACAATCTATAGCTTCAAGAGGAGGGCTCCTATCTCTAGAATCATCCATAGCTGCCGAGGCTAAGATTGCTACCCTGATGAGAAGGATAGAGGCTCTAGAAACAAAAAAGCCTGCTAGTGTCAACCAGATCAACCCACCACCAATTCACAATCCGGGTTGTTCATATTGTCAGGCACCGAACCATGTCTTTGAAGAGTGTCCTATTTTCCATGCCCAGCAAGTGCCACCGGAACACATGAACGCGGCTTACTCACGGCCGCCTCACAACCCCTACTCGCAGACCTACAATCCCGGCTGGAGGAATCACCCAAATTTCTCCTGGGCCCCAAACAATCCTCCCAGACCTAATTTTTCCAACAACTTTCACCATCCTGCTCCTCCACCACCTTTTTCCAGTCAAGCCCCATCTTCGTCCTCCCAAGGCTCTCCAATGGAAAAGAAAATCAGTAAATTGGAGGAGAGCATAGAGGCTTTCATTAAGTCCCAGGCTGCTTTCATGCAGAACCAGGGACAAACTCTGAATAGTCATTCACAGGCCATATCAAGGTTGGAATTGCAGATGAGCCAGTTAGCTAGCTCCCTAAGTGAAAGACCTAAGGGTACTTTGCCTAATCAGCCATTAGTTAACCCAAAAACCTCCAACCAAGCATATGAAGTCCAGGATCCATCAATTAACTAGTGTAATGCTGTTCACACACTGAGATCTAGAAAGAAGGTAGACAACCAGGTCTACCAGCAGAAGAGTCCAGTCCATCCTGATCCCACTCAAGCCTCCACCTCTGCTAGTTCCTCCCTATCCACTCCACAGACATCTGACGAGGACAAGCTGCTGAACAAGTTCACAAGCCTGTAGCACCCTTTCCCAATTGGCTTAGGAACAATAGTAAAAATATGCACATGGAGAAAATGCTAGAGATGTTCAACCAGGTTAAGTTAAATGTGCCACTTCTAGACGCTATCCAACAAGTCCTGGCTTATGCCAAATTTATGAAGGATATGTGTACTAAGAAGAGAAAGACTAATGTGCCGAAGAAAGTGTTCTTGGCCACTAACATAAGCGAAATTCTGTCTGGTCCCATTCCGGTGAAATACAAGGATCCTGGATGTCCCACCATTTCCTGCACCATAGGACAGACCGAAATCAGTAAAGCGCTTCTTGACCTGGGAGCAAGTATCAACTTGCTACCTCTCTCAGTATACCAGCAACTTGGGCTGGGTGAGCTAAGCCCAACTCGAATTACCATTCAGCTAGCTGATCGATCTGTGAAGATCCCAAAGGGGAAATCACAGATGTCCTCATCCAGGTCGGGAATTTCATTTACCCCGTTGATTTTATTGTGCTTGAGACCCAACCTGTGTCCAATCTTAGGTCTCAAACTCCCGTCATCTTAGGGTGCCCATTCCTTGCTACAGCCAATGCCATAATCAACTGTAGGAACGGGTCCATGCGATTAACTTTCGGAGACATGACGAAGGAAGTCAATGTCTTCAATCTTAGAAGACAACCTAGGGATGTCAATGATCAGACATTTGAGGTCAATTCTATTGAAAATCTGACCAGTGAACATGAGGAATGCATGGAGATAGAAGCTGAGGCAGAATTTGATCTGGAGACTGAGGATTTTAATCTAGATCAGATCGTAGATTCAGCAGTGGATTGGGCATCAAGCCCCAGTGTACCCCATCTTAGGATCGAAAGCCCAGAGATTCCCCCCAATGAAGCAACACCTTCCCCAGAGCTGAAAGCCCTGCCTGAACATCTCAAGTACGCCTACCTGGGCGGAAAGGACACCTTGCCAGTTATCATAGCATCCCACCTGACTGAGCAACAAGAGGACAACTTAATGACTATTTTGGAAAGACATAGGGAAGCCATTGGATGGACAATGAAGGACATCAAGGGAATAAGTCCAGCAATAGTGCAATATAGGATTCATTTAGTTGATGAAGCAACCCCTAGGGGGGACCCACAACGCAGGCTTAACCCTCTCATGCAAGAGGCAGTGAAGGCTGAAATTCTGAAACTATTAGATAATGGGATCATTTATCCCATTTCTGATAGCCAATGGGTTAGCCCTGTTCATGCGGTCCCAAAGAAGGCTGGCTTTACGGTAGTAGAAAATGAGAAAAAAGAGTTGGTACAAACAAGATTGCCTACCAAGGTTCGTGTTTGTATCGACTACAGGAAGTTGAATGCTGCTACCCGTAAAGACCATTTCCGCTACCCTTCATCGACCAAATGCTTGAGCGTTTGGCTGGACATGAGTACTATTGCTTTCTGGATGGGTACTCGGGATACAATCAAATCCCCATTGCTGCAGAAGACCAGGAAAAGACAACGTTCACTTGCCCGTTCGGAACCTTTGCTTATAGGCGCATGCCTTTGGATTGTACAATGCTCCTGCAACGTTCCAACGGTGCATGCTTAGTTTGTTCTCTGATATGGTGGAACGTTTTCTTGAGATTTTCATGGATGACTTCTCCATCTACGGAGATTCATTTGATCAATGTCTTCATCACTTAGAGTTAGTACTATAAAGATGCATTGAGAAGAATCTAACTCTAAACTGGGAAAAATGTCACTTTATGGTAAGACAAGAGATTGTCTTGGGCCATGAGATTTCGAGGAGAGGCATAGAAGTAGATAAGGCTAAGGTAGAAGTGATTGCTAAGCTTCCACCACCCAAAAGCATCAAGGATATTAGATCCTTTTTAGGGCATGCTGGGTTCTACCGACGGTTCATTAAGGACTTTAGCAAAATTGCGAGGCCCTTAACTAACCTGCTCGCTAAGGACGTGCCCTTTGACTTCAATGATGAATGTTTCAAGTCTTGGGGAGGCTTAAGCAAGAACTGATTTCTGCACCTATCATTTCTGCTCCTAATTGGGCCAGCCATTTGAAATCATGTGTGATTCATCTGATTTTGCAATTGGTGCTGTTCTAGGACAGCGCATCGATAATAGGCAGCACGTGATTTACTATTCGAGTAGGACCTTGAATGACGCCCAACAGAACTATACAACGACTGAGAAGGAATTCTTGGCCGTTGTCTTTGCGTTAGAAAAATTCTGGCCCTACTTGTTAGATACGAAAACGGTGATTTTCACGGATCACTCGGCTCTAAAATACCTCATGACCAAGAAGGAAGCAAAAGTCCGACTGATTCGGTGGATCCCTTTGCTTCAAGAATTTGACTTAGAAATCCGAGATAAACGAGGTATTGAAAATGTGGTTGCTGATCATCTTTCACGAATTCCGAATGCACCAACAATCCGAGCTCCGATCAACGAGAATTCCCCTGATGAGCACATCCTAGCCATTCTTAAGGAACCCTGGTATGCTGACATCGTTAATTACCTGGCCACGGGACAATTACCCGCTGACTGGACAAAGCAAGACCAATACCGCTTCTTTGCCCAAGTACGGTACTTCTTCTGGAAGAACCGTATCTTTTTAAGTATTGTCCAGACCAAAAAATTAGACGATGTATACCCGAGGAGGAACAGAGGAGTGTGCTCAGCTTTTGTCATGATCTTGCATGCGGAGGACACTTCGGTCCCCGTAAGACTGCAGAGAAGGTTCTACAAAGTGGGTTCTACTGGCCCACTTTGTTCAAGGATTTATATCATTTTTGCAAGTCATGTGCAAATTGTCAGAAAATTGGGAAAATTCTAGAAAAGACATGATGCCCCTGAACCCGATCCTTGAAGTTGAAATCTTTGATGTTTGGGTTATCGATTTCATGGGGCCATTCCCCAACTCCTTCAGTAACCAATTCATTTTGGTTGCTGTTGATTATGTCTCTAAATGGGTAGAAGCTGTGCCGACCAAGATGAATGACAACAAAGTGGTTGTCAAATTTCTTAAAGACAACATCTTCTCCCGATTTGGCACCCCGAGAGCAATAATTAGTGATAATGGATCACATTTCTGCAACAGAGTTTTTGAAACTCTGATGCGAAAATATTCCATTAATCACAAGTTATCAACCCCGTATCATCCCCAGACAAATGGGCAGGTCGAAGTCACCAACCGACAGATCAAGCTCATTCTGGAAAAAACTGTCGGACAGAACCGAAAGGATTGGTCGGTTAAGCTCAATGATGCATTGTGGGCTTACCGCACCGCATTTAAGACAGTTCTGGGGATGTCTCCTTATAGAATCGTGTTTGGAAAAGCCTGTCATCTGCCAGTAGAGTTAGAACACCGGGCCCTTTGGGCAATTAAGCAACTCAATTTTGATTTGACCAAAGCCGGTGAACTTAGGAAACTGCAGATTTCAGAATTAGAGGAGATACGGAATGAAGCTTATGAAAATGCACGAATCACCAAGAGCAGGACCAAACTTTTTCATGACCAAATCATAACCCGGAAAACCTTTGCACCGGGAGAAAGGGTTCTGCTGTACAACTCTAGGCTTCATATTTTCGCAGGGAAGCTGAAAACACATTGGTCGGGACCATTCATCATGCGCACTGTTTTCCCACACGGTGATGTGCTCATTGCAAACCGTAAAAATAACACGGAATTTAAAGTGAATGGGCAAAGACTGAAGCCCTTCTTGACCACTGAGCCGATGATTCCAGATGATAGTGTGCTGACTCTTTTTGCCCCCATCATACACCTAACCACAACAAACAATTAAAAAAAAATGTTTATATGCTTACCCCATGTACATTCTTCTTGACATTTCCTTTAGCTTCTTTGTACTTGGCCGGCCCGAGTCCACAAAGACGGTGACATCATCTCTTCCCCTATTTATTGCATTTACATTTTCATCTGCATTCATTGAGGACAATACATTAGATAGGTGGGGGGGTGCTAACACTAAAAAAAAAAAATATCAGATTGAAAAGAATTTTCATACTCTTTATAAAAATACCAAAAGATTGTAGGAATTACGGGAACCTTAGTAATAAATCTTTATTTTTGCCTAAGTAAATAAGAAAGATTGTTTTGACTAAAGAGTTAGAAAGGATAAGGAAAACAACTCACACCTTTTATTTAGCCTTAGTAGAATATGCATAATTCACACACATGCTTGGGATTTAGAAACACAACTCTTGAAAAAAAAAGGGAGCTGGATAATTGTGCCTCAAGAAGCATGATTACTCACGCCAGAAAAACAATTTTCATAAATAAATCTTGATTTCGTGCCTACTCCACTTGCATATTTGACCTGAAGGGCATTTTTTCACCTGGTGCCCTAAGACCATCTGGTTTGGGAGTCATCGGTTTGATATGTGCTACATAAGTGAAGTAGAAAGCCTAATGGAACCAGGAATAATAAGTAAATATTAATAAAATAATATTCGAAGTTGAGTTGAAAAATCCCAAGCATATCACACTTACACAGTATGCATATTTATCTAAAGCAAAATAAAAGAATGAGTTAGAAGTACAAGATCCTTCCTAAATTTAAAGAAAAACCATAGTTTCTTCTTTTATAAAGGCTAAATATAAGAGGACTTATAAGGTTAAACCTAATTCCTACATCATTCGGTCATGTTTATTTAGATGATTGAAAGTTCTTTTTCATATATATATATATATATATATTATATATATATATATATATATATATAATATTTCTTTCTGAAACAACTCGCTTCTTTACTTACTGGATTTTGTGGGTGCAATCTGCTGAAACCCTCAGGAGACAACACTCCTCCTCTAAGGGAAACTTAGAGGTTTAAAGGCTTGTTGCACATGCTCAGTGCAATCGTGTTACCTACGAAAGTGGTATAATAATTTTCTTATTTTTGTTTTGCTCGGGACGAGCAAAAAGATAAGTGTGGGGGTGTGATTAGTCTCTAATTTTGCATAATTTTTATCACATTCTCATATTTATTTCATGTAAAATTCTACTAATAAATCATTGCTTGCTTGATCCTAGGTCCATGGTGGGTAAATGAAGAAGAAGGTCTAAATAACCATTATTTGGTGATTAAAAGGCTTAAAAGATAGCTATTGACCTAGAGAGCTGACTCTGTCAAAATTAGGAGCGTTAGCCAACAGGGGGATAACAGCGCAACATGCAGCAGGTGGCACCGCACGTGCCGTCCAAGGAAAGCCGCGGAAACGCGGCATTTTTGCCGCGAAAACGCGGCCAAACTAGAAACCAAGAGATCCAACCGACAGGTGGACAACCAGGCGGCGCGCAGCGGGCGGCGATGCGCAAGCCGCCAAAGTATTGCCTCGGAAACGTGGCATATGCTGCGTTTCCGCGGCCATGTGGGCGCGCGGCGGGGGACAACCTGGCAGCGCGCAGCGGGGGACAACCAGGCGGCGCGCAGCAGGCGGCACTGCGCGCGCCGCCAAAGTAATGCCGCGGAAACGCGGCAATTGCCGCATTTTCGCGGCAATGTGGGCGGCGCGCGCTCACGTTTTGGGCCACGTGCTGTTCACGTGGCCCCCTTTCCCATGGTGCCTATAAATACCCCCTTGGGGTCTTCAGTTTGGGGAGGGAGGAGTTGGAGAGAAATTTGTAATCTTTTTTAGGTTTTGTAGTTGTTGTTCTTCTTCTAGGTTTAGGATTAGCCATTAAAGTGAAAGAGAGAGTTTGTAAGGAGTTATATTTGGAAGGGTGACAAGATAATTACAAGTACTACTTCTCTTCCTTCTTTCCATTTACTTGCCTTTGCATTTGCTTTTACATTCTTACTTTAGGGTAACTCTTCTCTTTATCTCTTTTCTTTTGTTATTCTTTTCTTTACCATGTGTAACTAACTCCTCCATAGCATGGCTAACTAACTACTAACCCCCTAATCTTTAACTACTTAATCGATAACCCGCATGAGAGTGTCAACAATCCTTGTGCAAACGAGAGCTATGGCATCTTAAGACGAGGGTTCTAACTCTAACTTACTACAAGTATTTACCTTCTTATATTTCATACTTAAATAGTTTTGATGATCTATAAGTTTGTACTTTGCTTGTTGTTGTAAGTTAGAGACTTTCCTTTTAACTTTGCCGATACCATTAGTGCACTCGTGTCTTCCCGTATTCTTGCCTTCTAATGGATCTTGATATGGGAATGTCCAAGTTTTTGCCGTGTAAAGCAAAGTTATAGGAAGAACTTTCACTCGATTTCCACGTGAATAGTTCCATTGCATCAGGGGTAAGCTTGCCTATGATCCATCGTGAGGCACATCTTCAAGAAGTTAGGGATTAGTGGGAGAATTAGTAGAAGGATAGCCATGCGTTTTTACAACTAAGAAAAATCCACTTTTACAAACTACCAAAACATTTTCCAACAATCCTTGAAACAACTTGTTTTCACTTTTTAAATTCTTTATTTGGAAACAAAAAACATTCTCCTTTCTTGAACATAAAAGCCGCATCAAGCTTCCATCGCTTCCCTCCTTGTGGATACGACCCGTATAGCCACTTCGCTACTATAGAAGAATCGCAAAAGCAGTAACTTCGACCCACTCTCTTTCTACTTTTCTTGTGCTTGCTTTTTGCCGATCACTAATCTATTTGAAGGTTTCTACATCGGGCACGTCTCTCGATCTCAGAATACTAGGGCGGACGCTCTTGCTGCATTAGCAACAACATTAGCCCTGCCAGCCAACACCGAGTATCACCTCACAGTGGCAACTCGACACCTTATATGCTCTAAGCACATGTTAAAAACCCAAGAAGCCTACAATGTCTCCACGGATCTTGACCCGAGAGATTGGCGATTTCCTCTCATCGACTATGCTTTACATGGTCAGCTACCAGATGATCCTAAAGAGGCGGCATCTATTAGACGAAGGTCTCTCCGTTTCTACTACGATCCAACTTTGAAGACACTTTACCGTCGTTCATATGACAGTGTTCTCCTCCATTGCCTTTCCAATTCAGAGGCACAGGAAGTGCTTAAAGAAGCACACGATGGCATTTGTGGAGCTCATTAGCTAGGTCTAAAACTTAAAGACAGATTGCATAGGCTTGGATACTACTGGCCAACCATGATAGCTGATGCCATCCAATATGCACGGAGGTGTAAAGCGTGCCAGATTCATGCGGACTTCATACACCAGCCCTCAGAGTTGCTCCACCCAACTATTGCTTCATGGTCATTTGAAGCATGGGGAATCAATGTCGTAGGGCCAATTAGCCCCTCTTCAACAAGAGGTCACCGGTTATCCTGGCAATAACCGATTACTTTTCAAAGTCGGCAGAAGCTATACCACTGGTTGAAGTCAAAACCTCTAATGTGGTTATTTCATCAAATACCATGTCATCCATCGATTTGGTGTCCCTAGGCAGATCATCCATGATAACGGTCCCCAATTCATATGCCAGGTATTCTATCGGTTCTGTGATTAAAATAAGAAAAGGATAGTGCTAATGAATGGCGCCAATAATCCCCGGCAACGGCGCCAAAAATTGATTAAGACGAGAAAGGTGTATGTAAATGTATCGATGTATCCTTTCCTATCTCCGCTATAGCATAAGGCTATACCGAGTCGATTCTCAGGGAGAGCTCGCGATGGAAGCTTTGACGTGTGGTAGTGAAGTTGTTAAACGAGTATTCTTCTCTTTCTTATAAACTTAATGAATCAAGTGAAAAAGAAACTAAAGAAAAGGATGGATATGTTCATGGTGGAAATCGTTGGAAAAGAAATCAAGATTGGGATTTGGTATTCACAAGAAAAGGAAAGAAAACTTAAGAAAGCTTGAATGAAAAGCCATGACTAGCTTACCTTGCTAGCTTGCCAAGACTTACTAGACTCCTTGATAGCGAACGCGTGCCTAATGTTGTCACTCCATCGGCGTAGGTTTCGTCTTGCGTGTTGACCTAATTACTTTCTCATGTGGTTGAAGGGTGGTTTAACCCATCCGAGAAGAGAAGAACATACAACTTGCAAGATGAAATAAAGCAATCACCCATGAGTTAGTGAAGATGGCAAGGCTAGTGGTTAGCTAGTACATGGAGAAGGAATTAGCTAAAAGCCATTAGAGAAGTAAATCAAAGCATGAATAAATTGCAAGAAGTAAAGAAAGCAAGTAAAAAAGCAATTAAAGAAAGCAATTAAACTAGAACCATGCTTCAAGTAGAGGAAGGAGAATGGATCAATCCTTGTTGCTTCAAGTGTCACCCTTGATTACACAAGCTCTCTCTCTCAATCTCTCTCTTTTACAATGAATTCTAGGGAAGAAGAAGAGGGATCTAAAGAACAAAACCTAGAGAAAAACTAAACAAAATTACAACATACTAACTATTCTCCTCTCTTCTCCATTCAGTTTTTGTACGCAGGTCCAAGTCCAGTATTTATAGCATGGGAGAGAACCTTCGAGAGCCAAGTTTGTTGGCGCAAAATCCGAGGTCATAACGACCTAGGATTGCCGCGGATCTGCCGCGGATCGCGGCTTGATCCTGGCCGTTGAGCCAGATCTTTCTGTTGAAGATTAGTTGAGAGTTTGTTATCCACGTGGTATATCTGGAATCTTCGTTTGTTGCGCGGATTTCTCTGGATCAGGGATTCAAATCTTTGGCTTATCTTTAATCTTTGATTAATCACTTAATTATTGCTAATTAAGGTGATTAATGGCTTTCTCTCCTTTAGAGTGTGTACCTGCAAATATATAGAGAAGAGGATTAAAAATCATATATTTATTTGTAATATGCATGGTATGGAAGTGGTATAATATGCAATATGTGTAACAATCACACCCCCATACCTAGCTTTTGCTCGTCCTCGAGCAAACAAGAAAAGAAAGAAAAAGAAAATCCTAACTACTTTATTACACCACTTTCGTAGGTGACACGATTGCACCGAGCACGTGCAACAAGCCGTTAAACCTCTAGGTTACCCTAGAGGGGAGGTGTTGTCTCCTGAGGGTTTTCAGCGGATTACACCCACAAAATCCATAAAGAAAGAAGACAAATGTTAGTGTTTTGAAAATGCATTTTGAACAAGAGACATGTTTACGAACTATTTTCGCAAAAATATAAGTGATCCTAGGTCATAAGTCCACCTATAATCATTCTTTCTTAAACTTAGTCTCTATGCAAGATCTTGTTTTTAATTAAGGTAAGAGTTCAAAATTGGATTGAATACTTTATCTTTCATAAAACCTAGATAATATGCACACCGTGCTCTGTGAAAATTTCTGGGATCTCAACTCTAACCATCAAGCCATTTATTTATTTATTTATTTTTCTTTTCTCTTTTTTTTTTCTTCCCTTAGTTTTCTTAGGCTTTCTAGTTCACCCATGTAGCGAGCCTATAACCGATGACTCCCAAACCAGATGGTTCTAGGGCACCAGATGATAAAACATCCCTCGGGTTAAAGGACTCGAGTGAAAAAGGCCACAAAACTAAAGGGAATTATTTATAATCACCGTTAGGCGTGAATAATCATGCTTCTTGAGGCACAATTATCCAGCTTAATATGTGAGATCACCGTTAGGCGTGAGTAACCATGCTTCTTGAGGCATAGTTATCCAGCTTAATAAGTGATCTTTTATTTATATATATATATATTTTTTATTTATATGGCATTTTTGGTCTTTGTCTCCATCCCAAGAAATGTGTAAGTGTAAAGTGCATATTATCTAAGGCAAAAAATTCAAGATAAGAATATCTCCCCAATTTTTCTTACTTAGCCTATAATTTCAAACAAGATCTATTATTTCAACTAGGTTTAAGATGTCATAATTAAGGCTTTCTTAATTCCTAAGATACATCTTAATTTTCTTAAAAATAGATCAAAACTTTGTCTCTTATTTCAAAAAGTTTTTTTATTTATTATTTTTTTTAATTTTCTAAAAGAAAAGTCAAATCTAAAAAGAAAAGATAAAATCTAAAAATAAAATGGAAGACCTAAAAAAACATAAAAATCCTATAAAGAAAATAAAAAGTCCTATGTTAGTACATACCCCCCCATACCTATCTCATGCATTGTCCTCAATGTATGCAAGATAAAAATGATGCATGAAATAGGTAAGGAAAAAAAAAGTCACTCCCTCCTCCTCTTTGGACCCGCAGTAGTACTGGGTCCTACTGACTGTGTCCTCCTCAATCTCGCCTCAATGCCCTCTAATCTGGAGGTTTGCTCCTCCAACCTGGAAGATTGCTCCTCCATCTTCTTCCTCAATCTCACTTGACCCCTAAAAATTTTCTTCATGCCCTTCCAGATGGAAGACATGAAAGCTCGTGATTCTGCTGGGGTTCCTGCCTCCAAAATTCAGGTTCATCCTCTTCCTCAAAACTCTCCTCAGAGGAGGACTCTACCGGTACATTCTCAGCTTGGACTGTAGGAGTCCATACTGCGTGTAAACAACTAGTGTACGAACTGGTAGATCTCTCGGGTGCAACAAACACTCTATCAAATGAATCAAAGAGATCATCCGGGAGAAAAGTCCTACACAGACGTGTTATTAAGGTGGGATGTGAGTATTTGGCACCTCTTGTGCGGGAAGAGTTGGTGATTAGTGCATGGAAGATGACCTTGTTTAAACAAACTGTGTGCTGACGTGTCATTAAGTCATGTATAATCTGCAACACAGGCCTGTTAAAAGTCGTGGTATGGTCTAACCCTAAAATATTGCGTTGGATCCAACGTCCAACGCAATGAACATTCCTAAACGTGGTGTTAGCCTTTAACCCACGATCCTGCTCAGTACAGCGAGCTCCCATAACAGTCATATAGTCAATCAAAGGGAGAGGCTCGCTTGGGTGCATGATGGTGCGGACAGTAGTGACTTCCTCAAGAAGAGGAAGCGTGACAATATAAATCTCCTGTGGGCATGTGGACAGTGAATTGGTATGTTTGTGGATCTACCGAGGCTAGGTCAAGATGAGTGTAAAACGTCTTCACAAGTTCGGGACAATAAAATGCCTCGGTCTCAGAGTTATCATATATCAATGTGTACCAATTCCTAGCCCTAATCCTTTCTAAAAACACATGTCCATAACCATTTGGATCAATTAAAATCCGCCCAAAATCTTTCTCAGCAAAAATTGGAGGTGCCATAGTATGAATTTAAGAGCAAAGCGGTAAAAAGAAGAGATTAGAAGTCGAACCACCCCCGGATTACGTGGGGGGAATAAAATAGATCTCTGTTGTGGATTCAGAAAGCTCTGGAGGAAGATGTAGCACCAGATCTACGGAAAGTGCGTGAAATCGATCGGAGCAAAATTTTTCTGCACAAAAGAGGCTTCAGGATAGTGCTAATGAATGGCGCCAATAATCCCCGGCAACGGCGCCAAAAATTGATTAAGACGAGAAAGGTGTATGTAAATGTATCGATGTATCCTTTCCTATCTCCGCTATAGCATAAGGCTATACCGAGTCGATTCTCAGGGAGAGCTCGCGATGGAAGCTTTGACGTGTGGTAGTGAAGTTGTTAAACGAGTATTCTTCTCTTTCTTATAAACTTAATGAATCAAGTGAAAAAGAAACTAAAGAAAAGGATGGATATGTTCATGGTGGAAATCGTTGGAAAAGAAATCAAGATTGGGATTTGGTATTCACAAGAAAAGGAAAGAAAACTTAAGAAAGCTTGAATGAAAAGCCATGACTAGCTTACCTTGCTAGCTTGCCAAGACTTACTAGACTCCTTGATAGCGAACGCGTGCCTAATGTTGTCACTCCATCGGCGTAGGTTTCGTCTTGCGTGTTGACCTAATTACTTTCTCATGTGGTTGAAGGGTGGTTTAACCCATCCGAGAAGAGAAGATCATACAACTTGCAAGATGAAATAAAGCAATCACCCATGAGTTAGTGAAGATGGCAAGGCTAGTGGTTAGCTAGTACATGGAGAAGGAATTAGCTAAAAGCCATTAGAGAAGTAAAGCAAAGCATGAATAAATTGTAAGAAGTAAAGAAAGCAAGTAAAAAAGCAATTAAAGAAAGCAATTAAACTAGAACCATGCTTCAAGTAGAGGAAGGAGAATGGATCAATCCTTGTTGCTTCAAGTGTCACCCTTGATTACACAAGCTCTCTCTCTCTCTCAATCTCTCTCTTTTACAATGAATTCTAGGGAAGAAGAAGAGGGATCTAAAGAACAAAACCTAGAGAAAAACTAAACAAAATTACAACATACTAACTATTCTCCTCTCTTCTCCATTCAGTTTTTGTACGCAGGTCCAAGTCCAGTATTTATAGCATGGGAGAGAACCTTCGAGAGCCAAGTTTGTTGGCGCAAAATCCGAGGTCATAACGACCTAGGATTGCCGCGGATCTGCCGCGGATCGCGGCTTGATCCTGGCCGTTGAGCCAGATCTTTCTGTTGAAGATTAGTTGAGAGTTTGTTATCCACGTGGTATATCTGGAATCTTCGTTTGTTGCGCGGATTTCTCTGGATCTGGGATTCAAATCTTTGGCTTATCTTTAATCTTTGATTAATCACTTAATTATTGCTAATTAAGGTGATTAATGGATTTCTCTCCTTTAGAGTGTGTACCTGCAAATATATAGAGAAGAGGATTAAAAATCATATATTTATTTGTAATATGCATGGTATGGAAGTGGTATAATATGCAAATATGTGTAACAATCATTCTGCGATAAATATTGAATTCAGAATGTGTCTTCAACTGCCTATAATCCTGCCACTAATGGCTTGGCTGAAGCATTCAACAAAACAATCATCAAGTTACTCAAGAAGTTCGTCTCCTCGAATAAGCGAGATTGGGACGAAAAGCTTGGTGAATGTCTTTGGGCCTATCGAACCACAGTTCGGACCCCGACAGGCAATGCGCCTTTTTCTCTGGTATACGGGTGGGAGGCAGTCATCCTATTAGAAATCCAAATGCCGTCGTTGTGAGTCACTTTAATGACTAAAATCACATCAGAAGACAGTGATCGGTTGCGTCTTCAAGAGCTCGAAGACCTAGATGAAAAGCGACTACAAGCTCAGCAACACATCAAGTTGTACCAAGCTTGAATCTCAAAAGCCTTCAATAAGAAGGTCAAACAGAGAATCTTCCAGAAGGGATATTTGGTTTTAGCCGTCAGACAACCGATGATTATGACGCACAAGACCAAAGGCAAATTTCAGCCTAAATGGGAAGAATCGTTTGTAATAGAAATAGTCTTTTCAAATGGGGCATACCGTCTTATGACTTCAGACGGCGACTTACTCATGATGTCGGTCAATGGCAAGTTCTTAAAGAAGTATTATCCTTGATTAAGGATCCTTACCTCTGATCAAGACCTTCATATTCAAGATACATGCAAAGAGAGCCTTTCTCTTCCTCCAAGCGAGATCATACAACCATAAACCAGTGGGAATCTGGTTATACACTGGTTCTCCTAAAGGAGAATCAAGCTTACGCATGCGCTAACCAAATGATCCAACACCTTTAGTGGTTAAGGATAGAGGAAAATGTTGGCGTTTAAGCCCAACATGATTCCTCGACAACTTATCATGTTGAGGGGAATAGCATGGCTAGCCCAACTCAAACGGTAGTTGGTAAAGGCATATTAAACCCATTGACAGCTGAGGATTTGCTAAAAATCCTAAAGGACTTGTTCCCATTTGATTCTCTCTCCAAAATCACTTAGCAATTCTCATCCATAGAATGGAAGACCACATATACATTTCGCTGTTACGTTAACATTAAATCTATGACAGTAATTTTCTCGTTTCTCCCCTGAAAACGAGACCTTTTTCCAAATTCCATTCCAACCTTGAGCTTGGTGGCTTCTCAACCAGTTATGTCATTGCGACCTCTGAACTAGCAGATAGCCAAGCCTCAATTTTGAGCTTGTTGACATTTACAAAAGACAAGTCTCAACCTGAGCCTGTTGACATTTACAAAAGACAGGTCTCACCTATACCTGTTGACATTTACAAAAGACAAGTATCACCAACCTTGAGCTTGGTGGTTTCTCAATCGATTATGTCATTGCGACCTCTGAACCGGCAGACAGCCAAGTCTCAATTTTGAGCCTGTTGACATTTACAAAAGATAGGTCTCGATACTTGTTGACATTTACAAAAGACAAATATCACCAACCTTGAGCTTGGTGGCATCTTAATTGGTTATTTTATTACGACCTCTGAACCGGCAAAAAGCAAGTCTCAATTTCGAGCCTGTTGACATTTACAAAAGATAGGTCTCACCCATACTTGTTGACATTTACAAAAGACAAGTATTACCCTTTTAGCCCCACAAAGGCTAATCTTGAGCTTGGTGGCTTCTGAACCAGTTATGTCATTGCGACCTCTGAACCGGCAGATAGCTAAGTCTCAATTTCAAGCCTGTTGACATTTACAAAAGACAGGTCTCATCTTTTTAGTCCGACAAGGACTATTTCGAGCTTGGTGGCTTCTCAACCGGTTACGTCATTGCAACCTCTGAACCGACAGATAGCCAAGTCTCACCTTTTTTTAAGTCCGACAGGGACTACTTTCGAGCTTGGTGGCTTCTCAACCGGTTACGCCATTGCGACCTCTGAACTGGCAGATAGCCAAGTCTTATTATTCAGTCCAGTAAGGACTATTTTATTAAATGGCTGCAATGCAACTTTAAAGCGACAATTCAAAAGATAAAACAAGTTGGGAACATGACAGGGAGTCAAAACAAAATTATTTTTATTGAGTCCGAGAAGAAAGGGATACATGGAGGTACATATATTACAAGCTACAAGCGTACGTCATAAGATCTGATCCGTCTTCAAGGAAGGCCAGCCTTGTCTTCTTATTATTAGTAGCCCTGACAAGCGCCTGTGACCTCAACTCAGCCTCGTTAAAATTCGCCGTCTGGGCCAAGCGAGCCTCGGCTTCAGCCAAAGTTGCCCTCTGAGCTAACCCTTGCCGCGAGAGTTCGTCACTCTGAGCTTTAAGCTGCTCAAGCCGCGCAGTTTCTTCAAGACGCACTGGTTCAGCCTTGGATAAGAGAAGATTTTCCTTCCTGATCATCTCCTTGGCCTTCTCGATTTTGTCTTCAGCGCCAAGAAGAGCACTGTTAGAAGCATCTATGGTGTCCCCAAGCTCTACTTGCCTTGTCTCCAAGGATTTCAAGTCCGAAGAAATGGCCTTAGTGACTTCTTGAGCGGCAAGATGGGCTTCATGCATTTGAGCGATAA
Organism: Agave tequilana; assembly: GCA_038442645.1. NCBI lineage: Eukaryota > Viridiplantae > Streptophyta > Magnoliopsida > Asparagales > Asparagaceae > Agave > Agave tequilana. Next base: position 60,591 of record JAVJIF010005290.1, read on the forward strand.
GGTGCGCAAGCTGCTCATAAACCGAAGACTCCAGGTTCGAAGAGCTGAGACGGCGCCATTCTTCTACATCCCTCTCAAATTGGTCTACCAGAAGTTCTAATGCAGCGGCCTGGTTATCCCCTCCAAAGTCCCGGATACTCTCAATACTGCGGGAGAGGAATACCTTTAAAGTAGAAAATGACATAGTAGAGCCTTTCAAGACCAGATCGATGGATCGCTTCAAGCCCTTATAAAAGCTGTCGACTATTTCAGCTACAAATTCATTTTCAGCCTCAGCCATCCTGGCAGACGGGCAGCCTCAGAAGATTCCACCGGCCTTGTTGACATTACCGTGGAAGGAACAACGGGAACACTGGCTGCAGCAGCATGGCAGGTCATCAGTGATCTTGGCGGAGTCCTCATTGAAACCAGTACACTAGCCACAATTGAGGCAGGACTAGTGACCATTTCCTGGACAACAGGCTCAACCACCAGCGTTAGGGAAGTAGGACTTGTAATCACCCTCAGCTCCGCACCTGGCAAAACTGATGGCACCTCATTCGTTGATATAATTAGGAGTGAAGTTGCCTCCGTGACTAACGTCCCTTCAACCACTGTTCCTCTGATTGGTTCAGGCTGATAAGAGGGCAGGCCATCATACAAAACATCTAACTCAGCAGCATCCGCCGCGGTCGAAGTGCTCATGTTACCCCTGGATCCCTCAGGAAGACAGGTGGTCTCTCTTGAAGTTGACGCACCCAGAGGCAGAACACCTGCAACAAAACTGTGTTTAGGCAGGACATAACAGATAGCAAGAGTCAAAAGGGAAAAATCATACCAAAAGATAATGTCGCTTCAATTGTCTTGGCGGCTACATCAGTCTCTATGGGCTCCATTGAAAAATCTTTGGCGGAGTCAACACGAATGGTCAGCCTGCCTTCGCTTGCCGAACCCTCCGTAGTCCACCCAAAGGAGCTAGAAGCTCGAAACTTCCTTTCGAAGTCCCGGCGCCCTAAGGACCAACGTCAGCTGCATTGCCTCCGGATCCTTCTGAGACAGCGAAATAGCCAGCCTTATCGCCCTCCTTATAAGTAAACAAGGGATCATAATGCTCCCCTTGTTCTCCAACAGCTTAGCGGCTTCTCACCGCCTCGGTACCTGAATCACAAAGCAAATAATAAGCTGTCCCGAACACATAAAAAAGTATATTACAAGAACGAAGCTGATCTTACCTGTGTCCGAAGCGACTTCGCCGGTAGTCAGTTTGGGAACCAAAAATTCAACTACTAATAGGGCAGGAGGAGGAAGTGCCGCAGAAGGTTCGCCCTCTGCAACAACCGTAGGAGCGTGACGCCGGGGCTTCTTCACTAACTGCTTCCTACAAGATCCACCCTCCCGCTTTCTTTTAAAGTGAACGTCAGGATCCTCTTCCTCCACTTCTTTTACATCAGCACGTTCTATGGGGGCCGTCCCCATCACACCAGAACCAGTTGCTGGAGTCTCGGCACCTGTCTCTGCTTCGAAGCGAGGACTGTCCGCATCCGAGGCTTCGCTGTCATCGACAGCAACGAATTCTTCTATGCCCAGGACGCGAACCCTCTTACCTTCCCTCTTCTCAGAGACCTTCCGCTTTAGCCGTAGAGAAATTAACTTAACACCAGAATTGTTAACAGTGAATCCAAGGGGTGTGGAGTTGGAAGTTACATACCACTGGCAGAAGCTTAGGGTCATTAGAAGGTTAGGAGTCCTCAACGACATACGCAGCCGCGCCTCGATACAGCGTGCAATGAGGAATCGCCGGGCACGGGCTCCATCAATGAGGCTCCCCATGACAGCCAGATTGAGATTGGGTGGCCCACGTACAGTTGGTCATATCCAAACTGTTGAGGAAACCGACTTGGAACATAAGGCTCCAAGTAGCAGGTATCCCCGCTCGGTATAATAAATGTGAGGGCTGAATGCTGACCAACCACTCAAAAATTCCCCGGCTCAGCGATGACTGCCCTTCCCCCGCGTCTTTGAACTCCTCATCATAACCTGCATCCCAAATATGGGATAAGCAGCAGAAAAGAATATGTGAAATCACCTAGAGGGGGGGTGAATAGGTGATGGCTAATCTAATGATCACTAAATGCGGAATAAAAAACTTATATGATGCAAATTAAACTTTTTACACTAAACATCAAGTTTAACACAAGTGTGTAGCCGAATTTCCCGTGAAGGGCTCTGGACTAACTCCTCAAGATTTCTTTAAATAAGAGTTGAGGTGCCGCTTTGGCTCTCTTGGTTGAAAACTAGTGTTAGGAAACAATCCCCAAGCATATATCAATTAAGCACACAACATATCAAGCATGTAAAGATAAGATAAGTAATAGCGTGCAAGATATAAACAAGGAGATAGAGAGAGTGAGCAATCGCAAACACAAGGGATTTGTTTCGAGGTTCGAGCACCCTTGCTCTACGTCCCCGCCTTCACACTTGAAGGATTTCCACTAAAATCGATCCCACCGGATCACTCGGTGCCGCAAACACCTACAAGCCGAGTTCACACTTGAACTCCTTGGACTCTCTAGCCCGTACACACCGCAAGCCCACAAGCTCGCTGAGGCCGCACCTCAAACATCGAGTCCACACACGAACTCGAAACACCGTGAACCCGCAAGTCCGCCTCCTCAAAGTACAAAGATGAAGTCTTTTGTGATCACAACACTTTGATCACCTAAAAACAATCTCACAAGAACACTCCTATAGGATGAATATATCAATGGGTTGCTCAAGTGTTTGTGAGAAATACAAGGATGGAATTTGTGGAAGAAAACTCAAAAAAATCACTTTTAAAACACTCTTAATAAACTCCCCTTTTGATTGGAAGTATTAGCTCTCATTTAGTGGAGAAAACTCTTTTAATGAAGTAGGAAAAACTGGCTCAAAACCCACTAAAAAATGTTGTAGAACAGCCCCAAATGTCCCAATTTATAGAGCTAGAAAAACTAGCCGTTAGGAGCCAAATGGCCTGACGGTCGACCGCCCGGTCGACCGCCAACGGTCAGATTTCTGACCGTTGGGCAGCGGTCGACCAGCCCGGTCGACCGAACCTCTGGAATAAAGAGTAGACTCTCTGCCGGTCGACCGTCCGGTCGACCGAGGATTTCCAGAGAGCAAAGCTCTCTGGACGGTCGACCGTCCCGGTCGACCGGCCCTCCAGCTAGAAACTGGCGTGCATGCTGTGCATGTCGCGCGGTCGACCGGCCCGGTCGACCGGCTGAAGCCAGGTCAGGGATTTCTGGGAAAGAAAACTTGGTCATTTTTTGGCTCAAATAAAATCCCATAAAATTACGAAAAATCTACAAAAATAGTTTTACCAATATACTTTGATAAACAAACATGCTTGCACAAAATCAAGGCATGTTACAAATAATTGGACTATTTTTGTAACTTGAAAATTTTGGCTTAAAACAAAAACGGTATTTTCTAAAACTGATTTTTCCAAAACTTGTTTTTCCAAAATTCCAAAATACAAAAACAAGATATTCTAAACTCATTTGAAACATAGAGTGTATGGATATGATCCACTACACAAACATGGTGAAATATCTATGTTTTTGACATTAAGCTCTAAACATGGTTTTGGTTAAGACATGTAAACTAGAATACCAAAAACCAAACCGGTAATTTCTAAAGGGAAAACTCTTTTGTATTTTACCAAATAAAATTTTTTTTATAAAAACTCATCTAAATCAAGAGTGTGTGTGTATATGGTATACTTGAGCAATCCACCAACTATTCTATCCTTTACATTTTATCTAAAAACAAATCTTATAAAACAAACCTAGACACAAGTCTTCATCTTCTTGAAGTCTTCACTTGAAGTCTTCTCATCTTCTTGACTTGGTCCAAACTCGATCCAAAGAGCTAGACTCCTCTTGAGTACTTGATGTGGTCTTGATGCACAAGCTCTTGAATCAAACCGTGTTAGCTCCAAAACTTGACTTTAAATCCTTTGTTGAAGCTACACACCTACTAAGATCTTGATCATAAATCTGTCACTAATTAAACATAAGATCATTAGTACCATAACTACATGACTTAATCATCATCAAAACTAGAGTGATGGGCCTTTGGGCCAACAATCTCCCCTTTTTGATGATGACAAAACTCATGAAGTTATATATGCATGGATTAAAGTAAAGCTTCAAAGAAGCTCCTCCTTAACTCATGCATAACAAATAAACAATAAATATGACAATGAAGCACATAAATATGTATGCAAATGTATGGAGATAAACATGCATAAGCAAGCATGAAACACATCAAATTCTTTTTCTCCTATTTGCAACATAAAACATATGTATAAACATAAATACTTCTCCCCCTTTATGAGTAAAGCAAGGAAAACATGCATATATACCAAAATACTTCTCCCATTTTTTATCAATCATCAACAAAGGGGTTAAAGTAAAAATAAAACCAACAAATTTTTCTCCCTTTTTTTGTCCGAAACATAGAACAATAAAGGGGTAATCTTAAACCAATCAATAAAAGGTTATATGCAATATACATTCATGAAGAGGAAGACGCTAAGTTAGCTTCCCTACATATATGCATTACATGAAGAAGGGATGACAAGTGAAAATCACCTAGAGGGGGGTGAATAGGTGATGGCTAATCTAATGGTCACTTAATGCCAAATAATGCGGAAGCTAAAAACAATTATGACCAAATAAAACTCTTACACTAAACACCACGTATAACACAAGAGTGTTGCCGAATTCCCCGTGAAGGGCTCTGGACAAACTCCTCTAGATTCCCCTTGAATGGGTTGAGGTGCCGCGTTGGCTCTCTTGGTTAAATACAAGTGTTAGCAAACAAACCCAAACAAATATATCAATGAGCACAAATGAATATATCAAGCATATAAAGATTGACAATAAAATTATGCAAGATATAAACAAGAGACAAAGAGAGAGAGAGAGAGAGAGAGAGAGAGAGAGAGAGAGTGAGCAATCGCAAACACAAGAGATTTGTTTCGAGGTTCGAGCACACTTGCTCTACATCCCCGCCTTCGACACACGAAGGATTTCCACTATACTCGATCCCAATGGATCACCCGGTGCCGCAACACCTACAACTCTCGGACTCCCTAGTCCGTACACACCGCAAGCCCACCGGCTCGCCGAGGCCGCACCTCAAACAAGAGTTCGCACCCGAACCCGAAACACCAAGTCCACACTAGGACCAGAAACAAATGCGAACACACACGTCTGCCTCCTCAAAGAAACAAATGAAGTCTTTTGTGATCACAACACTTTGATCACCTAAAAACTATCTCACTACGGCACTCCTATAGAATGAATAGCAATGGATGGCTCAAGTGTTTGTGTGAGAAAAACAAAATAGAGAATGGTGGAGGAAAACTGAAAAGAAATCTTTTTTAGCACTCTTGATAAACTCTCCTTTTAATTGGAAGTATTGGCTCTAAATTTTGTGGAGAAAACCTCTGAAAAGAGTAGGAAAAACTGGCTCTAAAACTTCTCCAAAATCTTGTTAAAAAAATAATGACCAAACCCCCAAATTTATAGGCTGGCAAAAACTAGCCGTTGGGGTTCTGTCAGACCTATCGGTCGACCGCCCGGTCGACCGCCAACGGTCAAGAATCCGACCGTTGGAGCCTCCGGTCGACCGCCCGGTCGACCCAAAAGAACAGAGAGCACTGCTCTCAGTTCCGGTCGACAGTGTCGGCAGACCGGCCATCTGCCAGGTCAAGGGTGCACGTCTGTGCACGTCGGTCGACCGAGCAGGTCGACCGACTTCAGATATAGTCGACTATACAGTCGACTTGCTGAAGCCAGAAAACAAAAATCTGGGATTTAAAAAGTTTGTCTTTTGGCTCAAACAAAATCCCATAAAATACTTAAAAATCTATAAAAATATTTTTACCAATGTACTTTGATAAACAAACATGCTTGCACAAAATCAAGGCATGTTATAAAAGATTTGGACTATTTTTGTAATATGGAAATATTGGCTCAATAGAAAACTTGTATTTTTCTAAAACTTGTTTTCCAAACTTCTTTATGATACAAAAACTAGATATCTTGAATACATTAAAGCATAGTGTGTATGGATATGATTCACTACACAAAAAGATGAAATATCTAAGTTTTTGACATTAAGCTCTAAACTTGGTTTTGGATAAAAGATATGTATATAAGGAATTCCAAAAACCAAAGTATTTTTCAAAAGTAAAAATTCTTTTCTAAAAACTAAAAAATCTTTTATGAAAACATATCTATCAAGAGTGTGTGTGTAAATGTACTTGAGCAATCTACCAACTACTCTATCCTTTATATTTTATCTAAAAACAAAAATCTTATACCTAGACACAAGTCTTGATCTTGAAGTCTTCCCTTGAAGTCTTCTCATCATCTTGACTTGGTCCAAATGCAATCCAACGAGCTCGACTCCTCTTGAGTACTTGATGTGTTCTTGATGCATTGGCTCGTGAATCAACCAGTGCTAGCTCCAAAACTTGTCTTAAAATCCTTTGTTGAAGCTCCACACCTACTAAGATCTTGATAACAAATCTGTCACTAATTAAACACAAGATCATTAGTAAATATAACTACATGAGTTGATCATCATCAAAACTAGAGTGAAGGGCCCTTGGGCCAACAATCTCCCCCTTTTTGATGATGACAAAACTCATGAAGTTATATATGCATGGATTAAAGTAAAGCTTCAAGGAAGCTCCCCCTTAACTGTTGCATAACACATAAACAAATTGTTGGCCCAAAGGCCTTCCACTCTTGTTTTGATGATGACTAACTCATGTAGTTATGAGTACTAACAATCTTGTGTTATTTAGTTTCAGATCTTTAATCAAGTTATTAGTTGGTGATTAGCTTCAACAAGATGATTTGGAAGCAATCACATGTTGATTCAAGAGCCCGAGCGTCAAAGATCATATATAGCAATTGCTCGGTGGATTAAGGAGTTTTAGATCGAGTCGGTTTGGAGATTGCGCTCTACAAGAAGACTTCGGTACCTTAGTTTAGTTTTGTGTTTAGATCCAAATTGTAAAGATTAGAATAGTATGATAATGCTCAAGTTCACAACACACACGTTTCATGTTTTGAATATTGGTGTTTGTTTTTCGGTTTTAGGTTTAACCGATCTTGGTTTTCATGGATAGATAGATCAAAACAAGTTTACATGGTTTTATGTATATATGATTTGTTCTATATACATGCATGCTTCAATTTCCTAGACAAACTTACTTTGATATACCTATTCATGTGTTTTAGGTTTTCTGTTTTAACAAAACTTATTTTAGAATTTATGACAAAATCTATGATATATACATGTTCATGTATATTGGATTCTATCCATATGCATCATGCTTCAAAGTGTTTAAATATCATGTTTTTGTATTTGGAAGAGTTTTGGACAAAATGTATTTTCTATTTAAAAATCCAAGTTTTAGAAAATACAAGTTTTTGTTTTTGGTAAAAATGATAAGACACCAAAATAGTTCATATTGATTGATATTTGAGCTAAACTTTTATCACATGTTTATATATCAATGCAAAATGATAAAACTATTTTTGGTGATTTTTAGGAGTATTAAAAGATTTTTGAAAATATTTTTAAACCCAGTTTTCAGGTCCAGGACTCAACCAGTTGACTAAATCAGTTTATTAGTCGACTTGGCTGAAGTCCGGTCGACCGGGCCGGTCGACCGACGTGCACAGATCTGTGCACGTTTGGAAACCCTGAGACGGTCGATCAGGCCGGTCGACCGGGCTGAGAGCAGAGCTCTCTGTTTGTTTGGGTCGACCGGGGCGGTCGACCGGTAGCTGCCAATGGGCAAAAATTGACCGTTAGACGGTCGACCGGGCCAGTCAACCGGCAGTACATTTCTGGCAAAAATTGCTGCCAACGGCTATATTTTTCTGGGGTCTATAAATACCCCATTTGTGAGAGTTTTTCTCTAAGATTTTTTGTGCGAATTTTTCCCTATTCTCTAGTGTTTTTACAGCAATCAAAAGAAGTTTTTTGAATTCAAATTGAACAATCTTTTTGGTGTTTTTGTTAGGGTTTGGAAAATCAAAGAAAAGGGTTTTTGGGAAAAGAGTTTTGATTCAACTTCTATATCTTGGTTTCAGTTTTTCCCAAGGATTTTTCTTTGTGATTTTGATTTCCATCCCATTGGTTTTCTCCACACTTGAGCTAAAATCTACTATCTCATTCTATAGGATCTTTGTGTGGGAGAAGAGATTGTTTGTGGTTGCTTGTTGAACCACCAAGTTATAAACCCTTTATTTACTTTGCTTTGTGCTTTTCCCTCTTGGGTTGAGGAGGGTGTTTGTGCAAGTGATTTTGTATCCCTCAAGTTGTGAGGTGATCCTTTCTTGTTGGTTGAAGTTGTGCCTCAAGTGGAGGTTGTGTTTGTAAGGAGAGGAGTTGGGAACTCCTTGATTGTGATTGCCCCAAATCCTCGGTGGAGGTTCCCTTTGTGGGAGTCCTTTGTGGACAAGCTAGTGGACTTAAAATCCTTCTGGGTGAAGGAAGGGATGTAGAGCTGGGTGCTCGAACCTCGATAACATATCTTGTTGTTTGCGCTTGATCCATTAGCTCTCTCTATCTCTCTCTTTACTTTGTGCCTTGCATCTCTATTCATATTGTGCATACTTATTCATATTTGCTTGGCTTGGTTGTGTGTGCATCTCTTGTAATTGCAATTAGTTTTTAAATTCCGCATTTAGTTCACAAGATTAGCATTGTCACCTATTCACCCCCCTCTAGGTGACTTTTCAATTGGTATCAGAGCTAGCGCTCCTGATATTAGGTTTAACCACCTAGGAGTGAGATCTTGGTTTGCTAATCTTCATTTGCATTGCTCATTTGCACTCATTTAGTTTTCTCTCATGGATAGCCCTCCTATGTTTGACCATACTAGACTTGATGCTTGGAAGGCCAATATGAGTAGCCATTTGAAAAGATTAGGACATCTAGTTTATCAAGCCTCCACTATGGAATCATTCCCTAATAGTAGCAAGCATAAAAAGGCAAATGCATTAGCACTTAGAGCACTTAGAGCATCTCTTAGTGAACATCTTTTACCCGTGTTTGGTCATTATGACTCGGCTTTTGCAGTTTGGAGCTTATTGACATCTCCCGAGCTTCCAAGGATTATCAACAAGTTGAGGAGATCTAAGAGAGAAAAGTCCGAAGAGCATTGCTTCATGGTCCAAGGGAATAACTCCCTTGAGGTACAATCGGACACTCAATTAGATGATAGCTCTAGTTCCTATTGCCATGGTTGTTTTGAAGTTCAAATATTGAATTTGGAACTTGATCAAAAGCTTGAGAATTTTGTTGAAAAACAAAATCTTTTGAAAGAGGACAACCTTGTTTTGAAAAATGAATTAAAGGATTTGTGTTCAAATTTTGAATTGGTTTTGCAAGAGAAGGAAGAGATCACAAGTGAACGTGACTCACTAAGATCTCAACTAGACCTTGCCCTTAATGAGATTGATGTTTTGAAATGTAAAAATGATTGTGATGATGTTGTGAAGCACAATGAGATTTTATCTTCAAAATTGGATTTTACCTTTAAAGATAATCTTGTTTTGAAAAATAAAATTGATTCAATTTCAAAAGAGTTGGATTTGGTTCTAAAGAAAAATGAATCTTTGAAAATAGAAATTGATTCTCATGTGTGCCATGCTAGTATAGCTTCCTCTTCTTCTTGCACACCTATTGCATGCTCCACTTTATCTTCCACTATTGAAAATGATATAAACATTTTGAAGAAAAGTGTAGATTGTTTGGGCTCCACTTTGAGCCAATGCACATTGAATCATACACGTTTGAAAACCTTGGTTCGCAAGAAACAAGGTCCATCTTTGCATGCTCACCCAACACGGCATACACATGCTTTTCACGGATACAACCGTAACATGTATGCCCATGTGTTCACATGTACACATTGTGGCCGAAAAGGCTATCTTGCTAAATTTTGTTATGATCGCATTTATCATGAAAATTTAGCAACTAATCTTGTTTGGGTTAGAAAAGATACTAACCCCCGTGGACTCAAAAGAAAATGGGTACCAAAGACCACCTCTATGACTTTTGATGTAGGTGGGAGCTCTCGCATCACGTGAGGGTATTGGTGCCTTGAGGTGGATGCATTCTAAGCTTAAAACAGAACCATTTGAATGCTTCACTCTCAAGGGGACTTGGTGGGAGAACCACCGTGTTTTGGAGATCTAGAGATGCACCTTCATCGGTTTTGGTATCATTCTCTAACTCCCATTTTTATTTGCATGCTTATCTTGTTTATCTATTTATAGCATGTCATGTTATTCATTATGCCTATGCCATGCTTGTTAGAATAGTGTTATACATGTTTAGTTACTTGAGCACCCATATTTTATATGGATCTATATTTAGTGTTCTCACCTTGTTTAAACTAACATGTATGCCCTAAATCTAATGCACATGCATATGCATTATGACCATTTGGATGTTTATGATTTTTGTTTTAATGATTCATGTTTTATTGTTTCATGATTAGTATGATATTTGCCATGATTATTAGACTTATGCTTTACATGATTAGTTGTTGAGACACCCATGTTTAGTATGGACCCATATTTTGTGTTCTCTTTATGTTTTAACTATCATGTTAATCATAAATCTAATGCACATGTCTTTGTCATGCAAATCATATGGTTGACTATGACTTTTTGTTTTTAATAATTCATGTTTTGATTATCATATTTATCATGTTGGATTATGATTCCCGTTTTATGCTTCATGTTTTGACTACTTGATTGAATGATAAGTTTTCATTAAGACTAGGATTTATACTTGTACAACTAGTGAGCTACAAATAGACCTTTATATATGTTTGTGCTTGAACGCTCATTTGTATTCACTTGATGTGCTAGTATAGTCTAGTTTTGATGATTCTTGTATTTGACTTGTATTCATCATTTTACATATTTTGTTTTAACTTCATGTATATGTCCATCTTGTCCAAACTATCTTTTTATACATATAAATCCTTGAGCCACATGCCTTCATGCATATACTTTTGTGGACTCATTGTGTTTAGGATATGTATGTATACTTTAGTTTGTACATGACATACATATGCCTTGAAGTTTAATTCGTTGAGATGAATTTCATGTTTGCTAGGTGATTTCACATGTATGATGAATCTCATATTTTTAAGATGATTTCAATTGGTGATTTCACATGAATTTCATGTTTTTAATATTGAGCTTGATTGTCCATTTTCATGTTGATATGTTTCTCACAACACTTGTGCACTCACTTTATTAGTTTACTCATGATTTGTTTTCATGAGACTTTGATATGGGCTTTATGAATTTTGAGTGTTTAGTGATCATGTGATTTACATGTGTTTCATGAAAAATAATTTTGTTTTATTCCTTACTTGAAGGATTTCGTACTAGTTTTAAAAGCTTTCCTTTTAACTAGTTCATATTCTTCACTATGGTAGAGATTTTCAAACATACTACATTTTCAAATCTATTTTTGAAAACCCCTACCTTCTATGGGAGGATGGATGGGTGATCATGTTCATGTATGCTTTAAAATGAAAATCATTTAAAAACTTGAACTATGATTGGGAGGTAGTAATATGATGTATACACTTGATCATTATTGTTATTTCAATTGGTATCATTGAATTATTTCAATTGGTATCAATCTTGACCTTCATTGTATACTCATATATGTTTGTATGTATGTATGCTTCATTTCAAGAATATCAATTTCAATTGGTATCTATTTTCATACATATACATGTTTTATTTGTGCTTATTATATCCCTATATCTTTAAGCACAAAATCTTGTTTATGCTAGTACTTGAACTTCAATTTTGTTTTAATTGATTACTTTTAAAGTGGTATCAAGACTATGCATTATTTCAATTGGTATTTCATAAAGGGGGAGAAAATTTGATTTTGTCCTTCAATCGGTATTTGATTCCCACTCCCTTACTTTATGATTGAAAATTTCAAATTGGTATCATATGTTCAAAATGAAAATTATTTACAATTGGTATCAAAATTCTTGTTTAGACATTTATTTGGTTTAAAAAGAAAAATACTATCTTTTGATAAAAAATTTTTTTGTTTAAAGAAAATTACAAAATTTTGATTTATATTGACTATCTGCAAGGAGAGCTTAACATCTCTTCTACATATAGATTCATGTTGAGTGTATTGTGTATTGAAGGGCTTAACATCTCTTCTTTATGTGGTACACGTGTGTAGGGGGAGCTTCACATCTCCTCTTATGCATTACATAATGTGTGTTATGTGAATTAGGGCTTAACATCCCTCCTTCATGTAATGCATATGTGTAGGAAAGCTAACTTAGCGTCTTCCTATTCATGAATGTATATAGCATATAACATTTATTGATCTTTGTTTGTTTCTTTTCAATTGATATCAAGATGCTATTCTTTGACATATTTTCAATTGATATCCTAATTGTTTGTCACCCCTAATTGACTTGTTTTTGTTTTAGACAAAAAGGGGGAGAAAGATTTGTTGATTTGGTTTTGTCTTTACACCTTATCGAAGGATGTTTCGTTGTATTAAAAAGAGAGAAGAGTTTGTTTTGCTTTGGTTTTTACCCCTTTGTTGATGATTGACAAAAAGGGGGAGAAGTATTTTGAGTTTATATATGCATGTTGATGTTTTGCATATATTAAGTTTCATTTAGTTTAATTTTAATTGGTATCTAGAACATGTTTTGTAATTGTGTTTTGTAATTGGTATCTAGAGCATGTTTTGTTTTTAAACATTTCATTGGTATCTAGAACCTTTTATTGTTTATGCATAGATATGCATGTTTCATGTTTAATATTCATTGCATATTTATTGTTTATTTGTTTATGCATGAGTTAAGGGGGAGCTTCTTTGAAGCTTAACTTTAATCCATGCATATATAACTCCATGAGTTTTGTCATCATCAAAAAGGGGGAGATTGTTGGCCCAAAGGCCTTCCACTCTAGTTTTTATGATGACTAACTCATGTAGTTATGTGTACTAATAATCTTGTGTTATTTAGTTTCAGATCTTTAATCAAGTTATTAGTTGGTGATTAGCGTCAACAAGATGATTTGGAAGCAATCACATGTTGATTCAAGAGCCCGAGCGTCAAAGATCATATATAGCAATTGCTCGGTGGATTAAGGAGTTTTAGATCGAGTCGGCTTGGAGATTGCGCTCTACAAGAAGACTTCGGTACCTTAGTTTAGTTTTGTGTTTAGATCCAAATTGTAAAGATTAGAATAGTATGATAATGCTCAAGTTCACAACACACACGTTTCATGTTTTGAATATTGGTGTTTGTTTTTCGGTTTTAGGTTTAACCGATCTTGGTTTTCATGGATAGATAGATCAAAACAAGTTTACATGGTTTTATGTATATATGATTTGTTCTATATACATGCATGCTTCAATTTCCTAGACAAACTTACTTTGATATACCTATTCATGTGTTTTAGGTTTTGTGTTTTAACAAAACTTATTTTTGAAATTTATGACAAAAACTATGATATATACATGTTTCATGTATATTGGATTCTATCCATATGCATCATGCTTCAAAGTGTTTAAATATCATGTTTTTGTATTTGGAAGAGTTTTGGACAAAATGTATTTTCTATTTAAAAATTCAAGTTTTAGAAAATACAAGTTTTTGTTTTTGGTAAAAATGATAAGACACAAAAATAGTTCATATTGATTGATATTTGAGCTAAACTTTTTATCACATGTTTATATATCAATGCAAAATGATAAAACTATTTTTGGTGATTTTTAGGAGTATTAAAAGATTTTTGAAAATATTTTTAAACCCAGTTTTCAGGTCCAGGACTCAACCAGTCGACTAAATCAGTTTATTAGTCGACTTGGCTGAAGTCTGGTCAACCGGGCCCGTCGATCGACGTGCACAGATCTGTGCACGTTTGGAAACCCTGAGACGGTCGACCGGGCCGGTCGACCGGGCTGAGAGCAGAGCTCTCTGTTTGTTTGGGTCGACCGGGGCGGTCGACCGGTAGCTGCCAACGGGCAAAAATTGACCGTTGGACGGTCGACCGGGCCGGTCGACCGGCAGTACATTTCTGGCAAAAATTGCTGCCAACGGCTATATTTTTCTGGGGTCTATAAATACCCCATTTGTGAGAGTTTTTCTCTAAGATTTTTTGTGCGAATTTTTCCCTACTTTCTAATGTTTTTATAGCAATCAAAAGAAGTTTTTGAATTCAAATTGAACAATCTTTTTGGTGTTTTTGTTAGGGTTTGAAAAATCAAAGAAAAGGGTTTTTGGGAAAAGAGTTTTGATTCAACTTCTATATCTTGGTTTCAGTTTTTCCCAAGGATTTTTCTTTGTGATTTTGATTTCCATCCCATTGGTTTTCTCCACACTTGAGCTAAAATCTACTATCTCATTCTATAGGATCTTTGTGTGGGAGAAGAGATTGTTTGTGGTTGCTTGTTGAACCACCAGGTTGTAAACCCTTTATTTACTTTGCTTTGTACTTTTCCCTCTTGGGTTGAGGAGGGTGTTTGTGCAAGTGATTTTGTATCCCTCAAGTTGTGAGGTGATCCTTGCTTGTTGGTTGAAGTTGTGCCTCAAGTGGAGGTTGTGTTTGTAAGGAGAGGAGTTGGGAACTCCTTGTATTGTGATTGCCCCAAATCCTCAGTGGAGGTTCCCTTTGTGGGAGTCCTTTGTGGACAAGCTAGTGGACTTAAAATCCTTCTGGGTGAAGGCGGGGATGTAGAGCTGGGTGCTCGAACCTTGATAACATATCTTGTTGTTTGCGCTTGATCCATTGGCTCTCTCTTTATCTCTCTCTTTACTTTGTGCCTTGCATCTCTATTCATATTGTGCATACTTATTCATATTTGCTTGGCTTGGTTGTGTGTGCATCTCTTGTAATTGCAATTAATTTTTAAATTCTGCATTTAGTTCACAAGATTAGCATTGTCACCTATTCACCCCCCTCTAGGTGACTTTTCACAAAATAAATATGCAATGAGGCACATAAACATGTACGCAAATGTAGGAGTAAACATGTTAATCAATCACAAAATCTTTTTCTCCTATTTGTAAAACAAAACATATATGCATAAACCTAAATTCTTTTATAAAAATATGCATATATACCAAATACTTACCAAATACCTCTCCCCCTTTTTGTCAATCATCAACAAAGGGGTTAAGATAAAAACAAAATCATCAAATCTTTCTCCCCCTTTTTGTCATAGATAAAGAAACCAATAAGGGGTGTAAACAAATAAGTCAATAAAAGGTTATATGCGATATACATTCATGAAGAGGAAGACGGTTAAGTAACTTCCCTACACATATACATTACATGAAAGAGGGATGACAAGCTCTAATTCACATAACGTATAATATGTAATGCATAAGAGGAGATGTGAAGCTCCCCCTATACACGTGTACCACACAAAGAAGAGTTGTCAAGCTCCTCAATATGCAATACACTCATCATGAATCTATATGTAGAAGAGATGTTAAGCTCTCCTTGCATATAGGCAATACAAATCAAAAATTTTGAATTTTTCTTATAAAACAAAATTTTAAATTTTCACAATAAAACAAATCTTGAGAATTTTTTTAAAAAATATTTTATTTTCTTATCATAAACAACTTTGTGCTTTAAACATGTAAATCAATTTTAACTTAAGCACAAATCACTCATATATATGTATGAAAAATGAGTATACCAAATGAAATTGATACATACATATATAAGAAACAAAATATGAGTATATACAAAAGAAGTTCAAATTGATACCAATTGAAATGATCCAATGATACCAATTGAAGATAACAATGTAAATCATGTATATGACTCATAACCTATACCACCCTTTATATGTTCAAGATAAAAATGATTTTCACTATAGAGCATACTTGAGCATAATCTCTCATCCATCCGCCTATTAAGGGTAGAGTTTTCAAAAATAGTTTTGAAAATATTTTAGCATTAAAAATCACTACCAAATGAAGAACAATAACTAGTTAAAATAATTTTAGAAAAACTAGTTAAGGATCCTTCAAAATACAATAAATCATATGTTTTTCATAAAACAAAACTAAATACACAAAATTTACACTCATAGTCTATAAAGCTCAAAAATATTTCCATGAACCAAAGTCATGACAAAAGAAATAAAGTGTGAGTGTTCAAAAGTCATGTAAATAGCATTTTCATGAAAATAGACATTGAAGCTCAAAAAGTGTGAGTATCATTTTTTTAATTTTTATCAAACAAACATGAAAATTCCTTTTTCATTAAAACAAAACACATTTCTAGGTATATGTATGATTTATCCAATCCTAACAATACACATACATATCCCAAACATAAAAGAGTCTATCAAATGTATTTGCATGAAGGCAAGAGACTCACGGGTA
The DNA here is from genome assembly GCA_038442645.1 of Agave tequilana. Taxonomy (NCBI): domain Eukaryota; kingdom Viridiplantae; phylum Streptophyta; class Magnoliopsida; order Asparagales; family Asparagaceae; genus Agave; species Agave tequilana. The sequence goes on from JAVJIF010005290.1 coordinate 77,068, forward strand.
TACATGTATATTTATTAGATTTAAATTAAAAATACATATACATGAAGTAAAATCATAAAATTTGGCAAAGCATGTATAAATGAGAGAATCATCAAAACTAGTCTATACATGTGCATATAGTGGGTACAAATGAGCATGAAGTACAAACATATATAAGTCACGTGTAACTCACTATTTGTACATGTATAAAACAAGTGTTGATAAAAACTACATCTAAGCATGTTTTTACCACATGAAGCACATAAAATAAATAAAACATGATCATGTTAAAAATATCATGAATGAACAAGCATGAATATAAATAAAATGGGAGTTTAGAGAATATTACCAACTCCAAAGCTCCAATCATGGTGGTCATCCCACCAAAACCTCCTTGATAGCGGTGCTCCAAATATGTGTCCTTTTAGTTCAATTGCACCCACCATCAAGGCACCAAATCTCTCACGTCTTGTGAGAGCCCTCACCTACATCAAAAACACACGGTGGGGATTTTGGTACCCATATTTTCTTGGGTCCTTGGGGGTTAGTCTTATAAGGCACCCAAACATATTTATTAGCAAAATTTAAATGATGCAACTTGTCAAAACAAAATTTTGCTAAATGGCCTTTGCGGCCACAATGTGTACATGTATACACCTTAGTATGCTTATGTGAATGTTTGTGATCATATTGTGCAACATAAGCAAATGCATGATGTGAGTGTGCATGAACATGGGGAACTTGTTTCCTTGAAACCAAAGACTCCAATCTAGAATGGTTGAATGCACACGAGCTCAAAGTTGAGCTCAAACAATCCATTTTATTTTTCAAAACTTTTATCTCATTAGTGGTGGCATGTAAAGCATGATGAGATAAAGAATCATTTTTCTTTTTCTTTTTCGAAACAAATTCTTTTTCTTTTTCACAAATTTTTCTTTTTAAACAAGAGTTTTCTTGAAAAACAACTTCTTTTTGTTTTTCCACCAAATCAATTTTATTTTTCAAAGTATTGTTTCCTTCACACAAATCATTCAATTTTGAAATAAGGAAACATTCTCATTTTTCAAATCTTTATTTTCTTTTTCTAAACATGCAATGTTACTTCTAAGTGTATCATGTTCTACATGCATGCAATCTAACTTCTTTTCCAAATTTTTATTATCCTTTTTAATCATGTCATATTTTTCAAGTAGGAGTTGACAAAAAGTGGTAAGCTCATCATATGACATGTCCTCATCCTCGGATTCGGTAGTTACCTCAAGGGGGTCATCCCCTTGGACCATATAGCACTTGTTGGAGGTGTCGCTTCCAATATCCGAATCGCTCCCTACATAGTATTGATCTTTTTCGCCAGGGGAGATGAGGGTATTCCATACTACAAAAGCCTAATCAAAGTTAGAAACCCTAGATAAATAATCATCATTTAGGGTAGACTTTAAAGTATTAAGGGCTTTTACATTAGCCTCAATATTCTTACCATATAAACAATAATCATTATTAGTGATGGCAAGATAAACATGATAACCTAGGGCTTTGAGGTACAAGGACATCTTCACCTTCCATATATGAATGTTAAGAATGTCAAACATGGGTGGTGACATGAAGTCCATAGTGTGTGTACAAATATTGTGATTAGCCTAAAAATGAGGATCTTTTACTCTAGGTTGTAAGACCTAAAATCAGAGCACTTGGCTCTGATACTAATTGAAAATCACCTAGAGGGGGGTGAATAGGTGATGGCTAATCTAATGGTCACTTAATGCCAAATAATGCGGAAGCTAAAAACAATTATGACCAAATAAAACTCTTACACTAAACACCACGTATAACACAAGAGTGTTGCCGAATTCCCCGTGAAGGGCTCTGGACAAACTCCTCTAGATTCCCCTTGAATGGGTTGAGGTGCCGCGTTGGCTCTCTTGGTTAAATACAAGTGTTAGCAAACAAACTCAAGCAAATATATCAATGAGCACAAATGAATATATCAAGCATATAGAGATTGACAATAAAATTATGCAAGATATAAACAAGAGACAAAGAGAGAGAGAGTGAGCAATCGCAAACACAAGGGATTTGTTTCGAGGTTCGAGCACACTTGCTCTACATCCCCGCCTTCGACACACGAAGGATTTCCACTATACTCGATCCCAATGGATCACCCGGTGCCGCAACACCTACAACTCTCAGACTCCCTAGTCCGTACACACCGCAAGCCCACCGGCTCGCCGAGGCCACACCTCAAACAAGAGTTCGCACCCGAACCCGAAACCCAAGTCCACACTAGGACCCGAAACAAATGCGAACACACACGTCCGCCTCCTCAAAGAAACAAATGAAGTCTTTGGTGATCACAACACTTTGATCACCTAAAACTATCTCACTACAACACTCCTATAGAATGAATAGCAATGGATGGCTCAAGTGTTTGTGTGAGAAAAGAGAGGTAGAGAATGGTGGAGGAAAACTCAAAAGAAATCTCTTTTAGCACTCTTGATAAACTCTCCTTTTAATTGGAAGTATTGGCTTTAAATTTTGTGGAGAAAACCTCTGAAAAGAGTAGGAAAAACTGCCTCTAAAACTTCTCCAAATCTTGTTAAAAAACAATGACCAAACCCCCAAATTTATAGACTGTCAAAACTAGCCGTTGGGGTTCTGTCAGACCTGTCGGTCGACCGCCCGGTCGATCTCCAACGGTCAAGAATCCGACCGTTGGAGCCTCCAATCGACCGCCCGGTCGACCCAAAAGAACAGAGAGCACTGCTTTCAGTTCCGGTCGACAGTGTCAGCAGACCGACCATCTGCCAGGTCAAGGCGTGCACGTCGGTCGACTGAGCCGGTCGACCGACTTCAGATATAGTCGACTATACAGTCGACTTGCTGAAGCCAGAAAACAAAAATCTGGGATTTAAAAGTTTATCTTTTGGCTCAAATAAAATCCCATAAAATACTTAAAAATCTACAAAAATAGTTTTACCAATATACTTTGATAAACAAACATGCTTGCACAAAATCAAGGCATGTTATAAAAGATTTGGACTATTTTTGTAATATGGAAATATTGGCTCAATAGAAAACTTGTATTTTTCTAAAACTTGTTTTCCAAACTTCTTTATGATACAAAAACTAGATATCTTGAACACATTAAAGCATAGTGTGTATGGATATGATCCACTACACAAAAAGATAAAATATCTAAGTTTTTGACATTAAGCTCTAAACTTGGTTTTGGATAAAAGATATGTATATAAGGAATTCCAAAAACCAAAGTATTTTTCAAAAGTAAAAATTATTTTCTAAAACTAAAAAAACTTTTATGAAAACATATCTATTAAGAGTGTGTATGTGTAAATGTACTTGAGCAATCCACCAACTACTCTATCCTTTACATTTTATCTAAAAACAAAAATCTTATACCTAGACACAAGTCTTGATCTTAAGTCTTCCCTTGAAGTCTTCTCATCATCTTGACTTGGTCCAATGCAATCCAACGAGCTCGACTCCTCTTGAGTACTTGATGTGTTCTTGATGCATAGGCTCGTGAATCAACCGGTGCTAACTCCAAAACCTGTCTTAAAATTCTTTGTTGAAGCTCTACACCTACTAAGATCTTTATAACAAATCTGTCACTAATTAAACACAAGATCATTAGTAAACATAATTACATGAGTTGATCATCATCAAAACTAGAGTGAAGGGCCTTTGGGCCAACAACAAGCCCTAATTCACATAACACATAATTTGTAATGCATAAGAGGAGATGTGAAGCTCTCCCTACACACGTGTATCACATAAAAAAGAGTTGTAAAGCTCCTCAATACAAGATACACTCAACATGAATCTATATGTAGAAGAGATGTTAAGATCTCCTTACATATATGCAATACAAATCAAAAATGTTTTGATTTTTAATTGTTCAAACAAAATTTTGAATTTTTCTCAGTAAAATAAATTTTGAGATATCTTAGTAAATTATAAAAAATTTTAAGGTACCACTTTAATCAAATTTTAAGAGAGTATCAATTGAAAAAAAATCATGTTGATACCAATTGTAAAATAAACATTACAAATTTTTGAATTTTCCAAATAGGCAATACATATTGATATCAATTTTAAATTTATAACAATTTGAAATAGAAGCATATTGATACCAATTGAAAAAAATGCATAAGTTTTATTATAAAGTCAATTGAAATACAAATTGAAAATAAAGTTTTGAATCAAGCTTAGCATAAACTTACTATGTGCTTTAAAATATGTAAACCAATTGTAAAGCAAGCACATAAAATTAAATATATGTATGAGAAATAGAATACCAATAGAAATTGATATTATGGAAATAATGAAGCATACATATATAGAAAACAAAATATGAGTATATACAAAATTATCCATTTAGATACCAATTGAAAAGATCTAATGATACCAATTGAAAATAACAATGTAAATCAAGTATATAATCATAACTTACCACCCTTTATATGCACAAGGTAAAGGATTTTCCAATAAAGCTTACAAGGCATACTCGCCCAGCCATCCGCTCATTAACGGTGTTAGTAGGGGTTTTCAAAAATAAATTTGAAAATATTTTTATGGTGAAAAACACTACCAAATTGAAGAATAATAACTAGTTAAAAGTAATTTTTGAAAAACTAGTTAAAGATCCTTCAAAACAGGAATCAAAACATATGTATTTCATGAATCATACCAAATGCACAAAAGTTGACACTCAAAATCGATAAAGCTCAAAAATATGTTCATGAAACTAGGTCATGACAAAACAAAAGAAGTGTGAGTGTTCAAGAATCATGTTTTTAGTATTTTCCATGGAAATGATCAATGAACCTCAAGACACAAATATCATTTTATCAAACAAATCATGAAAATTCATTTTTCATTTTTAAAACAAACTTCTAGGTATATGTATGATTTTATCCAAAACTAACAATATGCATACATATCCCAAACATAAAAAGAGTCTATGATATAATTTGCATGAAGGTAAGAGACTCAAAAAGGGTATACATGTATATTTATTAGATTTGAATAAAAATGCATATACATGAAGCAAAACATGAAAATAGGCAAAACAAGTGTAAACGAGGGAATCATCCAAACTAGGTTATACGTGTGCATATAATGAGTACAAATGAACAATGAAGTGCAAACATATATGAATCAATTTGTTGCTCACTACTTGTACATGTATAAATCCAAGTTTTAATAAAAACTACATTTAAACTAGTATTTACCACATGAAGCACAAAAACATGAACATGCTAAAGAATATCATAAATGAACAAAGCATGTATATAAACTAGGAGTTTTTAGAGATAGTTACCAAACCAAAGAACTATGCTCTAAACTTCCAAAACATGGTGGTTGTCCCACAAAAAATCCTTGATAGCAGTGCATCAACTATATGTCCATCAAGTCCATGTGCATCCACCATCAAGGCACCTTCCCTCTCACGTTTTGTGAGAGCGCTCACCTACATCAAAAACACAAGGTGGGAATTTTGGTACCCATTTTTTCTTGGGTCCTTGGGGGTTAGCTTTGTAAGGGACCCAAACATTTTTATTATTAGCAAAATTAAATGATGTATCTTATCAAAACAAAACTTTGCTAAATGGCCTTTGCGGCCACAATGTGTACATTTATACACCTTAGGATGCATATGAGTGTGAGTGTGATCATGAAGTGCAAAGTGTGCATATGTATGATGATGATGTGCATGAATATGTGGAGTTTGTTTCTTTAAAAACAAGGGCTCCAATCTAGAATGGTTAAATGCACATGAGCTCAAGGTTGAGCTCAAACAATTTATTTTATTTTTCAAATTGTTAATCTCATTTTTATCAATGGTGGCATGAAAAGCATGGTGAGATTGACAATCATTTTTCTTATTTTTGGAAACTTTTTCCTTTTCTTTTTCAATCATTTTTCTTTTTAAAGAAGAGTTTTCTTGAAAAGCAACTTCTTTTTATTTTTCCACCAAAACAATTTTATTTTTCAAAGATGTGTTTCCTTCACAAAGAACACTCAATTTTGAAAGCAAGAAACATTCTCATTTTTCAAATTTTCATTTTCTTTTTCTAAACATGCAATTTTATTTTTGAAAGAATCATTTTCTTTTAACATGCAATCAAATTTCTTTTTCAAATTTTTATTATCTTTCTTAAGCATGTCATATTTTTTAAGTAATAGTTGACAAAATGAAGTAAGCTCATCATATGATATGTTATCTTCATCTACCTCGAATTCGGTAGTTACCTCAAGGGGGTTGTCTCCTTGGACCATATAGCACATGTTGGAGGTGTCGCTTCCAACATCCGAGTCACTCTCCGCATAGTATAGATCTTTTTCGCCAAGGGAGATGAGGGTGTTCCATGCTAGAAAAGCCGAATCAATGTTAGAAACCCTAGATAAATAATCATCATTTAGGGTTGACTTTAAAGCATGTAGGGCTTTTGCATTAGCCTCAATATTTTTGCCATTTAAACAATATGAATCTTTAGTGGTGGCATAATAAATATGAATGCCTAGGGCTTTGAGGTACAAGGACATCTTCACCTTCCATATTTGGATGTTAAGAATGTCAAAGGTGGGTGGTGACATGAAGTCCATGGTGTGTGTACAAAAATAGTGATTAGCCTAAAAATGAGGATCTTTAACTCTAGGTTGTAAGACCCAAATCAAGAGCACTTGGCTCTGATACCAATTATAAAATCACCAAGGGGGTGAATAGGTGATGGCTAATCTAATGGTCACTAAATGCGAAATAAAAATCTTATATGATGCAAATTAAACTTCTTACACTAAACACCAAGTTTAACACAAGAGTGTAGCCGAATTCCCCGTGAAGGGCTCTGGACTAACTCCTCATGATTCCTCTAAATAAGAGTTGAGGTGCCGCGTTGGCTCTCTTGGTTGAAAACTAGTGTTAGCAAACAATCCCCAAGCATATATCAATTAAGCACACAATATATCAAACATGTAAAGATAAGACAAGTAATAGCATGCAAGATATAAACAAGGAGATAGAGAGAGTGAGCAATCGCAAACACAAGGGATTTGTTTCGAAGTTCGAGCACCCTTGCTCTACGCCCCTGCCTTCACACTTGATGGATTTTCACTAAAATCGATCCCACCGGATCCTCGGTGCCGCAACACCTACAAGCCGAGTTCACACTTGAACTTCTTGGACTCTCTAGCCCGTACACACTGCAAGCCCACAAGCTCGCCGAGGCCGCACCTCAAACACCGAGTCCACACATGAACTCGAAACACCGCGAACCCGCAAGTCCGCCTCCTCAAAGTACAAAGATGAAGTCTTAGGTGATCACAACACTTTGATCACCTAAAAACAATCTCACAAGAACACTCCTATAGGATGAATATATCAATGGGTTGCTCAAGTGTTTGTGAGAAAAACAAGGATGGAATTTGTTGAAGAAAACTCAAGAAAATCACTTTTAAAACACTCTTGATAAACTCCCCTTTTGATTGGAAGTATTAGCTCCCAATTTAGTAGAGAAAACTCTTTTAATGAGGTAGGAAAAACTAGCTCAAAACCCACTAAAAAATCTTGTAGAAAACAGCCCCCAAATTTTTCAATTTATAGAGCTAGAAAAACTAACCGTTGGGAGCCAGATGGCCTGATAGTCGACCGCCCGGTCAACCGCCAACGGTCAGATTTCTGACCGTTGGGGCAGCGGTCGACCGGCCCGGTCGACCGAACCTCTGGAACAGAGAGCAGACTCTTTGCCGGTCGACCGGGTTTCCAGAGAGCAAAGCACTCTTGACGGTCGACCGTCCCGGTCGACCGGCCCTCCAGCAAGAAACTGGCGTGCACGCTGTGCACGTCGCGCGGTCGACCGGCCTGGTCGACCGGCTGAAGCCAGGTCAGGGATTTCTGGGAAAGAAAACTTGGTCATTTTGGCTCAAATTAAATCCCATAATTTAGAAAAATCTACAAAAATAGTTTTACTAATATACTTTGATAAACAAACATGCTTGCACAAAATCAAGGCATGTTACAAATAATTTGGACTATTTTTGTAACTTGAAAATTTTGGCTTAAAACAAAAACGGTATTTTCTAAAACTGATTTTTCCAAAACTTGTTTTTCCAAAATACAAAAACAAGATATTCTAAACTCATTTGAAACATAGAGTGTATGGATATGATCCACTATACAAACATGGTGAAATATCTATGTTTTTGACATTAAGCTCTAAATACGATTTTGGTAAGACATGTAAACTAGAATACCAAAACCAAACCGATAATTTCTGAAGGGAAAACTCTTTTGTATTTTACCAAATAAAAATTCTTTTATAAAAACTCATCTAAATCAAGAGAGAGTGTGTATATGGTATGCTTGAGCAATCCACCAACTATTCTATCCTTTACATTTTATCTAAAAACAAACCTAGACACAAGTCTTCATCTTCTTGAAGTCTTCACTTGAAATCTTCTCATCTTCTTGACTTGGTCCAAACTCGATCCAAAGAGCTAGACTTCTCTTGAGTACTTGATGTGGTCTTGATGTACAAGCTCTTGAATCAAACCGTGTTAGCTCCAAAACTTGACTTTAAATCCTTTGTTGAAGCTACACACCTACTATGATCTTGATCATAAATCTGTCACTAATTAAACACAAGATCATTAGTACTATAACTACATGAGTTGATCATCATAAAAATTAGAGTGATGGGCCTTTAGGCCAACAGACTATAGACGTCATAGCGACGCACCAATTTACGGGCCTTAGCCACGTAAGTCTTTTGCCAGGAACATCCTTCGAATCGGCAGAGAAGCGCCATTTGAACACCTTCAGGGGGTCCTCTCTAGCTTCAATCAAAGAGGGACAGTGCAGGGCAAATCACGCCATTAAATAAGTGTACGGCAGACTTATCCTGGGATTGAGTCCGTCGCGGGGCGAAATGGTCCCCTTTCCATGCTTCGTCGTTGGCGGCCTGCAAAAAGTCTCCGTTAAGGCACGAAGGCCTCTATGGATGCAGCACACTATGGCCGGAAGAAGTCCCAGAGAACGACCATCGACTAGACGAACAGCAGGCAGCAGGACATTCGGATGAATGACGCCGCGCGAAGAAGACGGCACCACGCACCTCTTCAGCCAGACTGTCAAGAAGCCAGCCAGCAGTGCCTTTCGGGACATCAGCCGACGAGCCTGGTGATGGAAACTCCGAAAAACATCACCTTTTTCATAGGGACCATCATCTTCTTCCACAACTAGATCCCTTTGGGAATGCTTTTGCATCCGGCTAAAGATGTCTTCGTCAGCAACTCCACGGTGAGCTGCTTCAGGAGTGTTCCCCATATCTGGGAACAAATAATCTCCTCAGCTCTTCAAGCTGCGTGAAGTTCCCTTACTGCCTCCATGCATGCTGAAGCAAATGTATAAATGGCTCATTAACTCCCGATAGGTCTCAAACAAGGCGGGCTCCTGCTTCTCTAGAAGTGCAAATTCCACCTCACATGGGAAATATTCTTCATATGGGGAAGATCCCAAGGGTAGAGCAGAGACTTCCCACATCTCATGCAGAGCAATACCCAGTTTGCCAACAGGGGTGAAGAAAGTCCCTATAGCCGGGCAGTACAACTCGAAGATAACATAGAAGCACGCTACGCTCATCTGAATGTCGTAGCAGGTCGCCCTGACGGCCTCATAAAGGTTCAGCCTCTCCAGATCCTCCTCGAAATGAGCAAGGATGTATACAGTTAAATCCCTCCACCATGCCTTCGGAGGGTGAATCCAGCCTGGAGTTCTGAAATCAGTGGCTGGGTAATTCCCATGAACTTTAAAGAATTGATTGCCAAAAGTTTGCGCCACTATAGGATTTTCTCTCACTGGGATCTCTCGCAATACATTCCCAGGGTGTAGGCCCATTATGCAACGAGGAGGCCCTGCTCTTACATAACCAGGAGAATGAAGCATCAATTTCCCTACGTGGATGGATTTGGTACTCCGGCTCACATCCCATGACATCTTCCGAGTCTGCGTCACGCATTCGAAGAAAGACAAAGAAAAATGCCGCTTGCTAGACGGAAGGTAGAACTTCTCGCCATCCAACTGAAAAATCCATTGCCCCTCCCCGGCCAGCAGTTGGCGATCAGGGTCTGGCGCGGCGTCCCCAAACATAAAGTTGGGCTTCCTATAGGTTCGATGGTCAAAATCTTCAAGGGGAGCCATAGTCAGAATGCTCCTCGTGATGCGTTGATCCCCACCATAAATAAGCGTATCTCAAACGAGAGAGCTCCGCTTACTAAACAGAGAAGCCTGCCCTTGGAATTGCAGGCTGACATTACCGTCCAATCCCCTGGTCATCTCAAATAGACTGTTCAAAGGACCAGGAGTGTAGTGCACTGCAGGAACAAAGAGAAACTATGATTAGTTCATCAGCCAAGCAGAGGCCTAAACAAAAGTACAATTTCTGTTTAAGGCATAGCCTCGCTCTCCGAGCGAAGCTAGCATGACGATAGCTTCGCCCCGAAGTTTAGCCTCACAGTTGCAGTTAATTCCGCACTTCACAACAAAAGCTGGATACAAGGAAATATCCAAGTGTTAGCTTCGCTTCAGAAGCTTAAACAGAATGCGATACAGCCCAGAGGACTAACTTCGTCAGAGGGATATTATGGTCAAAAAAATCATTTTAAGGGCATTACGGTTTTTTTCTGTCAAATTTCAAAGGAGAGCTTCGCATCCTGTCATTCAACAGGATGTGTACCGCCTAAAGATAGCTCGCTTGGAAGCTTAAAGAAGAACTCTTCAGTTCTTGGATTCCCGATCAAAAAATTAAAGAAAATTCAGGGAATTGAACTCCCTAAAATCACAAAGATCTTGATTGATCATCCTGAATTCATTTAAAGACAGCCAGAGATCAGCTTAAAGAGAGAAATGGCAATCTCTCTTAAAGGGAAAAATCCCTACCGGCGATCGGTCGTTCGATGACCGGAGGAGGAGAAGGACACTCCGTTGTAGAGGTTGCGACCTCTTTTCCCGCTCGTCTCTTGGGAACCATTGAAGAACTGTAAGTTCTTAAACTCTTGAATGAAGAAGAAAGAAGAAGAAGAGTCCAGTTCTCTGAAAAATTCAAAGAGAAGTGATTACTTTCTCTCTCAGCCCGATCGGGCTTTTATAGGCCGATGATCACCTGAAATGACGCCTCAAAAAGAGTACAGGTTGTCGTTTCAAATTAATTTGAAACGGCGCCTAAAGCGCCTTCCCGAGAAGCGCTGATTCAGCCACATTAAGGGCTAACATCGCCACAAGTCAAGTGCACACTTCACGCGACGTATCGTTAACTTCACCAAAAAACTTGCCATAGCTCCGCCAAAAGCACAGTCCGAACTTCGCGGAAATGCTAATTTTGCTGGAAGCGTGTCCCTGGTTCAGAAAGGATTCTGTCTTTAACTTCGTATGAAGTCTAACTCCGCTGAGTCAATTTAGAATGAAAACAAAGCAAAAATCAGAGTCATTTGCTTGAAAAGGCATACAAGTGGTCCTATCTACTTCCAAGCTAAACCAACTGGACACGAAAGGCCTTCCTCTTGCACAAGGCTGTAATCCTTCGCGGAACAGATGGTGCCACCAGGACAAGGCCGCAATCCTTCGCATAATGGCAGATTATGCCACCAGGAAGCTGGACCTTCTTTGATCAAAACTGGCGAAGATCTGATTGCCATCAGTAGGTTGGATCTTCTTTGATGAAAATTGGCAATGGAAGGATCCGAGACCTTATAGGTGACGTCCGCTTTCCCAAAGTGGATCATCTCGGATAAGCGACTGCCAACCTCTTCTGGGAACACACTTCAGTGCTCCAGTTGTTCCTCCTGCTTAGGATTTAAAGTTTCAACTGGAAAAGTAAGAGGGAACTTTCTGGTCTCTTTCATCAAGTCACAAGATTACCGAACATAGCTCATTATGATGCAAACTAAAACAAGTTACTAGTAAGTCAAAGGAAAAGCTGCAAAAGCGCTAAATCAAATTCTTTGGGACGAAGTAATTTAAATCCGATTCAGTTGCAGTTTAACAATGAATTCCAGTTTCAGTTAAGCAGAGGATAGCCTCGCTTGCACAGTGATGATGGGCTAGCTCAGCATAAGCCAAGTTCTAACCTCGCCTATATGGCTAAGCCAAACTGATCCTGAGGGACGCAGTCTTGACCCCACCTATATGGCAAGACTGGCTCAACTTTGGAGAGATTAAGTCCCAAGTTTTGCCTGTGCGGCGAACTTAACAAGCATGCAATTATCTTTCTTCGTTCGAAAGATAGCTTCGTCGGGAAGCTAAATAGGGATGAAACCCTTCTTTGCAGATCAACAAGGGACATTAATCCCTGAGGCAGCTGTTAAAGCTAAATTAAGAGAGATAAATTCCCTTAAAGTTATCAGCTCATTGGTAAAGTCTCTAGATGACCGAGACTTACCGGTCCTTGGCCGGGTAATAACCAGAGTGGGCATCCCCACTAGTTCAGAGATCTGAGTATCTCTCTCAACCAAGAGAAGAGAAGAAGAGCATATCACTTCTCTTCAGAGGACCTCAGGTGTCCTATTTATAGGCCTCATGGCCTGAGCATTGCCGCCACAAGCGTGGAAGCACGAGCGCATTTAAGGCATTTATTGTGCCTTGAGAAAAGGGACAGTTTTCCTTGGAACCGTGCAAAGGAAGAAGCATCTCCCTTATAAAGGCATTTATAAAAAAGGGAATATCCTCCCTCGAAAATGCACAAGGGGAGAATATCTCCCTCGATTAATGCGAGAGAAGGGGTAATCTTTCTCATAACCAGCCCACAGCAGCTGGCCTCGGGAAAGAAACAGATGTTCCAGAGCGAACTTATTTCGGGAAGCCCAGACACGAAGCTATCCAGACGTGAATCTACATGATTCTTCGGCGAACTTATCCCAAAGTAGGATTGAAAGCGAAGCTGAACTCAATCACCATGGCGACGTTCGTACTTCACATACCATCGATCAAAGCAATTCAAAGTATTTCGAAGTCTGAGCCATTACAGACTTTCGAAAACTTTGAAGGGGGTCTTGTTGACACTTAAAAAAGATAGGATTCTTACTGGCCTGAACAATGTCTAAACTTGTTGACATTTACAAAAGACGAGTGACAGACAAGCTGACGACCAGTTTTCAGCCCATCTCCGAGGGACAAGGAAGCAACTTGGACTTCACTGATCCAGTCAAGCAGACAGTGAGCCCAGATTATCTCTGAACAGACCTCAGCAGGTCTAATATGCTAACACTTAGCATCACATGAGCCCAAAGGGATAGCCTCGCCTGAGAGGCTAAGATCATCCAACTTTGCCTTGAAGCGCAACTCCGCGGAGAGAGTTAGCTCCGCCTGAAGCCACACTCAACTGCGCAGAAAGGGTATGCGGTAGCTTCGCCACAGACGACATCTAACTCCGTCGTTCTTCTGACTTCGCCAGATACTGCCTCCAGCTCCGCTGTGAGTTTAAAGCGGGCAGCGCCGCTGCTGGTCTACTATGGTCAACCTTTGACCAATCAAATCTCCAGATAAGATCAGATCTAATCAGGATCAAGATCAAATCCAATCAAGATCAAATCTGAGATCAAATTTGGCATTTGATTGCCACAATCTCTTGACTCTTCTAAAATGAGTAAGAAGATCAGGAGAGATCTTTCAATTATACGGAAAGAATCAAAACGGATCAGGAGGATCAACCGACCTGCCATTTCTAGCTTTGCAGAAGCTGATCTTAGCCTCGCAGCAAAGCTACTTTCTAGATTTAAACAGATTTGATTCAATCTGTTTCTATACTTTCAAGGGACAATTATACCCTTGCTCTCCTTATAAATAGCCCACCAAGGGCACAAGGAGGGGAGACGAAGAGACATGCGCAAGAGACCCCCGGTAAAGAGAGAGAACTCCACAAGCAGAGACCTCTTCACGACGCACCGCGTGCACAAGAATTCAGAGACTTTTAGAGAATTGCTTCTCTATTCAGGATGCTGATACCCTAATATTTTCTTCTTAAGGGATCTCTGGAACCAGGCGAGAAGGAATTCCTAATTGAAGGCAGTTTTGAGAAGTAGCAAGAGGGTTTTACCAACCTTCTGTTCTCTGATTCCTTGAACCAGGCGAGAAGGGAATCTCATCGCTCGCATCGTCAAAGGGACAAAGTGGTCGCGCACTGACTAGACTCCTATCGGCACACTTCTTCAGAATCTCTGAGGAGATCTACTTGTAATCTTTTAGAATACTTGTAATTTAGCTCCTCAACTTTTTATTGTAAGTTTTCCTCTTTACAAATCAATGGAAAACACTTATCTTTCTTGATTAATCAAAATTAATGTTTACTCTTTAATCCCTACCTATATCCTATATATAGGGGTGGATGGGATTGAAGAAAAACACAACAACATTTGCAAAAGAAATCAAAGCTTGAGTGTTCTTGAAAGAAGTTTTTATTCTCAGTTTTTGTGCTCTAATCTCTTATTTTTCTCTGAAGTTTTTGAATCAAAACTCTCTTCTACTTTGTTTTATTTTTCACTTACAAACCTTGAGCTTCAATCCTATACATTATTCTCTAGGGTTTTGTAAAAGAAAAATTTTCAAGAGAGGGTTGTGGTCTTTTGATCAGCAAGTGATTATTGTATTTGTGACTCCACTACCTCTGGACTAGAGGATTGTGATTGAAGAGTTGGGTACTCCCTAGTGGTTGTAATCTTTTGTAAAATTTCTAGTGGATTGAACCTCAAAATCTCTGTGTTTGTGATTGGTTTACTTGTGTTATTTACATCTGGGTAAAGGTGGAGACGTAGAGCTGGGTGCTCGAACCTCAAAATAAATCTCTGTGTTTGTGATTGGTTTACTTGTGTTACTTACTTGCTTTCCATTCATTTCTACATTGTCTATTTATACTCTCACAATAAGATTGCATTGCGCACCTCAAACTCTTATTTAGAGGAATCACGAAGAAGGAGTTCAGAGCCCTTCACGGGGTATTCGGCTTCTAATCTTGTTTTGAGTGATCGTTGCATCATCTCATTTTTAATTTGTGCATTGATTAGCATTATCACCTATTCACCCCCCTCAAGGTATTGGTTTTGGTTGTTGTAGGCTGTCTAAAGTTCACTAGAAGACAAGTCCTCAAAAGCAGAGTTTCAAACTCCAGACGCAGGGTTAATCATAGCCAACTAAGCAGCACCAAGGCGCGAGGGTCAAAACCCGCATCTCAGCCAACACTGCAGCGCCAAGGCGCGAGAGTTGAAACCCGCGTCTCAGCTCAGCAGCACTGTAGCACCAAGGCGCGAGGGTTGAAACACACGTCTCAGCTCAGCAGACTGCAGCACCAAGGCGCGAGGGTCGAAACCCGCGTCTCAGCCAACACTGCAACGCCAAGGCGCGAGGGTCAAAACCCGCATCTCAACTCAGCAGCACTGCAGCACCAAGGCGCGAGGGCAAAACCCGCGTCTCAGTTATAACTTCCCTCGTTATGGGGTCAATCACCACCCACATAATGAGGAAGTTAGCCCCTATTGTGGAGTGTTTTTAGGGGGGCACGTTCACACCTGAAACCTCTATAAATAGCCCCGTCGCTCAGATAAGAGAGATAAATGGACACGGACGCATATAAAAAGAGAGAGGGAGACAGAGAAAGAAAGAGAGTCCAATTGTTCAGTTAACTTGCTGCGTACAAGTTAATCCTTGCCTACAATCTCTTTGAGATTTCTGGTCGACAGAGCTGTGTTACTCCGTTCACCATCCGAAGAGAAGATCCCCAGAAGTTCTCGACGCTCACCTGGTCAATGAAAAACAAGATTCACTTTCCATCGCCACCTGAAGAACCCAACACTAAACAAAGGGGAGATTCAAGATTTAATATCTTCCCTCCCTTGTAGTAGGAGTATAAGTCCGTTGTAAACTTTCAATTGATTCAAGAAAATTTTACAGCGAATTTTTCTTCTCCGTACCGAACAGTTGTATCCAAATCAGGAAAGGAAATCTCAAGCGGATTGCTTGGGGACTAGACGCATGTCACAAGCACCGAACCAGGATAAATCTCTTATCTTTGCGTTTGCATTTTTTTTGAGTTTTATCTTGTGAATTTTTATTTCCTGTAAGTAGTTTTATTTAAAAAATTTATAAACGCTATTCACCCCCCTCTAGTGTTTGTGTTGCTTGAATATAGATCCTCCAGAAAGAATGAGAATTATGCTCTTAAAAAACTTTTAGAAACCAGCTCAAATGAGGGGGTATATATAGCCCCACAAAATTTCTGCCCGTTGGCAGTAGGAAAAGGCAATTTTGCCCTTCCCATCGACCGGCCCAACGGTCATTTTTATGACCGTTGTGCCTTCGGTCGACTGCCCGGTCGACCAGGACTGGATACTGAGAGTAGCAGCTCTCTGCCAGTCGACCGACCAGTCGACCGGGGCCATTTCCATGGAGCTCTGCTCTCTGGACGGTCGACTGGCCCACCAGCCTTGGCTGCATGCACGTCCTGTGCACGTCGGTTGACCGTACCGGTCGACCGACTTCTGCTACGGTCGACCATTCCTGTCGACCGGCAGACAGCCAGGTCAGACTATTATGGGATTAAAAACTTGGTTATTTGCCTTCTAAAAAATCCCATAAAATGCACATAAATTCCACAAAAATCAGTTCTTATTAGATCTTTGAAATACAAATATGTGAGACAAAAATTCAACACAAAATTCTAACAATTTGACCAATTTTTGTATGATTGAAAATTTACCTTAAACCAAAATCCGTAATTTCCAAAACTTAAATTTTTGAAATGGAAAACCGATTTTTTCAAAACACATATAAATACAAAAACATGATATTTAAGGAACTTTGAAGCATATTGTATATGGATAGAATCCAATATACATGAAAGATATTATATCTATGTTTTTGACATGAAATCTAAAAATAAGTTTTGTTTAAATACAGAACTCTAAACTCATGAAGTAGACTATCAAAATAAGTTTTTCCAAATAGATGAAGCATAGATGTATATTGATCAAATATAATATACATTAAACCATGTAAACTTATTTTGATTCTATCTATTCATGAAAACCATATATATTAAAACCGAAACCGGTTAAATCTAAAACCAAAACAAGAAACCTTAAACTTACACAAGATCTAAACATAATCTTAAACAAACAAACCGATGTCTTCCTATAGAACTATGTCTCCAAGTTGACTCGATCCAAACACGATTCAACGAGCTTGACTCCAACGGAGTCTAGATGTGACTTGACGCTCGAGCTCTTGAATCACCATGTGAAAGCTCCAAAATACCTTTGTTGAAGCTAATAACCTACTAATATCTTGATCAAATATCTGAAACTAAATATCACAAGATTATTAGTAAACTATAACTACATGAGTTAATCATTATCAAAACTAGAATGAAGGGCCTCTGGGCCAACAGTATAGATGGTTGAGTGGTGGAATTGTGTACTCCAGTCTTATGTAGACCAAATTGTAATTTCTTTGTGTAAGGCCTCTTTGTGGAAGATCCCTTAGAGGATAGTGAAATCCTTCATAGTGGTGAGGCAGGGACGTAGAGCGGTGGCTCGAACCAAGAATAATTCTTTCGTATTTGCGATTGCTAGTGTCTTGCTCTCTATTGCTTTTCATTATTCATACTTGTGCAATAGTTCATCTTGCATTCTATAATTATTTTTATTCCATCACTTTCATTATCAGTCTATACTCATCTCAATAAGGAGGCAATTGAGCATCTCAACTCATTATCTAGAGGAATCAAAGAGGAGAAGTTCTAGAGCTCTTCAAAGGAAATTTGGCGTCAATTCTTGTTTTGAGTGACCATTCACATAATTCATCATAAGTTGTTTTAAATTGCATTTGATTAGCTAAACACCTATTCACCCTCCCTCTACGTGTATTTTAGTGTGAACTTTCAAAGAAGTTCTCGACTCTCACCTTCGACTGCTACACCGAATCGAGCAATCCAATTTAGCATATTCGCAATTTTCAAGACAAAAAAGATGCTTTACTCCTGTAATGACCTGATAATATGCCTTATTTTCCCCTCCAGTCTTAAAGGTGCAGCATCAGAGTAGTTCTACTCCCTACCACTTGGCTCTCTCCACAACTTCTTGGAGATCACCGTGGCCTTCCTTACGCAGTATGTTACTCGTCAGGAAGTAAAGAAGAATAGCCATCACCTCTTTTCCATTAAAATGAGGCCAAGAGATAGCCTCAAATCTTATATCAACTTCTTCAAGAGCCAGCTCACCAAAGTCTCCAACTACAAAGAGAGTATTTGCACTCGCATTTATTAGCGGGTTACAGGTCACTCATTCTTTATACAAGCATCTTCTAAAGCACAATGTCGCTAAAATGAGCTAAACTCTCTCTCAGACATAGCTATTCATCCACCTGGAGGAGGCAATGAAGGTTTCATCCAACCCTTCAACAAAGTTTAGTGAGGACAGAATGAAATCAAAGTCCACTCGCGAAGCTCCCAATCAAGTTCCCAACCGGCATAGGAGGTAGCCTTCCTACAAGAAGAAAGCGCTCTCCAAGTCTACAGGTCTGCAGAACGTTTTGCTCCATTAAAGCTCCTGATCGATGAAGTCTTCAACACCTGCAAAGATTAACCATGGGTCAGACGCCCAAAGCCGATCCAGCCTAATCTATGAGTGACTGAGTCGAAGGAGTACTGTTTGTTTCACGACTATAAGGGGCACGAAACTATCCATTGATAGGCCCTTTGAGGATATTTAGAAGAGCTCATCCAGTAAGACTTCCTCAAGAAGTAATCCTCACCCCTGAGGCAATTTCATGAAAGTCGAATTCCTATCTTTCAAAGAGCAGAACGCGATCGCTCAGTACAGGATGATCGACTGAACTACCAGATTCCTGTTCAGATGATGTACACCCTTTCAAACCCTTTCATTATATCGCATTTTGAGAATAAATATTGCTCCATATTTTACATTTTGCAAATATAGCCATCCAGCATGTGCCTCGATAATGGGATTTTTCCCCGCTCGGAAGCAACCATGACAATCCCCCAATGATGGGATGTGCCCCCACTCGGGGGCGATTTCAGTGACTATCCATCCATGAGTATGATGATGGGATTTTCCCCACTCGAAAGCTGATTTGTCGTCTTCCGATAATGGGATATGCCCCACTTGGAGGATCACGTACACTCCTAGACGTGATGTACCATGCATGGAAGTGTTAACGTAGACACTGACATGCATCTGACCACATGCCTTGATGATGGAATTTCCCCCATTCAGAGGTAGCCAAGAAAACCCCCGATGATGGGATGTGCCCCCTCTCGGGGGCAATTCCGATTTTCATCCCTCCATGTCACGACGTCAAAACCTGCACCAAGATTAGATTTTTACCACTCAGCATCCATAGCGCGGTGTCAAAACCCGCTCCATAGTGCAGTGTCAGAATGTCGAAACCCGCTCTATAGTGCGGTGTCAGAATCCACCCCATAGCTCGGTATCGAAACCTGCCCCAAAGCGCAGTGTTGGAACCAGTACACATGCCTACGGGCCTTTCTCGATTATCTTAAGAGAGTTGAAACCCTCCGTTGTGGGATTTTCTCCAATCGAAGTCCGCCACTGCTGTAGGAATTTCTTCCTCTCAGAGCCCCTGTCTATTCCGCTGGTGGCATTTCTTCCACTCGGAGCAGGCAAGCTTACAGGCTCCCCTAATCTGAACCTACGAGCGGATGAATACTGATCGGTCACATATATTGCATACATATTATCACATTACCATGCTTATTATCTAAATAAATCATATTAATAAGTCCTATTTTTTCTTTATAAAGTGCAGGCCCATTACTTAAGGAAAGGGAAGAGAAACGAGGCCAAAAGCCCATCAAATTCTGATTTAATTTAGAATTAATTCAAAATTAGTAAATCAGGATAGATTATGGCAAATCAGGGGGTTGGAAACCGATTAATTTGATTTAATCAGAACCCAAATCGGTTAGCTTGAGAATCACCAAAGATCAGATCAGAATCGAAGACAGATAGCAAATACAGCCAGACAAAAGGGGGCAACAATCTCACGCAGCCTATTCCCCACCTGGATGTGGCCACGTGGCCACATCCTGGCCGCGGATCTACGGCCAGAGCCACGGATCTGCGACTCTTTAGTGGAGATAAGGGGAGTGTTTGCTTCCCTTATCTCCTCACTCCTTTCCCTCTGGGTTTTTGCCTATAAAAGACAGGGTTTTGTATTGAAAAATTAATGAGGACTAGGATTAAATTTCTTACTCATTTTTAAGGTTTAGGCTCTTTGTTAGATAGTTCGGAGAAGTTGTATCCTATTTATTTTTTTAGTTTAGACCAGTAAAGAGAGAGGAGTGAAATTGAGTGTGTAATTCGTCTTTAAAGTGACAATCAAAGGAGCTTCTACTTGCTTATTCAACTCAACTTGAATTCGGTATGTCATGTTTACTTGTCATTCTCTTATTTGTTTTCAGCTCATAATGAGTAGCTAAATTATTTTCTGGGCTCACTAATTGATCTCTCTTATCACCTCTCTCTTGACTGATTTTCATGAAAGCAACATTTTTTGAATCAAAAAGTACCTTAGTTAAACTTCGTTCTTGAAAGCACATGAGGATGTCTCTACTTTAAACTTGGACTTTCAATACACAAATCTTTATAAACTATTTTTATTTCATACTTACTTCTTCGCGCTTGATGGTTTAACATTCTCTTTTTAATGATTTGTAAAGAAAGGACTTAAGATTTAAACGAAATCATCTTATTTGTTTTACTTGGGCATTAAAAGAAACTAAAGGTTTTTTACTTATGATAAAATGATGCATCCAAATGTTCTTGAGATAAGTACATAGTTAAGTAGAAAATTAGTGAGCCCATATCTTCTTCTTATATTAAAAACAACCAATCACTTTTTCTAAGTTTTTTAAATCACCTTTTCCAAAGCCTTCTCCAAATTTGCAATTTTTCTTTTAATCAGTTCCCTTCTCTCCATTCTCTTTTTCAACTAAAAAAATTAGCACCATTCTTAGCTTTCTAAACAAAACACCAAAAAGCTTTTATCGCATTCCTCCTTGTGGACACGACCCGTTAGCCCAAAGCTACACGGTAATTCTTAACTCTTTGATTTTACAATCAATTTTTGGCGCCGTTGCCAGGAAGGGAATGGTGTATTTGTTTTTTAACAAGTTTGGTGTCTTATTTCAGGGACTTCAACATTCAGATTTAGCATTCAAGATTTGCAGGAGAAGACTTGCTATTCTGTGACCCTACTCTCAAAAGTAGGAAATAGAATTTCAAGAAATTGCGTTACAAAAGTTGAAAATTTTGTTAGACTACTAAAAACTCTTTTTTTTGCAGGACATATTGCTTGCAAAAATTAAGTTTTTTGTGTTATTATTCTTGCTATATCTGCTATTCACAATCCCTGTTTTAATCCAACAGTAATTTGAGTGATTGTTAATTGCTTAAAAAAACGTTTAGACTTGCATTCTAGGCATTTGTCTAATTATGTTTACTTTACAATTACTGTTGAAGATAGTTGGAGACAAGGTACGTATGCATAGCATATAGTTTAGGAAACATTCTTGGGTGATATGCTCTTTTGAATGCTACTTTTCTATATCTTGCACACTTTGCACAATTAACTCTAAGGGCAAAATCCAAATCAAGATAAGGTGGGAAAGTCATTACCTTTCCTTAACCCACAAACCATCTCCAAGCACGCACAACCTAAGCCTAAGTAAAATCTGATAGACGTTGGCCTTAGGGACATCTCGAACTCACTAGAAGATATCCTAAGGGAGAAGGTGTTAGAATTTGACTCCTGTCAAATCAGTGTCTAGGAAAGGGATTGAGGGACGAAACCCCGAAGGCTGGTGGTTTGGCTTAATTAGGCCCGTCGCTTTTGCGCGGATACCTCCCACCAATCTTGCCCTGACCTAGCTAATTAGCTTATGGTTAAAGTCTGCATTATACCTCCTATGGATATAATCAACCTGTTAGGAGTTGTCTAGGTCAAGGTTACTTAGACTAGGCTTGGTATTTACTTTTGTTAACTATTGGTGAACTTGTTTGTGATTGTGTTTGTGTATGCAAGTGTGGTCACGAGACCCTAATTCATCTAGGTTAACTAGAAACACATCACCACCCAAGTTCGAACCAAGACTAGATTCGGTTATATCTCAATCAACATCTTTGCAAGATAGGTTCTATCCCATTAGAACCTCACTTCCATCATGCATCCAACTTCCATCGGTTGGTGAATACAACTTTGAGCTTAAGTCACAATTTATCATCACACTCCTAAGTTCCACGGCTTAGAGTCTGAAGATGTAATTTCTTCATAAGAGAATTTGAAGAAGTATGCTTAATGATGAAAATCCTACACCTTGTAGATGATGTTATTAGGTTGAGATTTGTCCCTTTCCCTCTTAAGGACTTAGCCAAGAAATGGCTATACATCTTAGCGGCTAGCTCTATCACATCCTGGGATGGTTTCATCAAGGTCTTCTTGAAGAAATTCTATCTAAATCATAAGACCGCTGTCGTTAGAAAAAACATCATGCAGTTTAAGCAAGAACCTAGTGAACCGTTTTGGAGGTACTTTGAACGCTTCAAAGACCTCCTTGTCCAATGTCCTTATCATGGAATAGAGAAATGGCGACAATGCCAAATTCTTTATGACGGTTTAGACTACTCAACCAAGACCTTTTTAGAAAGCATGTGCCAAGGGGATTCTTACAGAAGGATGAGAATGAAGGATGGGATTTATATGAGAATCTAGCTGAAAATACCATCCAATGGGAACCAACTAGTGAAAGCACTAGGAATTCAAACTCTCTCTCTTCAAAAGGAGGTCTTCATTTAATTGAATCATCCATAGCTAACGAGGTAAAGTTAGCTAACCTAGCAAAAAGACTGGAAGCTTTAGAAACTAAAGAACCTAGTCCAGTCAATCAAGTCAGTCCAAACCAATTTCCAACTCCGGGTTGTACTTACTGTCAGGCCATGAATCATGTGTTTGAGGAGTGTCCTATATTTCAAGCTCAACAACACTTTTCTGAACCGATGAATATGGCCATTTCAAGGTCGAACAATGATCCTTATGCTCTAATGTGCAATCCTGGTAGGAGAAATTACCCAAATTTCTCATGGAGCCAACAAAATAATGATCACCCACGATCAAACCATGCAAGCCACTTCCATCATTCCAATAATTCTTCCAATCATCAACCCAACTTTCCAAATCACCCTAAAAAATCTCCCAACAATTTTTCACATTATCAACAAAATTTTCCCAACCAAGCTCCACAACCCTCCTTTCAGAATCCTCAGCTTGAAAGGAGAATGACTGACTTTGAGAGAAATATAGAAAGATACATGAAGAATCAAGATTCTCTCATGCAAACAATACAGAGGTTTGAGCGTCAAATGAGCCACTTAGCCAATCCACAGAATGAGAGGCGAAAGGGTACCTTACCCAGTCAACCAATTATAAATCCTAGAAATTCTCAACAAGCTCATTTGGCTGAGGATCAATCATTGAATCAATGTAATGTTGTTATACATTGAGTCAGGAAAGAAAGTTGATAACCAAGTGTCAACACTACCCAATCCCAGTCAGCACAATCACACTTCAGCTTCTACCTCATCTAGTCCCAATTCTTCCGAATCTGACGAATCTGAAACAAATAAGTCAACCAGTCAGGTGTACAAGCCTAGAGTACCATTTTCTAATAGGCTAAAGAACAACAAGCAAAATCCACACATGGATAAGATAATTGAGATATTTAATCAAGGTAAGATAAATGTGCCAGTCTTTGATGCCATCCAATAAATCCCATCTTATGCAAAATTTCTTAAGGACATGTGTACCAAGAAGAGAAAGATTAATGTACTCAAGAAAGTCTTCTTAGCCACTAACAATAGTGAGCTACTATCGCGTCCGATCCCTATCAAGTACAAGGATTCGGGTTGTCCCACCATTGCCTGCACTATAGGACAAGCCGAGATTAGTCATGCACTTCTTGATTTAGGAGCAAGTAACAACCTGGTTCCATTCTCAGTTTATCAACAACTCGGGTTGGACAATCTTAGTCTAAGTCGAGTCACTATCCAACTGGCTGACCGTTCTGTGAAAGTTCCAAAGGGAGAAATTAATGACGTCCTTATCCGGGTCGGTGAGTTTAACTACCCAGTTGATTTCATAGTTCTTGAGACACAACCTGTGTCCAATCCTAGAGCTCAAAGTCCTGTTATCCTAGGGTGCTCATTCCTTACTACTGCTAATGCTATTATAATTGTAGGAATGGGTCTATGAGATTAACCTTTAGGGACATGACTAGAGAAGTCAATGTCTTTAACTTAGAAAAACAACCTCGTAAGATAAGAGACCAAACATTTGAGGTAAACTTTGTTGAAAATAATTATGATGAAGAGAGTGAAGGTATAGAGAATGAGTCGCTGTTTCTTAATGAATTATTTGAGAATGAATGCGATTATCTTGATGAGAAGGCATATATCTGAGTTCCTAATATTATAGTACCCTTTAAAAAAGGGAAATTTGATCTGAATATCTTCAATTTCGATGAGCCAACCAATAATATATCGCATGAGAATATAATTGAAGAACCTCTGATTGATATATTCTTTGAAAACCTCTTCGAAAAAGAACTCATGTGTTTGGATGAACCAACAAGAGATATTTTGGTTAATTACATATCTTCAGGGGAAAGTGTTGACCTAAGTTTTGAGGAGATATATGGAACTGAGCTAGAATTCTTAGGCATTTATAATGAAGAAGTTCTAATAGAGAAATGTGATGGAGATCAATTTTTGAATAATGAATGTAGTAATATGAGGAAGAAATACCTAAAGAAGGTGGGACTGGGGAGGAAGAGAGCTAAAATGACAAAAAAAATTGGCCTCCCCACTATGCCCTTTAAAGAGGACCCATTGGAATGATGAGAAGAGAGCTAGAGAGATGAGACCGAAAAAGATCTAGGTGTGGGAGAAACTTGATGTTGTACATATTTTTGTATAATACATGCACCTCTTTTACATTTCATTTCAAGCATCTATACATTTCTTTCATACATTGGGGACAATGCATGAGATAAGTATCGGAGAGGGTTCTAACATGACTAATATAACTAAAAAAGAAAAAAAAAAAAAGAAAAGAAAAAAACATAACTAAAAAAAAGAAAGAAAACAAAGAAATATATATATATAAAAACTTTTTGAAAGGTAAGAACAATATTTTAATATATTTTTTTGAAGAAATTAAGTCAATTTTAAGGAATAGAAAAATCATAATTAGGATTTCTTACACTTGGTCAAAATAAGATGACTTCTTTTATTTTTAAGGTTAGGAAGAAAATTTGTGAAACTAATTTAGTCTTGATCCTTACCTTGATGAAATATGCACACTTCATAAACTTACATGCTTAGGGTTCAAAAAAAAACAAAGACTCTTATGCCTTATAAAAAAGAAAAAAAAAGAAAAATATATATATGTATAAAAAATAAACAAATCTAATTAATGATTAGCTAGGTGCTTTGGCCTAAGCAAGCCTTGGTATTTATGCAAAGGATAATTAGATAAGTTTGAAAAAATATATATATCCTCTAATTAAATTGGGTATTTGTGCCTCATGAAGCATAAGTATTCACGCCTAAAAGGGATACATTTTATAAATAAAAATCCTTAGTTTTGTAGCCTTGTCTGCTCGAGTGTTTAAGTCCTTAGGGGTGTTTTCTCACCTGGTGCCCTAAAACTGTCCGGTTTGGATGTCACCGACTAAAGACTCATCATATGGGCAGATTAGAAAGCCTAATGGAATTGATGAATAAATACTACCGAAAATAAATATAAATAAGGCATAGGAGTTAATGTTAAAGAACGCTTAGTCAAACTTCACAGTCATGATGGTGCATATGACTCAGGGTAAAGTAATAGACTAGATGAGAAATACAATTTGACTCCTCACTTTGATTGATGACATGCTTTTGAATAGAGACTAAGTTTAGGAATAAAAAAATTAATATTCCTATAACTTATAGATTACTTAAACTCTCACAAATATACTTCAAATATTTTCTCTTTTCAAAATGCTTTTCGGAAATACTAATTTTTTTCTCTTTCTTTATGGATTTTGTCGGTGTAATCTACTGAAAGCCCTCACGAGACAAAACTCGTCCTCTAGGGGTAACATAAAAGTTTAACGGCTTGTTGCACATGCTCAGTGTAATCAAGTGACCTGCGAAAGTGGTCTAATAATTGATTAGAATTAGTTTTGATGTTTTGCTCGAGGGCGAGCAAAAGATAAGTGTGGGGGTGTGATCGGTCACATATATTGCATACATATTGTCACATTATCATGCTTATTACCTAAATAGATTATATTAATAAGTCCTATTTTTTCTTTATAAAGTGTAGGCCTATTACTAAAGGAAAGGTAAGAGAAACGAGTCCAAAAGCCCATCAAATTCTAATTTAATTCAAAATTAATTCAAAATTAGTAAATCAAGGCAGATTATGACAAATCAGGGAGGTTGAAAACTGATTAATTTGGTTTAATCAGAATCCAATTCGGTTAGCTTGAGAATCACCAAAGATCAGATCAGAATCGAAGACAGATAGCAAATCCAGCCAGACAAAAGGGGGCAACAATCTCACGTAGCCTATTGCCCACCTGGATATGGCCACGTGACCACATCCTGGCCGCGGATCCATGGCCAGAGCCGCGGATCCGTGGCTCTTTAGTGGAGATAAGGGGAGCGTTTGCTTCCCTTATCTCCTCACTCCTTTCCCTCTGGGCTTTTGCCAATAAAAGGTAGGGTTTTGTACTGAAAAATTAGCAAGGACTAGGATTAAATTTCTTGCTCATTTTTAAGGGTTAAGCTCTTTATTAGATAGTTCAGAGAAGTTGTATCTCCTATTTATTTTTTTAGTTTAGACCAGCAAAGAGAGAAGAGTAGAATTGAGTGTGTAATTCGTCTTTGAAGTGACAATCAAAGGAGCTTCTACTTGCTTATTCAACTCAACTCGAATTCGGTATGTTCATATTTACTTGTCATTCTCTTATTTGTTTTCAGTTCATAATGAGCCGCTAAATCATTTTCTGGGCTCACTAATTGATCTCGCCTATTACCTCTCTCTTGACTGATTTTCATAAAAGCAACATTTTTTGAATCAAAAAGTACCTTAGTTAAACTTCGTTCTTGAAAGCACATGATGATGTCTCTACTTTAAACTTGGACTTTCAATACACAAATCTTTTTAAACTGTTTTTATTCCATACTTGCTTCTTCGCGCTTGATGGTTTAACATTCTTTTTTAATGATTTGTAAAGAAAGGGCTTAAGATTCAAACGAAACCATCTTATTTGTTTTACTTGGGTATTAAAAGAAACTAAAGGTTTTTTACTTATGATAAAAATGATGCATCCAAATGTTCTTCAGATAAGTACATAGTTGAGTAGAAAATTAGTGAGCCCATATCTTCTTCTTATATTAAAAACAACAAATCACTTTTTCTAAGCTTTTTAAATCACCTTTTCCAAAGTCTTCTCCAAATTTGCAATTTTTCTTTTAATTATTTCCCTTCTCTCCATTCTCTTTTTCAACTAAAAAAACGAGCATTATTCTTAGCTTTCTAAATAAAACACCGAAAAGCTTTCATCGCATTCCTCCTCGTGGACACGACCCGTTAGCCAAAAGCTACACGATAATTCTTAACTCTTAGATTTTACAATCAAATACATACATACGTATTCCGTTGTGGGATTTCTCCCACATGGGAGATAACTCTATTGACGGGTTATCCCCCGCATGAGAGGACAACTACGCTGTTGTGCTTGCTCTCACGTTGGAGGTACCAGATCATCAACCAGGTAGGGGCCCCTATCTGAGACAGACACATCCAATCTATTGCTGGGATTTGCCCTACCTCAGACCAACTTTCCTACAGATCCTATAGACTATGGCCATACGCAGGATCAGGTATATGCATGAGGGTTTTCTTGTTTGGATTATCCCCTCTACATACCGATCTCACATGATTATACATCCAATAATTTCCTGAGGACGTGACATTAAGGATAACCTTTCAAATACGAGGACTACATACATGACTTTAAAAGTTTTTTTAGCATGACTGATCTGTCTGAAGGTAACTCGGGTTGTATTAGCTACGGAATGGTGACATAAGATGTAAAGGGGGGGTGTGTGTGTGTGTCTCTGTGTGTGTGTGTGTGTGTGTGTGTGTGTGTGTGTGTGTGTGTGTGTGTGTGTGTGTGTGTATATATATATATATATATATATATATATATATATATATATATATATATATATATGAAGGTTTCTTTGTCTGGATTATCCCTTTGATGTATTAGTCACATGAATCCATTAAACAAAGCCATACAACTAGTTTTATTTATATTTGCATTTAACCTTTAATTCACTTGCTTCAATGCGTGTTTGTATATCATCCGAACTTTTCTTGCAGCTTCTCTGCTC
The DNA here is from genome assembly GCA_038442645.1 of Agave tequilana. NCBI lineage: Eukaryota > Viridiplantae > Streptophyta > Magnoliopsida > Asparagales > Asparagaceae > Agave > Agave tequilana. Next base: position 105,592 of record JAVJIF010005290.1, read on the forward strand.
CAAGAATAGGATTTCCCCTACTCGGGGTAGAACTCTGACCCTTCATAGATGGGATGTGCCCCCACTTGAAGAATCATTTTTGTATAGTCCTAAATGGGATGTGCCCGGCGTGGATGTATTAACGCAAATTGACCTCGGCCTTTTTACGAAAACCCAGATCCTCCATTGCGGGATTTCCCCCACCTGGTATCCAGAACGCAGCATCAAAACCCGCAGTGAGATGAGATTTTCCCCACTTGGTATCTATAGCGCTATGTTAGAACCTGCTCCATAGTGCAGTATCAAAACCCGCCCCATAGTGCGTTGTCGGAACCTGCCCCATAGTGCGTTGTCGAAACCCGCACATGCCTACGGGTCTCTCTCGATTATCTTACGAGAGTCAAAACCCTCTGTTGTATGGATTTTTCTTACTTGGAGTCTCCCACTCTGCAGTAGGAATTTCCCTTACTCAGAACAGGCAAGCGTACGGGCTCCTTTCATCTGAACCTACGTGTAGATGAATATATACATATGCTTTAAAACAAAGCAAACAAAGGCAAATCAGGCAAGATCTAAACAAACATCTCCATTTTCATTCCAAAATCGCTTTCATTACAAAATTTTTCCCGATTACGTCCATTTAATTACATACTTGGTCACATCTTACAAGAGTGATATGAGGTCTATTACATGTTTATGTTTACTTTTTTGAAAAAGAAATACAGATAAACATATCCTGACTTAGACTCGCCAAAGTTCATGATGCTGAAGCAAACAAAGATCCTCCAATTGGGGAACACTTTATGTAGGCGCGCTCTTATTATTCACGCCAACATCCATAGCTCTCGAGAGAAGCCTAGGGAGGTTCCTACACAAAAATAGGAAGGTTCCTAAATGGAGAACCATCTCTTTCTCCCCAAGTAGAGCACGTCCTCAAGGCTGCCAGACAATTCGACGTGCAAGAATGTGATGACGTCACATCAGGGTCCTTCCATCCCAAACAAGTATCCAGGAGTCTCCAAAACAAGGGTGCCTCATCATCCGAGGTCATCCACTCATGTTTCCTTCCTGGACCTCACCTTAAGAAAAGAGTCTCCCGGTGCGAGGACCATGGGACTCGGCCCGAAGCAAAGAGTCCAAGATGTGGACAACAATGATGGAATCAAGATCCAACACTGTCGCCACCCTAGCAAGACCTTACTCCATCCGCACCCACCACCAGGGGAAGGTATGTTTCAGCAAATCAAGTCAGAGCTTGAGCCAAATCTATTCCTCCCTGGCGACGAGACCTTGTCACCAGAACTGAAATTCCTTGGCCATGCCATCACGAAAACTAAAATTACATGACAAGGGGGCCAATGCCACGTAACCAACATCTTCATCATTGGCATCCTTGCCATCTCCTTCTTCCATCGAGTGAAGAATGAACAACATTCAATCCACCACATACCAGGACAAGAAATATCAGGGGGCAAGAAAGCCTTCTGAAGATGGGCCTACCACTTACAAAATACTCTCTATTTATAGACATAGAAGCGAACCGCCTCAAATTCAAAATTTTCACATCTGCAGAAATGGTTTGAATCCTAGATTCTTTGGCATGTCAGATCATTCAGACTCAATTCAATCCTACCATATGATCTTCTCAATTATGAAGTCAACATTTGGGTCATTAATTACCCACCTGTCTTCGCTAGTTTTCAAAGAGGGCCCAAGGTGCTAAGAGGCATTGACCATGACACTTTAGATTACAAGCGATGCCTCAACTTCTCAAACTAGGATATACTCATTCCACTTCGCTCTTTCCCTTAGGAATAGGGGGAAAGAGAAAGTGGAGAGGCATTTGTAGCCGTCAAAATCTGACCCATGCCAAGATAAAGGCACATGTCCCTTGCCATCAGAATTTCTCGAAAACGTTCGCAAGGAATAACCTTCAAGCAAGAAAAACATCTAGAACATTCTCGAGACCATTCCCTTCTCCTGAGAAAATTGATTGTGCCTAGAGTGTTTCTCCTGATGTCAGTTCTTCTGACTTAAGCAGCACAACCTCTACAACTGGCTCCATCAACTCCCACCTATTTGTGGAGTTCGTTACGCCACTAGGCCATTCCATATTTCAAATATGATCCACGATCCCTATTTCACAGTGAGTAGTTTTGGAGAGCAGAAGATATTACTCTCACAATTAAGAGCACAATCTAGGCTATTGGAAAGGATCACAAAATGTAAATCGTACGGTTAGTGACTCACTGTCAACAGAACCCCCGGGTATATAGATATCTAGAGGGGACAAGGACAAGGGGATACATCTTTTTTTAGAGATATCTAGTTAGAAGTACAGAGTTCACCTCTGTAGAATCTACCATAATCCTCTGAAAATAGTAAATTCTCCCACTTTTCTCATAGTTTTTCTCAAATTAGGTTTCCACGTAAAACCTGAGTCTTCGAGATTATTGTTTTTTGACTCCTTATTAGATTCAAGTTACAATTTGAAGTCTAGATAATTTTTTTCTGAGAATTTACCTCTACACATACCCAAGGAAATCTTAACCTTAACCAAGTACTAAACTCTATTAGAATTAAAACAACATTGGCTAAGAAAAAAGCCAAAACTGAATCCAAGCCCAAAATAAACAATGTAGAATCCAAAATAAACATTAAAACCAAACTTATGCCTAAACATAAAAGGTGTCCCTTCCAGCAAAATTAGAACAGAATCTTTAAGAAGAAACCTTCCACCTCAACAAGTGTTCCTTCAATTTTCAAAAGAAGAAAGGAGCTGAAAGGCGTGCTGCTTTGTTTGTGGGTGAACCAATCATCTTGCCAATGATTTCTTTTATAAGACGATTGAGCCACCAAATCTAGGAAGGGAGGACATCCAACACCCAAATCTAAAGTCAATATGGTGACTTTCAGTTCTGCTGAGACTGCTTTTAGGTCAGTTCTCTTCACCCCTGAAGTAAACATGATCTTACAAGAAAATGAATGGTGGATTGACACTGAGACTAACGTACATGTCTCTCTGATCAATCTTTATTTTCCACCTATCAAGTCTCAAGCAGCGGAACTGTGATCATGGTGAACAATGTTATGGCTCTAGTTCTCGGAGTAGGTCGGATCAACTTGAAGGAAACATCCGAGAAGACCTTAATCCTCCAGGATGTCCACTACGTACCTGAGGTTTGGAGAAATTTGATTAGTGGATCTTTGTTAGTGCAACAAGGATATAAAACTAATATTTGAGTCAAATAAAGTTATAATAACTAAGGGTTTGAACTTTATTGGAAAAAGATTCTTGTGTGATGGTTTAATTAAATAAAATGTCAAAAATTCTACTCCTGCATCTTCAATGACTCTGAATATTGAACCCTCTGTTACTTGGCATCAATGCTTGGAACATGTGAATTATAACTCAATTTAAAGAATGATGCATCTCAATTTAATTCCAAATCTAAACATTAAAAATAATGACAAATGTGAAATCTGCGTAGAAGCTAAGCTTCTAAGAATTTCAAAACTATTGATAAAGATTCTGAAACTTTAAAACTCAATCATACTGATGTCTGTAATTCTGAAAGAACATTTAGAGGAGGTAATAAATATTTTGTGACTTTCATAGATGACTGTTCAAAGTATTGTCGTCTCTACCTCATTAAGACCAAAGATGAAATGATCAATTAACTCAAATCTACAAGACAGAGGTTGACAATCAATTAGAAAAGAAAATTAAAATACTTAAATCAGATAGAGGTAGTGAGTACACCTCTGTAGGAGTAAATTTGTGGGTTCACCTAGAAGGGGTGAATAAGTGAAGTGCTAATCAAATGTGAAATTTAAAAACTTTTACACTATCACAATTGATATTCAACGAGTGAAGTCAAATTTTCGGTGAAGGGCTTTAGAACTTCTCCTCAAGATCCCTCTTTCATAAGAGTTGAGATACTTCAATAGCTCTCTTGGATTATAACAAGTATGTGCACACAAGCAATATCAAGCATGTATAAATGAAGAATAGTAGCAATGCAAGATATAAAGATAGTAGAATTTAGAGAGAGATAGCCAAACACAAATACAAGGATATATTTCGAGGTTCGAGCATCAAGCACTACGTCTCCGCATTCACCTAGAAGGATTTCAACTCTCTCTACTAAGGACTCCACAAACAATACAAACCCAATCCTCTACATAAGAGAAGACACAAAGCCAGGCACAAAGCCAACAATCTCTACATAAGAGATGAGCACAAAGCCAACAATCTCTACACAAAAGATGGGCACAAAGCCAAAGCATAAAGTAAAGAAAATAGTTTGCTACACTTACTTAGTGATCACTAAGACCACAAATAACACATCTCACAATACAAGATCCTAAATGATAGATTTTGCAATAATATCTCAACCTTGTGAGAAAATAAAGATTTTAGAAGTAAAGTACAAAAGAAAATACTTAGGAAAACTTCTTGAATGATATAAAAATTTGAAACTTAAAACTAGAATTTATCAAAACTTATTTTCTTTGATTTTTCATAAACTTTGAAACAATTGAAAAGATGTAGAGTTGAAGCTCAAAAACTTTTAAATACTCTTCAAAAAATGAGCAAGAAGACTCTTGAAAACTAATCTTAATGAAAATCAATCCAAGACGCCCTTATTTATAGGCTTTCTAAAAATAGTCATTAGGGTCAAGCACAGGTCAGAGAGACCTGTCAGTTGATCGCCTGGTCGATCGCTAATAGTCCAATTTTTGACCATTAAGGATTTTCGATCAACCGATCAATCGATCGAGGAAACCTGAGCACAATAGAGTTTGTCGGTTAACTGGTCGGTCAACCGAGCTCTTATGTTGGTTGACAGGGCTCCAGCTCTCTAGGGCTGTGCACGGTGGTGCACATTAGTTAACTGTATTATCGACCGGTACTGCTATGGTTGACCGCACGGTCGACCGGCAGTAGCCCAAAAACCCAAATTTTGAAATATTTTAACATATTTTTAAATCTTCATTAAATCCAAATAAATCTCAATAAATTCTACTAAAATAAGTTCATATAAATATAATGCAGTACAGATATGTGAGATAAAAAATCAACATATATTACAAATATGAAAACCTATTTTTGAGATATAGAATTCATCTTGAAAGAAGACTACATTTTCTAAAACTAAACTTTTAAATGGAATGAAACTAAAAACCATAATTCCATAAATACAAACAACAAGCTATTTAAACTCAATTAAAGTCCAGTGTGTATGGATAGAATCCAATATACATATAAAACAATATAGATTTTTTTGATGAATAAAAATATATTTCTTGAAATAAAAACATATTTTCCAAATACTAAACTTGTAAATAGAAAATCATATTTTTCTAAAACTCTCATGAATACAAAAACAAGTTTTTCAAACATATTTGAAGCACCAATTTGTAGGATAGAATCCAATACACATGTAAGATAATATAACTTGTTTTTGATGAAATTCAACTCATGAATATCAAAACATAAACTTGTTAAACCGAAACCTAAAACTCATCAAAATAAGTTTCTTTGAACATGTAAATCTCTAATATGTATGCATATGCTAAACTATAACTTATTTCTTTGAGATGAAAAAGATATAAATACAAATTGTTAAGCCAAAAATGGTTAAACCGAAAATTAAAACTTTTGTACTTGAAATACCAATCAACAAATTTTTTTATGTGTGAGCTTGAGCAATTAAAACTAATCTTTATTTTATACAAGATCTAAACTCACAAACTCTAAACACAAGTCTTTTTGTAAATCTTTTTCTTCAAGTAAACTTGATCCAAACTTGATTCTTGTGCTAAACTCCTCTTTGAGTGCTTGATGTGATCTTTTGACTTGAGCTCTTTAATCATCATGTGATACCTTCAAAACTTGATTTTGAATCTTTTGCTGAAACTAAACACCAACTAAGATCTTGACTAGTATCTGAAACTTAATAAATACAAGATAATTGATACCATAATTACATGAGTTGGTCATCATCAAAACTAAAGTGATGGGTCCTTGGGCCAACAATCACTCCTTTTTTTTATGATGACAAAACTCATGAAGTTATATATGCATGAATAGAGAAAAGCTTTATGAAAGCTCCCTTTTAACTCAAACATGTGAAGATATTCAATATAAGCTCATGAACACACTATATGTGTAAACCATAAAATATGCATGTATAAACTCACAAACATATATGCAAAAACATAAAGCATGCATATATAAACTCAAATATATCTCCTCCTTTTCGTCAATCATCAATAAAGGGGCAAGGTAAACAAAGTAAGGTAAATATACATGCGATATAAATTTAAGAAGAGAAGAGACGTCAAATTGATTCCCCCTGCATACATGCATTATATGGAGAAGGGATGAGAAAAAACTTAACCCATATAAGCATATTATATAATATATAGACGGAGATGTTAAGCTCTCCCTATACATGTGCAGTACATAGAAAATAGAGGTCAAACTCTTTATGTAACACATTCATCATAAATTCACATATAGAGGACACGTTAAGTTAACTCTCTTTGCATATAAGCAAGACATGCATAAACCACATTTCATACACGTGTATAGAAATCAAAACGATAGATACTGATTGAAAATGTTGATAGCACTTAAAATATCACTTGTAAATAAACTCTTGTAGGTAAATATAAACATAGATACCATTTAGCAAAAATAATTTGGAGTGTAGATACCAATTATAATAATTCATACAAATAAGAAATATGAACAATTTGCTAAAGAGAATGCTTGCCTCAAAAAGAATGAGAGTCAAGATAATATACCCAATTTAAATCAAAAAAATTCTTTCGCTTTTGAAACAACCACAAAACCAATGCATAAACTTTTTAAAAGAATATACTAATTCGTTTGAAACCAAATCAAGTTTAGCATGAAATAAATTATGCTATAAAAACATGTATAATATTGTTAAACATGCACAATCAATAATATATATGTATGATGCCAATTGAAATTTAATACCACTTGAAATCATGAGGCATACATATATAGATAAATAAGAATAAGTATACAAAAATCAAATATCATATGAATCATGTGTATAACTCATTGATACCATCCTAACATTTACATGTCAAAAGAATAGTCAATGAGAGCATATAAGGCATGGTTACCCAACCATCCTCCCACTTAGGATAGGTATTTTCAAAATAAATAATTTTAGAAAAATAGTTGAGTATGGTTTGAAAACACCAAGTGAAGAATAAAATAACTAAATTAAAATAGTTTTGAAAACAAGTTCAAAATTCTTTAAACATGAAATCAATCATTGTACATTGATTGGTCGCTAATGTTGCATATTTAATATCATATGTCCATACTTATTATTGAATAAAAGCCTGCATTGTCCTAATTAATTGTTTGATTTATTTGCAGGCCAAATCTTTAAGGAGTTGAAGAGAAATGAGCTCAAAGCCCACCAAAATTCTGAATTAAATCAGAATTAATTCGCACACTATAAATCAGGGCAAAATCAAGAGGTTGAAACCGGTTGAGAAGAATCCTCTCAGGATCGATCGGTTAAAGCCAAGAATCCAAGGCCATTTCTTCAAAATCTCGGAGCCAAACTGCAAAACCAACTCCAGATAAAGTCAGAGGGAGAAACCGGGGAGACCCACCAATAGGGTGTGGCCACACCCTGGCCGCGGAAACGCGGCCCTAGCCGCGTTTCCGCGGCAATCTTGGGGAGTTAGGGGGAGCGTTTGCTCCCCCGATCTCCCCGGGATCCTGATTGTTGGGTTTTTGCCTATAAAAGGCCTGTACTTGCGCTGAAAATGGGACGCCAAGGCAGAGTTAGGATTTTAGACTAGTTTTTTCATTTTGTAGTTTAGTTTTTACTTTTATGTAACTTGTATGTAGCTTAGGGTAGAAGAAGATTCATGTAAGTAAGAGAGAGAGGCATATGTTGAGAGTGACACCGATGTACCCTCCTCCTTTCTTTCATTGTCTCAAGCAATAAAGGTAAACTTTTATTTATGTTCATTTCTTTACTTTCCTTTTCTTTTGTTTTGCTTCCCTCTTCCTCTTTCTACTTTACCTTGGTTGTGTTTGTTGAGTTTACAAGTGAAATCCAAAGCAAGTATAACTAAGCTACGTGAGAGCCAGCGATAGTTCATGAAGACGTTCTCCTCTTCCAAGATCCGCATCACTTCGTTCTTGCTAGGCTTGACGATATAATGTGCACGGGGACTGAGCTCAAGCTTATGATCTATGCGTTGAACGCCTCCGAAGCAAAGGTAGAACTTGCTCATGTTTCCAAGTAAGTCATCACCAAACTAGGTAAGTAATTCTTAACTTTCTTTATTTTCTTTTATCGCTATAGTATAGATCGCCAACACGATTTCTTTCACCACTTCTTCCCAATCGTTTTCATTCTTTTTTCCAAATCATTTGTACATAGACGCTTTCGCCATTTTCTGATTTTTCCATCTTCTTCATCTTCCATTTTCTTCTAACATAACATAATTCTTTTTCCCTTTTCATAACTAAAAACAGAGAAGAACCTTCGTTTTATTTTCTTAAAAGATTTCAATAAAGAACTGTAACGCTTCCATCGCAAACCCTCCTTGTGGATCACGACCCGCATAGCCACTTGCTATAGCGGAAGAATTGAGCACTTGCACATCTTCTTTCCTAAGTAATATAATTCCATATTTTGTGTGCAGGTTTAGCCTCGATTAAATTTTGGCGCCGTTGCCGGGGGAGGGTAACATGTTTTTTTATTGAAATCTGAATTTTTTTGAAAATGTTTTACAACTAAACGACTTTTCTTCTCTATTGCAGGTTACAGGGCAAGTAAAGCAGGAAAATAAGTTTGCAGTGACATACAAGTGGCCTTGGGCCTCTGCTCTAAAAAGCAGAGACCAAGGGCCCTCTGAATTGCCGCGTTTCCACGGCAAAAGCCGCGGATCCGCGGCAAGGAAGAGTTGACTACTAACAGCTTTTTGCAGGGCTGCTTAGTTTGCAAATTCTAGTTTTCTGCAATTCTTTATTTCCTATATGCCATCACATAAGCCTGCTAAATAATCAACAGTAAAACGTTTGTTGCAAAAGTTAAAAATTGAGTAGACGTTTGTATTTTAGGCACGCGTTCTTTTCAATTCCTTTATCTTTACTGTTGAAGAGTGCTGGAGCAAGGTACGTTTGCATTGCATGTAGAATAGGAATCATCTCTTGCTTGATTTTCATGCTTTGAGTGAATCTTATTTACATATCCTGTACACTTGCACAAACTTATTTTAAGGGCACTAAGATAAGGTGGGGATTTAATCACCCTTCCTTAGCCCAAAAATCAGACTCCAAGCACTCACTAACCCAAGCCTAACTTAAAATGAGTAGACGTTGGCCCTAGGGACATCTCGGACTCAATTAGGAGATTATCCTAAGGGGGAAAGGTGTTGGAACCTGACTCTTGCCAAATCAGTGTCTAAGAAAGGGATTAAGGGCCGAAACCCGAAGGTTGGTGGTTATTTAATTAAGGAACGTCTTTTGACGGAAAACCTCCCACCAACCTTGCCCTGACCTGGCTGATTAGCTTGTGGTCAAGGTCTACATTCAACCTCCCGTGGACAGTCCAACCAGTTAGGAGTCGTCTAGGTCTAGGTCTACCCTAACTTAGGTTAGAATTTTTTTCTTTCTTGTTTGTTTATTTGTTTGTTTTTCTTTCTTTTTGTTTGTATTCCATTGTGTGATATGGCTTATAATAATAATTTTTCCAACTATAATAATAATTCATATTACACATCAAACTCTTTTTCAGATATTACCAACCCGGCATATCATGACTTTAACCAACCTAGTGTGCCGGATTGGTCTTATCCGAATCAATATAACCCATACCCCCAATCTAATAACTATAATTTCCATAATGATTTCAACTCTTCACCGAGTCAGTGGGGATTCACCTCCCCCGAGCATAATTATCAACCAACTTGTCCTCTTTCTCTACCAAGTCCACAATATTTTCAAAAGTCATACTCAGTTCCACCCGTCCAAAATAGGAAACCATCAATTTTGGAAATGAGTATGCGTGAGTCCAAACACAAATCCCAAAATCTGATGGACTCACAATTTCACTACCACTTCCAAGACAATTCTTCATCTTTTCATCAAAACAATGAACCTATCAACTATGAAAAGATGCTTGAAGCCATGACTCAGGCTCAAAACACTCGTAATCGTGACATAGATATGATGATCGAATCTTTACGTTCTCACCGTTGGACCCGTTCTGATGTCACTAACCATTCTGTTAGAGCCGAAGAGTCATGTAGTTTTGGAAATCAAGGTTCCATTTCAGAACAACCATTTGAACTTGCCCAAACTCCAAATTTTGAAAAAGATATTGACAGTTTAGCAAGTTTTCCTTTTCCTGAAATAGAACTTAAAAATGAATATGATCTTGAACCCCAACTTAGTGATTCAATTCTACTTCCTGATTCGATTATGACTCCGGTATCTTCACCTGACTTCAATCTTTTTCCGGAGTCAACATTGGATCATGTACCAATTCATAATGAAATTGAATCACCCATCTTTGAGGATCATATTGAACTTGACCAATTATACACTTTTGAAGATCTTATTGACAAATTGGCAAGTTCTCAATTTTTTGATATTGAACTCAATGAGATATGTGACCTAGATTCTCAAATCTGTGATCCAGTTCAACTTTCTGAATCAATTTTGACTCCTATTTTATTACCAAACTTGAGTAATATTTTCGAGTCAGTTTTGATTCCCCCACCTATCATTCATGAACTTGAATCACCAACATTAAGTCACATTCCATTGTTGAAAAATAATTGTGGACTTGAGTTTCAATTTCTTGACTTGGACCCAATTCTTGAACCAATTTCGACTCCTGAACCTTTACTTGACTTAAGACACCTTCCCGAGTCGGTATTAGTTCCTGTCCTTCCTGAGTCCAAGTCAATCATTTTATCATTTCATACTACATTTTGGGACGAGGTGGTTGACAAAATTGACTCCGAAATCAATTATGGAATATAGAAATTAGATGGGGTTAAATACTTAATAAAAATCCTTAATGGATTCATCTTTTTAGTAGGTTATATTAGAGTAATTGCTGGTGGGTTCCTCCGAGACCCAAGAAAAGTTGATTGGACCGCGTTTCGTGGACCAATCAGACCACCACCGGAACCACCACCTTAAGGTAACCATTTTCCTTTGCTTTCTTCTTTTTCATGCATCTATGCATTAATTCATACATTGAGAACAATGCATGAAATAGGTGTGGGGGAGGGTCTAACATAGCTTAGGTTTTCTTTTTTATTAAAAACTTTTGAAAATAGAAATAATATTTTGACTTATTTTTGTAAGAAATTAAGTTAATTTTAAGGAATAGGAAAATCCAAATTAGGATTTCTTATACTTGGTCAAAATAAGATTATTTGTTTGATTTTTAGAGTTAGGAAGATAATTTGTCAAAGTAATTTGGTCTTGATCTTTACCTTAATGAAATATGCACACTTCATACACTTACACACTTAGGGTTCAAAAACAAAGATTCTTATGCCTTATAAAAAAAACAAGTCTAATTATTGATTAGTTAGGTGCTTTGGCCTAAGCAAGCCTTAGTATTTATGCGAAAGATGATTAGATAAGTTATATAAAAATATATATATACAAACAAATCTAATTATTAACTAGCTAGGTGCTTTGGCCTAAGAAAGCCTTAGTATTTATGCGAAAGATGATTAGATAAGTTTGAAAAGAAAAATCATCTGATTAAGCTGGGTATTTGTGCCTAATAAAGCATAAGCATTCACGCCTAAAAGAGGTTCATATAATAAAATCCTTAGTTTTGTGGCCTTGTCTGCTCGAGTCCTTAAGTCCTTAGGGGTGTTTTCTCACCTGGTGCCCTAAGACCGTTTGGTTTGGGAGTCATCGATTAGAGGCTCGTTACATGGGCAGATTAGAAAGCCTAATAGAACTAAGGAATAATACCACCAAAAAAAAAGTATATATAAATAAATAAGGCATGAGAGTTAGAGTTAATGAACCCTTAGTCAAAATTTTCACATTCACAAGGTGCATATGACTTAGGGTAAAGTAATAGACTAGATGAGAAGTACAATTTGACTCCTTACTTTGATTGATAACAAATTTTTGAATAGAGACTAAGTTTAGGAATGAAAAATTCGGTTTTCCTATAACTTATAGATTGCTTAGATCTTACAATTATATTTCAAATATTTTCTCTTTCAAAATGCTTTTCGAAAATACTAACTCTTTATTTCTCTTTCTTTATGGATTTTGTGGGTGTAATCTGCTGAAAACCCTCATGAGACAAACTCGTCCTCTAGGGGAAACCTAGAGGTTTAACGGCTTGTTGCACATGCTCAGTGCAATCGCGTGACCCGCGGAAGTGGTCTAATAATTCTTAGTATAGTTTAGTTGTTTTTCTCGAAGACGAGCAAAAGATAGATATGGGGGTGTGATTGGTCGCTAATGTTGCATATTTAATATCATATGTCCATACTTATTATTGAATAAAAGCCTGCATTATCCTAATTAATTGTTTGATTTATTTGCAGGCCCAATCTTTAAGGAGTTGAAGAGAAATGAGCCCAAAGCCCACCAAAATTCTGAATTAAATCAGAATTAATTCGCACACAATAAATCAGGGCAAAATCAAAAGGTTGAAAACGGTTGAGAAGAATCCTCTCAGGATCGATCGGTTAAAACCAAGAATCCAAGGCCATTTCTTCAAAATCTCAGAGCCAAACTGCAAAACCAACTCCAGATAAAGTCAGAGGGAGAAACCGGGGAGACCCACCAACAGGGTGTGGCCACTTGGCCACACCCTGGCCGCAGAAATGCGGCCCTAGCCGCGTTTCCGCGGCAATCTTGGGGAGTTAGGGGGAGCGTTTGCTCCCCCGACCTCCCCGGGATCCTGATTGTTGGGTTTTTGCCTATAAAAGGCCTGTACTTGCGCTGAAAATGGGACGCCAAGGCAGAGTTAGGATTTTAGACTAGTTTTTCTATTTTGTAGTTTAGTTTTTACTTTTATGTAACTTGTATGTAGTTTAGGGTAGAAGAAGATTCATGTAAGTAAGAGAGAGAGGCATATGTTGAGAGTGACACCGATGTACCCTCCTCCTTTCTTTCATTGTCTCAAGCAATAAAGGTAAACTTTTATTTATGTTCGTTTCTTTACTTTCCTTTTCTTTTGTTTTGCTTCCCTCTTCCTCTTTCTACTTTACCTTGGTTGTGTTTGTTGAGTTTACAAGTGAAATCCAAAGTAAGTATAACTAAGCTACGTGAGAGCCAGCGATAGTTCATGAAGACGTTCTCCTCTTTCAAGATCCGCATCACTTCGTTCTTGCTAGGCTTGACGATATAATGTGCACGGGGACTGAGCTCGAGCTTATGATCTATGCGTTGAACGCCTCCGAAGCAAAGGTAGAACTTGCTCATGTTTCCAAGTAAGTCATCACCAAACTAGGTAAGTAATTCTTAAAAAAATTTTATTTTCTTTTATCACTATAGTATAGATCGCCAACACGATTTCTTTTACCACTTCTTCCCAATCGTTTTCATTCTTTTTTCCAAATCATTTGTACATAGACGCTTTCGCCATTTTCTGATTTTTCCACCTTCTTCATCTTCCATTTTCTTCTAACATAACATAATTCTTTTTCTCTTTTCATAACTAAAACAGAGAAGAACCTTCATTTTATTTTCTTAAAAGATTTCAATAAAGAACTGTAACGCTTCCATCGCAAACCCTCCTTGTGAATCACGACCCGCATAGCCACTTGCTATAGCGGAATAATTGAGCACTTGCACATCTTCTTTCCTAAGTTCTATAATTCCGTATTTTGTGTGCAGGTTTTGCCTCAATCATACATCTCATGAAAAATGTATGCTACGCAAAAAAAATTATCACTCAAAGTCTACATAGTATATATAAGCTCATGAATGAATGTAAAGAATAAATTCCTTTGCAATCCCATGAGAAAACATGAAGGTGAATGCAAAAAATCATGAATGAATCATATTTATGGAAATAAAACAATAAGGCTCTAAAGAACTTATCAAAACATATGTGAAATTCTTTTTAAAACTTTGACACATTTAAACTAGATTTGTAAAAACCTGAAAATACAAATCAAAGAATTTTTTTCATAAACATGTTATATTATAAAATATACAAGAATAATCAAAACTAATACATGCAAATAGATTCAAACATGAATTGAGTACGCAAATAAAATAAAACAAGTATATCACTAGAATCAAGTGTATTTCAAGAATTGTGCATTTATAATCACAAGTTTTAGCAAAAATTGCATCTTGACATGTAATCAAAACATGATTTGCATAAAAACATCAAAACATAATTGTGAAACAAATTTAATCATCAGTTTGAAAACAAGATTCATTAAAATTAGGACATACAATTATAACTTAAACTACAATTGAGAACACAAAATATTTGAAATAATTTTGACACAAAATCTAGAGTATATCTCAAAAATTATATAAGTATGTCACAAGTTTTAATAAATTTTGCATTTAAATACATTTAAACCAAATATGCAAACAATGATAAGCTAAAAATCATTCAATGCAAACATAAATGGAGGATATAAATAGTTATCGAACTGGGTAGATTAATCCCTATTTCTCCAAAAATAAGGTGGTCCTCCCATCTAAACACCTTGAAGGTGATGCATCTATTGAATTGTCCATTAAGCTCAATTTGCATCTATCACCAAGACACCAAACTTCTCACCTCTTGTGAGAGCCCACATCTGCATCAAAAGCAAATGGTATAGTTATTGGTACCCAAACTTTCTTGGGTCCTTGAAAGTTAGTACCTTTTCGAACGCAAATATTGGCATTAGAAATCTTTATTCTATCAAAATAAAATTTTGCAAGGTGTATATGTGTACACTCTAGCATACATATTGGCATGTATGTAAACATGGTGTGCATATGTATATCATGGAGTGTGAATGCATATGTGGAGCATGTTTTTTATGAAATATGGATTCTAATCTCTTATGGTCAATAGCACATTAGCTCAAGGTGGAGTCTAAACAATCAATTTTCTTCTTGAAATCACAAATATCATTTTTAACAATAGGAGAAGAAATAGAACTAGTATGAGAAATAAAATCTTTTCTTTGAAAAGAGAGATCTTTTCTTTTTCAACAAGTTTATTTTTCAAAGATTTCGTTTCTTCTAAAATCAAAATAATTTTGTTTTTCAAAGAATCATTTTCTTTCAAAATATAATCAAGTTTTGAAGATGAAGCATCATTTTCTTTTAAAGAAACATCCTTTTCTTCAGAAATTAAATAATTTTTCTTTATCCAAGTCTCAT
Source organism: Agave tequilana (assembly GCA_038442645.1). Classification (NCBI taxonomy): domain Eukaryota; kingdom Viridiplantae; phylum Streptophyta; class Magnoliopsida; order Asparagales; family Asparagaceae; genus Agave; species Agave tequilana. The sequence goes on from JAVJIF010005290.1 coordinate 120,980, forward strand.
TTTCATTCAAAACAAAATCAAGTGGAGCTTTCAAAGAATCTTAATCATTTGAAACCTCTTCTTTCCATTTCAAAACAAAATCTAGCTTTGAAGACAAAAAAAATTTCTTTCTTCAATTCTAAACTCTTATTTTTCAACAATTTATATTTTCTCAATAAATCTTCACAACATGGAAAGCTCTTCATTCAACATGTGTGCATCCTCACTAGACATATTATCATTAGATATACTTGCAAAATCATCAAGATTGGATTCTGAATTTACTTCGAGGGAGTCATTCCGTTGGATCATTGAAGCAAGCTTGGCTAGAATCATCTTCACTAGACTCTCTTTCTACGTCATTTGAACCTTGTTCTTTAAGAGAGATCAATGTGAGAGATCAATGTGTACCACACTGCAAAGGCAGAATCACAATTTGAAACCCTTGAAAGATAGTCATTGTTTAGAGTTTTATTTAGTGCCATTATGGATTGTGCATTATCCTCTAAATATTTGCCATTTTCAATATATGATCTTTTAATTGTGGTAAGATAAATATGAATGCTTAAGGCCTTAAGATATTAACTCATTTTAAGTTTCTATATGTTGATGTTGGAAACATAAAACATAGGTAAAAATAAAGAACACTCCTCAGTGGTTAAACCAAATATCAGGAGCACTAGCTCTAATACCACTTGGGGTTCACCTAGAGGGGGTTAATAGGTGAAGTTCTAATCAAATGCAAAATTTAAAATCTTTTACACACCGCAATAGATATCCAAAGAGTGAAACTGAATTTTCAGTGAAGGGCTTATAAATTGTAGGATCGATTCTGATGCCAAATGTTAGTCTATAATCAAGTCAACACAAACACTAGACAACAAGAATTAATCGTTAAGCAAATAAGTAACTTACAAGTAAAGGAAAACAAATCTCAGAAAATGACAAACGCAAACAAAGAGATTTATCCTGGTTCGGTCCTTGTGACCTACATCCAGTCCCCAAGCCACCCGCTTGAGATTTTCCTTTAACCTTGATTTTGCAACCCAAAATCAATACACCATGTACACCACTTGACAAATCCCCTTCGCCAAATGTATACACCTTCTCTTCCACCAAGAGAACACCTTCTCTTCCACCAAGAGAATACCTTTACCTTGTACAACTGCCTCTACAACCAAGAAGCCACCCGTGTACAATGATCACTTTGAGAATTACAATACTTTTCCTATAAGCCTTGGACAAGAATGTGTATGTGGACAAGGTTCAGTATAGGAAACAAGAACTTCAGAGAACTTCACAATGGAAATGTCTTTTGGTGCAGAACAGAAGTTTGGGAAAATAGTTTTCAGGTTTTCAGATTTTTGGCTTTTGAAAACTGATAAAATCTCTTAGTAATTGGCCTTTGGTATAACTTCCCTATTTATAGCTAAAGACTAGGGTTAGTTAGGGAGTTATAGGTGCAATTCAATCAAGAGAGACGTTGAAATTCGTTGCACAAAAGACCAGATAAAGAAAACTGTCCAACAGTCAGAAACTGTCTATAGTCGACTTGGGTTCTGAGTTAGTCGACTAGACTAGGCAAAATTTCCACTATTAGTCGACTTGGTTTGGCTATTAGTCGACTAGGGAAGTGTCGATTGACTGACAGGTTTCTGTATAACTACTTCAAGTCGACTGCAACTACCTGCAAGTCGACTTGGACCAAGGATTAGTCGACTAGGGGACTTGGATTAGTCGACTAGAAAAGTCTATTAGTTGACTATATTGACTGTCGGTCGACTAATAATCAAACAGAGAGTTGGGTCAGATTCAGGACACAGGATTAGTCGACTTGGTTTATGGGTTAGTCGACTACATCAAGGATTAGTCGACTTATAATAGACATCAAGTCGACTAATGGACCTATGAAGTGTGTGTTTGTGTCAAGGCTTTTACATGCTATTTCAACTTTACAAACCACACTCTATCAACTCTCCTTGGCACATTGTGAACATGTAGAACTCTTGATTCTTCATTTGTTTAGAGCTTCAAATGTCATGCATCGCAAACGTCTTCATCAAAACAGGTTCAACATTCTCCCCCTTTTTGATGACAACGCTTTGTGTGCACAAGTCCTCCCCCTGCAGAAGATATGTTATATTTTCCTCCCCCTATAGAAATTGGGTTATAACAGATAGAGAAATACTATGTTCTCCCCCTGTAACAAATATATTAGTAAATATATATATACATATTAACTTTTATATGGTACCTGCAAGATAGACGTTAGATGGTACCAAACATAAAAGATCATATTAACCTTTAGGACTCCAAATCCATTTAAAATTTGGTTTCCACCTGTTAGTATACACATAGTTGCAAGAATCACATATATCATGAATGTATGATGCAATATATGTATTTTTATCATGAAAATTTAAGTTCTTGGGAATCTATATAAACTTATATTTCTTAGGTTTTCTTTTTACAAAAGAACTATATGGATTACTATAATATGAAGATTTTGCAATAAATCCAATACCATGATTATCATGTGACAATTTCTGAAAAGATAATAAAGCATTAAAATTTTTTTTTCCTTTATTAAACTTAGTCACATTTTGCAAAAGATCTTCATATTTCTTTTTGAAAACTAACATGTCTTTATCCAATATAGAAATCCTTTCATTCAAAGACTTAGTTTCCTTTTTTAGAAAAATGTTCTCTTTTATAAATTTCTCATTTTCAATTTTCAAAAATGATATGACTTTTTCAAACTCATCTTGTTGTTGAGAATTTATAGATGAACATTGTAATGCATAACATGAATTTTCCTGTAAAAGTTTTTCATTTTCTTTTGACAAAACTTTGTTTTTCAGTTTTTCATTTTTCAGATCAAGAAATAATTCATGGAATGCATCAGAGAGTTCAGAATATGATACCTCATCATCTTCAAGTACCATGTAACATAGGTTGACACGTTCAGTGGATTCTTCTTCATCGGATGAAGATGAATCACTGTATTCTGATGATGCTTCGTAGTTATTCTTCTTTCTGAACTTCTTACTCTTGTACTTATCTTTCTTCTTAAGCAAAGGACAATCCATCTTCATATGACCTGGTTTATCACAATTAAAGCATTTGAATTTACCTTGCTTTAGAAATTTCCTGAATTTCTTTGAGAGCATTGCCATCTCCTCTTCGTCATCATTGTCCGTGTCGGAAGATGCCTGGAAGGCGAGTTCTTTCTTCTTTGAACAGTGTTGTCGTTCGTCCTTCTTCCTTTCTTCTAACTGCACTTCATATGCCATTAGATTACCGATTAGGTTTTCTAATGTTATAGTTGAGAGATCTTTCGCCTCTTCAATGGCGGTTGTCTTCTTCTCCCATTCTGGTGTGAGTGCACGAAGGATCTTTCGAACTCTTTCAACTTGGGTGTAATCTTTTCCAAGGGATGCTAATGTATTGGTGATGTCGGTGAATCTTGTAACCATCTTGGATATGGTTTCATTCTCCTCCATTTTGAATAACTCAAACCTGTGGACAAGAACAGATATTTTAGATTCCTTAACTTTATTAGTGCCTTCGTGTGTTACCTGAAGAGTATGCCATATTTGATGTGCAGAAGTTGTTGTTGAAACATGGTTGAACTCTTCTTTGGTTAGGGCACAGAATAGAGCATTCATCGCTTTTGCGTCAAGGTTCGCGTTCTTCTTTTGATCTTCACTCCAAGCGTTGTAGTTAGTTATGGGCTTGGTGTACGTTGCTTCTACGATATTCCAAAGGTCGTAGTTGAGCGATTGCAAGTAGATCTTCATTCTACACTTCCAGTAGTTGTAGTTGGATCCGTCAAACAGCGGTAGACGTTGTGTAGAATGTCCTTCTTTGAAATGGGATGATGAGAACTCCGTTGCCATCCTTGTTATTGACTTGTACCCGCTCTGATACCAAATGTAGGATCGATTCTGATGCCAAATGTTAGTCTATAATCAAGTCAACACAAACACTAGACAACAAGAATTAATCGTAAAGCAAATAAGTAACTTGCAAGTAAAGGAAAACAAATCTCAGAAAATGACAAACGCAAACAAAGAGATTTATCCTGGTTCGGTCCTTGTGACCTACATCCAGTCCCCAAGCCACCCGCTTGAGATTTTCCTTTAACCTTGATTTTGCAACCCAAAATCAATACACCATGTACACCACTTGACAAATCCCCTTCGCCAAATGTATACACCTTCTCTTCCACCAAGAGAACACCTTCTCTTCCACCAAGAGAATACCTTTACCTTGTACAACTGCCTCTACAACCAAGAAGCCACCCGTGTACAATGATCACTTTGAGAATTACAATACTTTTCCTATAAGCCTTGGACAAGAATGTGTATGTGGACAAGGTTCAGTATAGGAAACAAGAACTTCAGAGAACTTCACAATGGAAATGTCTTTTGGTGCAGAATAGAAGTTTGGAAAAACAGTTTTCAGGTTTTCAGATTTTTGGCTTTTGAAAACTGATAAAATCTCTTAGTAATTGGCCTTTGGTATAACTTCCCTATTTATAGCTGAAGACTAGGGTTAGTTAGGGAGTTATAGGTGCAATTCAAACAAGAGAGACGTTGAAATTCGTTGCACAAAAGACCAGATAAAGAAAACTGTCCAATAGTCAGAAACTGTCTATAGTCGACTTGGGTTCTGAGTTAGTCGACTAGACTAGGCAAAATTTTCACTATTAGTCGACTTGGTTTGGCTATTAGTCGACTAGGAAAGTGTCGGTTGACTGACAGGTTTCTGTATAACTACTTCAAGTCGACTGCAACTACCTGCAAGTCGACTTGGACCAAGGATTAGTCGACTAGGGGACTTGGATTAGTCGACTAGAAAAGTCTATTAGTCGACTATATTGACTGTCGGTCGACTAATAATCAAACAGAGAGTTGGGTCAGATTCAGGACACAGGATTAGTCGACTTGGGTTATGGGTTAGTCGATTACATCAAGGATTAGTCGACTTATAATAGACATCAAGTCGACTAATGGACCAATGAAGTGTGTATTTGTGTCAAGGGTTTTACATGCTATTTCAACTTTACAAACCACACTCTATCAACTCTCCTTAGCACATTGTGAGCATGTAGAACTCTTGATTCTTCATTTGTTTAGAGCTCCAAATGTCATGCGTCGCAAACGTCTTCATCGAAACAGGTTCTAACATAAATTACCTAAAAGGGGTGAATAGGTGATGTGCTAATCAAATATGGAATTAAAAATTTAAATTAACAATTCTACACTAAATAAAGTAAGTAAACAATATTAAACAATTAGGCAATCCCAAACATGTGTATCAATTGAATACAAGTAATATCAAGTATATAAAGATATGAACAATATGAGTATACAAGATATATAAAGAGAGAGATAGAGATAAGCAAATGCAAACACGAGAGAATTATTTTGAGGTTTGAGCTACTTGCTCTATGTCCCTGCCTTCATAGCAATGAAGAATTTCTACTAGAATCGATCATGCAAGATCATTCGGTGCCGCAACACCTAAAAGTTCTCTCAAAAACTCTCTTGGACCCGCAAGTCCATCACTTGTTCCTACAAGAACAACAATACATATGAACCTGCAAGCTCGCCAAGACAGCAACCTCTAACTTCACAAGTACAAGAAAAGAAACCTTGTGATTAACACTCTTGGCCACAAACAAATGCTCTCACAAATAATAATCCTTTAGGATAGATATAGTTATGAAAGCCTCAAGCTTGTATAAGAAAACTAGATAGATTTTGAATTGGAAAGCTCAAAAAAAAATTCTTTTGAAAACTCAAGAGAGGCACTTTTAAAAACTCTCTTTTGATATGAAAATAAAACTCTAAAATTTGTTGAGAAAACTTAGTTGAAAATGGGAAAATAAGCTCTTGATAAAGTTATCAAAAACTCACCAAAAAACCCCATATATATATAGGCTAAGAAAAATTAGTCGTTGGGGATCAGAAGGTGCCAGAAATGGCCTATCGATCGACTGCCCGGTCAACCGATCAACGGTCATATTTTTGACCGTTGGAGCCTGGCGATCGACCGGCAGTTCGACCGACCAGAAACCCTTTGAGCGAAAGGTTAATCGGAGTACAGTTTTGAGGTCCAAATCATTTGAATTTGGAAATAAGTATATAGTACGAATTTGTAGATATTTAATTTGCTTTCTAATGAAACTTAAATCAAATTAATCTAATATCAGAGTAAAAAAATATGATCAAAATACTAAAAAGTCTCAAACCAGAAAACTGTAAACTGTTTTCAGAACACGAATTGACTTCAAATCAATATTTGATATCTTTAACACTTTGAATCAGAAAATGATCATTAAATAAAATAGCCCTGAAAGTTATCTTTAAAATTCAATTTATATAATATTGATTAAATATCAGAATAAAAAAGTTATAACCAAAATACTAAAAGGAGGTCGAGCAAATTAGCAAAACAGTCAGTCGACTGGTCGACCGAGAAAATCCAGGACCTCTGCAGACTTATTCGGTCGGTCGGTCGATCTCTACTATGGTCGATCGGTCGGTCGATCGATCTTAAGTCACATGGGCTTGTGCACATTAGCCGACCGTGCAATCGACCGACACTGTTATCGGTCGACTATGTGGTCGACCGACAATAGCCCAAAAACTATATTTTGAAATATTTTAAACATATATTTAAACCCAATTTAAAAACAAATAAATAACGTATATTCTAAAAATAAGTTCATATAAATACAATGAGGGACAGATATATGTGATAAAAAATCAACACATATTACAAACATGTGAACTTATTTTTGAGTTATAGAATTCAATCTTGAAATCAAAACCGTATTTTCTAAAAAATCAACCTTTTCTAGTTTTTTCAAAACTCCATAAATATAAAAACAAGTTGTTCAAACATATTTAAAACTCAATAGTGTTTGGATACACAAACAAAATGATATGTTTGTTTTTGATGGAATACATTTTATAAATCAAAACACAAAACCTACACCGGTTAAATCGAAACCAAACTTTTTTTTATATTTAAGCTTGAGCAATCAAAACTAATCTATTCTTTACATAAATTCTAAATTTACAAACTCTTGACTCAAGTCTTCTTCTTGAATAAATCTTCTTCGCAATGTTGACTTGATCTAAACTCGATCCATGTAGAGCTAGACTCCTTCTTCAGTACTTGATGCGATCTTTAAGCATAAGCTCTTGAATCAACACGTACTAGTTTCAAAACTTGACTTTGTATTTTTTGTTGAAGTTAAATATCAAACTAAGATCTTGATAAATATTTGAAACTTAACAACACAAGATCATTTGTACTATAACTACATGAGTTAATCATCATCAAAAGTAGAGTGATAGGCCTTTGGGTTCAACAAGGCTCTAGAACTTCCCTCAAGATTTTTCTTTTATAAGAATTAAAGTGCTTCAACAGCCCACTTGAATTATTACAAGTATGAGCACATAAACAATATCAAGCATGTACAAATGAACAATAGTAGTAATGCAAATTATAAATAGAATAGAGTTTAGAGAGATATCCAAACACAAATATAAGAATATGTTTCAAGGTTTGAGCTCCAAGCTCTACGTCCACGTCTTCACCTATAAGGGTTTTAACTCTCTCAAGTAAGGACTCCACAAAGGATACTAACTCAATCCTCTACACAAGAGGAGGCACAAAGCCAAGGCACAAAGCCAATAATCTCTACATATGAGATGGGCATAAAGCCAACGCACAAAGCAAAGAAAATGATTTAAACACTTAGTGATCACTAAGACCACAAACAACATCTCTCAATATAAAATCTTGGAGGATAAATTTTGCAATGATGGTTCAAGTTTATGAGAAAATAAAGATTTTGAAAGTAAAGAACCAAAGAAAACACTTGGACAAACTTCTTGAATGATATAGAAATTGAACTTGAAACTAGATTTCTCCAAGTTTATTTTCTTTAATTTTTCAAAAACTTTGAAACAAATGAAAAAAGGTAGATTTGAAGCTCAAAAGCTTGTTAAAGACTCCTTAGAAAATGGACAAGAAGGCTCTTGAAAATTGGGTAAAAAATCCTCCTAAAGATCTTAGTGAAAATTAGTTCAAAACACCCATATTTACAGGCTTTCCAAAAATAGCCGTTGGGGTCCAAACACAGGGCATAGAGACATGTCGATCGACCGCATGGTCAACCGCCAACGGTCAAGTTTTTGGCTGTTGGGGTTTGCTAGTCAAATGGTCGATCGATCGAGAAATTTAGGTTTGCTAGTCGACCGATCAGTCGATTGAGGAAACCCGAGCGCATAACAAAGTTTTTCGGTCAACCAGTCAGTTGGCTGAGCTCTTCTATCGGTCGATCGAGCTTCAGCTCTCTAGAGCTGTGCATATTGGTGCACGTCGGTCGACCATGCGATCAACCAACACTACTATCAGTCGACCGCAGAGTCGACCAGCAATAGCTCAGAAACCCAAAATTTGAAATATTTAAACATCTTTTTAAATCTCAATTAAATCCCAATAAATCTCAATAAATTCTACTAAAATAAGTTCATGTAAATGCAATGAAGTACAAATACGTATGATAAAAAATCAACACATATTACAAACTTGTGAACCTATTTTGAGATATAAAAATTCAGTCTAGAAAAAAACTGTATTTTTTAAAACTAAACTTTTAAATAGAATGAAACCAAAAGCTAAAATTCCATAAATATGAAAAACAAGCTATTTAAACTAGATTTAGGTCCAGTGTGTATGGATAGAATTCAATATACATATAGAACAATATAGACTTATTTTTGATGAATTAAAATATATTTCTCGAAATAAAACATATTTTTCAAATACTAACTTGTAAATAAAAAATCATATTTTTCTAAAACTCTCATTAATACACCAACTAGTTTTTCAAACACATTTGAACCACCAATATTTAGATAGAATTCAATATACATGTAAGATAATGTAACTTGTTTTTGATGAAATTCAACTCATGAATATCAAAACATAAACTTATTTAATCGAAACCCAAAACTCATCAAAATAAGTTTTTTTGAACATGTAAAGCGCTAATATGTGTGGATAGAATCCAACACATATTCCAAACTATAAAAACTAATTTCTTTGAGATGAAAACCATAAATATACAAATTGTTAAACCAAAAACTATTGAAATAAAAATCAAAACTTTTGTATTTGAAAAACCAATCAACAAACTTTTGTGTATGAGAGAGTTTAAAAAATCAAAACTAATCTATACTTTACGCAAGATCTAAAATCACAAACTCTAAACATAAGTCTTCTTGTTGATCTTCTTCTCTAAGTACTCTTGATCCAAACTTGGTTCTTAAGCTAGACTCCTCTTTGAGTACTTGATGTGATCCTTTGGCTTGAGCTCTTGAATCATCATGTGATAACTTCAAAACTTGACTTTAAATTTTTTGTTGAAACTAAACACCAACTAAGATCTTGATCAATATCTGAAACTTAATAAACACAAGATCATTAGTACCATAACTACATAAGTTAGTCATCATCAAAAATAAAGTGATGGGCCTTTGGCCAACAAAATTCCTCAAAAAAATTTTTACACTTTAAATTGTAACCTAGATCTAAGAGAGAGAGCAGTTAATCGTAAAGACTTAGATTTTACGTGAGAATCCAATTTGGTAAAAACCATGGGGAGGAGGGGAAGAATTCATTATTTTCAGAGGATTACAGTAGATTCTTTAGAGAATAACTCTCTTCTTCTATTTAGATATCTACGGGACAAAGAATTTTGTCATCATCCTTATCTCATCTAGGTATCTTATATACTGAGAGGTTTTTGTCGACAATGCGAGTCATGCGAGATTCAATAACCGCACGATCTACACGTTTTAATCTTTCATAATAACCTAGATTATGCTCTTGATTATGGGAGTGATACATGCTGCTTCTTGTAACTGCTTGCATTGAAATAGGGATCGTGAACTAGCTTGCAATATAAAATGACTTGGTGTTGTATTGGACTCCACAAATATAGGCGTGATTTGATAGAGTCTGTTGCAGAGGCTGTTTCGCTCATATCAGGAGAACTGACTTCGGAAGAAGGAAACTCTTGGGAGAATTAATTTCCTTGAAAGAGAATAAAGGTTTTGGGAAGTTCTGGATGCTGCTCTTACCCGAAAATTTTCCTTGCGAGTCTCTTCGGGAACTTCTGACAACGACGACCACATGTCTTGATCTGAGTGTGGGTCAGATTTTGACCACTATAGATGCCCCTCTGCTTCCTTTTTCTCTTGACTTCCAGGGGAAAGAGTGGAGTGGAAATGAGTATCTCCTGGCTCAAAAAGTTTGAGGCGTCGCTTGTAATCTGAAAACTCTTGGTCAATGCTTCTTAGTACTCTAGGCTTTCTTTGAAAACTGGTGAAGACAATTGAGTAATTAATGGCTCAAATCTTGACTTTATAACGGAAGAGATCGTGTGGTAGAATTGAATTGAATCTGGTTGATCTGAAATGCCCAAGAATTCAGGATTCAAAATCATCTTTATAGATGTGAAGGTTTTTGAATTCTAGGTGATTCAGCTTTTGCGTCTATATATAGGAAGTTTTTTGGAAGTAGGAGACCCAACTTCAGAAGTCTCTCCTCTGCCTCTTGATATTTCTTGCTCTGGTGAATTGAATTGCCGCTTGATGGAAGAGGAAGACAGAGAGTATGCCAATGATGAAGATGGTGATTGCGTTGTATCGGCCTCCTTGCCATGCAATTTCGGTTCTCGTGATGACCTGGTCACGAAATTTTGCTTCTCATGACAAGGTCTCACCACCGGGAGGAATAGATTAGACTCAAGCTTCAACTAATTTGCTCAAACATATCTTCCCCTAGTAGTGGGTGTGGACGGAGTGAGGTTTTGCTCGGGTGGCGATGGTGTTGGATCCTATTCCATCACCATTGTTCAGTTTTTGAACTATTCGCTCTGGGTCGGGTCCCATGGTCTTCGCTCTGAGAGACTCTTTTCTTAAGGCAAAGCCTAGGAAAGAAGCACAGGTGGATGACCTGGGATAAAGAGGCGCCCTTCCCTAGATACTTGTTCAGGATGGAAAGATCATGATGTGATGCCATCACATTTTTTCATGTCGTGAACGGGATAGTCTAGTTACCTTGGAGGTGTGCTCTACTCAGATAGAAAGATGTGGTCCTCCATTTAGGAACCTCTTATTTTTGTTTAGGAACCTCCCTAAGCTTTCCTGGGGGGATGCGGTTGATGTCCTGTGCAATAGAATCATGTCTATATGAAGCGTTTCCTGATTTGATAGATCTTTGTTTGCTTCAGCATCACGATTTTTGATGAGTCTGAGTCTGGACAAGCTGATATGTATTTTATTTTCAAAAAAGAAAGCGTAAACATGTAATAGCCCCGTATTACTCTTGTAAGATGTAATCGAGTGTGTAATTGAATAGACACGATCTGGAAAATTTTGTAATTATTCGATTCTGGAATGAAAATTGAGATGTGTGTTTAGATCTTGCCAGATTTGTCTTTGCTTATATTGTATGGAGGTGTATGTATGCTCGGGAAATTGATTTTGATTTTTGAGATGTCAAGAGATGAATGTGTGCTGTCTCCGAGTGGTGATTTATTCCACAGAGGTGTCTGTATGTCTTGCCTTTAGAGAATCATTGGACGTATGACCTCGTGAGATCAGTACGTAGAGGGAATAATTCAAATAAGGAAACCCTCATGAAAATACTTGATTCCATGCATGGCCATAGTCACGTAGCACTTGCAAGAAAGTTGATCTGACGTGGGAGAAATCCCAACAACAGATTGGATGCATCTGTTCCGGATAGGAGCCCCCTACCCGGTCGACAATCTAATACCTCAAACGTGGGAACATGCCCAACAGTGGAGTTGTCCTCTCGTGCGGTGGTTTCCCATCAACAGAGCTATCTCTCGAGTGGGGAAAATTGCATAACGAAATACGTATGTATTCATCGGCCCCTAGGTTAACATGAGAAGAGCTCGTAGGCTTGCCTATTCTGAGTGGGGGAAATCCCATCAGCAGAATAGATTGGGGCTCTAAGAAGGTGAAATCCCTACAGCAGAGAGGGGCACTCCCAGTGGGGGGAATCCCACAACAAAGGATTTCAACTATCGTAGGATGATCGAGAAAGACCCGTAGGCAAGTGCGCGTCCCGACATCGTGCTCTAGATACCAAATGGGGGAAATCCTATCTGAGTGCAAGTTCTGATACCACATTATGGAGCAGGTTCTGACACTGTGTTATGGAGCGGTTTCCGTCACCGTGTTATGAAGCGAGTTCTGACACCGTGTTATGGAGTGAGTTCCTACACCGCGTTACGGATACTGAGTGAGGGAGACCTCATCTCGGTGCATGCTCTGACGCCACATTATGGATACTGAAGGTTGGAACCACCTCTAAGTGGCGGCACATCCCATCCTCAAGGGTTTTCTTGGTTGACTCTGAGTGGAGAAAATCCCATCTTATGGAATGTGGTTGAATGCATGTCAGTGTCTGTTTTAACATTTTCATGCAGAGGCTTATCCCATCTAGGAGTGTACAGATGTGAACCTCCGAGTGGGGGCATATCCCATTAGCGTAAGATCATGATCAGCCTCCAAGTGAGGGAAATCACATCATCAGGGCGTCACGCATGGATGTTCTCTAAGGCCATCTCCGAGTGGGGGCACATCCCATCATCGAAAGGTTGTCATGGCTGTCTCTGAATGGGGGAATATCCCATCATCAGGGCATATGCTGGATGACTGTATCTGCAAAATGTAAAGCATGAAGCAGTATTTATTTAATATGCAATACAGTGAGAAGGTTAGGAAGGGTGTACATCATCTGAAAGGGAGTCTGAGAGTCAGTCAATCACCCAGTATTAAGTGATTGCTTCTGCTCTTCGGAAGGCGGGGAGTTCATCTTTCATGAAAATTTCCTCAGGGTGAGAATGTACTCCGTGAGGAAGCCTTACTGAATAAGTTCTTCCAAATATCTTCAAAGGTCCCAGCAATAGATGGTTTGGTGTCCCTTGCAATCGTGGAATGAGCAGTACTCCTATGACCCTATCAGTAATAGATTGAGCTGAATCGGCTTTGAGCGTCTGACCTATGGTTGATCTTTGAAGATGTTGAAGACTTCAATAATTGGGAGTTTTAATGGAGTGAAATGCTCTGCTTACCTGTAGCCCAGGATTGGACTTGATGGCATTATGGAGAGCACCTACTTCTTGTATGGAGGTTGCTCCTTATGTCCGCAGGGACATAATCGGGAGCTTTACAGACAGACTTTTACTTAGTTTCGTCCTTGCTATGCTTTGTTGAAGGGTTGGAGGAAGCCTTCATTACCTCCTCTAGCTGGATGAATGGTTATATCTGAGAGAGAGCTTCGCTCATTTTGGTGACATTGTGCTTCAGAAGATGCTTGTATAAGAGGTGAATGATCTCAAACCCTCTGATAAACGCGAGCACAAATATTTTCTCTCCGCAATTAGAGACTTTGGCAAGCTGGCTCTAGAAGAAGTTGATATAAGATTTGGGGTTGTCTCCTGGCCTCATTTTAATAGAGAGGAGGTGGTGGCTACTCCTCTTGGATGCTTGGCGAGTGCATATTGCGTGATAATGCCCAGTGATCTTTGAGAAGTTATGGAGAGAACGGGGTGGTAGGGAGTAGCTTCACCTTTAAGGCTAGAGGGGAATGCAAGGCACATTACCAGTGTTGGCTCAAAGGCCATTAGCCCTAGTTTTGATGATAACAAACCATACATAGTTATGTATTAACAAGATTGTTTAATTAAGTTTTAGGTAAAATTATATGTTGCATTTCGGCTCCATCACAAGACTTACATATTTGAAAGCCAAGAAGATTTAGATCTCAGAGCCTAAGCACACTAGAAGATCTCAAGGATTAAGTGATATACGGAAGACTATTTTAAGATATGTATTTTTACTTTTTCCATTTTAGATAGGATTTACAGTCGTTTGTTAAAATCATGATGATAGAGGTTGATAGCTTTTGAGATTGACACACACACACACATTTCGTATTCCTTTGTGTTTTTTAAACAAAAGTTTACAACTAGGCTTCTTATCATTTTCCTTATCAAGTTTCAGAAAAACAAAGTTTCGGAAAAAACAAGTTTTTTGAAAAACTGGTTTTTGTTTTAGAAAAGAATTTTGTCAAAATATGGCTCTAATTTATTTGATGTTGATCCACGATCACACCCTAGTTCTTCAAGACCCTAGAACTCTATTTTGTATTTATATATCAAAAGAATTTTTATTGAAAAAAGATTGATTTTACAAAGATAACCAGATTCTGTTTTTGGCCTATTGCCGGTCGACCGGGCGGTTAATCATTTGTAGAGAAAAATTGCTCTGTCGGTCAACCGAGCGGTCGACCGACATGCACCAAAGTGCAACCGTGCACGTCGGTCGACCGAGTGGTCGACGGTCTGCAAGAGCAATTTCTCTCTATTGGGTCAGGTGATCGCCCGATCGACCGACAGAGAGTTTTCACTCTCTGGTTGGGAACCTCAGTCGATCGGCTAGTCGACCGCTTTCCCCAACGGTCGGAAACAGCCCGGTTGATCGACAGCAGAATTTTCTGCTGTGTTGGCTCCAACGGCTAGTTTCAAATTTGTCTTTTTCTAGGTCTTGTCCCAATGGCTTTATTGTGTTTTCTACCCTTGTTTTCATCCTATATAAATAGTGAGAGTATGAAACAACTCTACAACAAGATTTCTAAGCATTAGTTTAAAGTTTTACAAGTTTTAGCCTCTTTACAAAAGATTTTTCTTTGAGCCAAAGATTTTCATAGATTTGTATTTTAGCTTGAGCCTTTCCTCTGCATCTCTATTAGCTATTTTCACTACACAATCCCAAAGAGTTTCACTTCCTCATCTTGGTTATAGGGTTGTGCTTGTGAGCTACTTTGTGGTCAAAAGTTGATCATCAATTTCCTTCGATTGAGAAGTTGTAGAGGTTGCGGCCTCGAGCGAGCTAGTGAGCTCCAAGTTGGTGTTACGACACCATAAGAGAGGACAAGTGTGTCCGAAAAGTTCTATTAAGAACTTATAACCAGTTGATGATCCAGTGAGATCGGTCATACTGGAAATCCTTCATAGTGTTGAAGGCGGGGACGTAGAGCAGTGGCTCGAACGTCGAAACATATCCTTATTTTTGTGATTGATTACCTCTCTCTCTCTCTCTCTCAACTCTACTCTCTCTTTACTTGCACTCTTTATTGCTTACTCTATTACAAGTTTTATCTAATTGTATTTGCTTATTGCTAGGTTGCTAGCAAGGTATTTTTTATTCCGCATTATTTTCTATTTTGTATAGCCCTCACCTATTCACCCCCCCTCTAGGTAATTTTCAATTGGTATCAAAGCCTAACCCTAACTTTTGGTTTAACCACCTTATAGGGAGATCCTCTTTATTTGGCTATATTCATTTGTTGCATCTATTATCTGTTTGTGCACTAACTTATTTTCATGGCATCACACGACTTCTCTAGGATCAAGTCTCCACCCAAATTTGATGGGTTGAACTTGCCTATTTGGAAGGTCAAGATAAGCCTATTTCTCAAATCCCTAGGAGTTAGAGTTGCTAAGGCCATAACCAAGAAATTTGTAGAACCTTATGGTGATGAGGATACATGGTCTGACGCAACCGCCAAGGACTACGAAGCAAATGTCAAAGTCCAATATGCACTCACACAAGCACTTAATGATGATGATCTTTCTCGTGTAATAAATTATAAATCTGCTTTTGAAGTTTGAAACGATCTCACAATTACTCATGAGGGAACGTCTCAAGTCAAATTATCTAAAATTGACTTGCTCCGTTCTCAATATGAGAATTTTATATGTTTGAGAATGAATGCATTGATGAAATGCGCACTTGGCTCACCAAAATCACTAACAGTTTATCTTCTTTAGGTGACAAGATTGATAATGACCAAAATATCCAAAAGGTCATTAGTGCTCTTCCCAAATCTTAAGAATTCAAGGCAACTTCCCTCAAGGAGCTCAACGATAGGGAGAAAATGGACTTCTCCAGCTTCATTGATAATCTCAAAACCCATGCGATGAAAATAAAGGTGAGAGAAGAAAGGGAGGCTCCAAAGAAGAAAGCAATAGCTTTCAAGGCGACTCCATCCTCTTTGATGAAGATGAATCATCAGAAGATGATGATGAGGACTTTGCCATGGTCATTAGAAAAGTGGGCAAAATGTTCTATAAGAAGAGAAGACAAAGCAACTTCTGAAGAGGAAGACCTCAAGGAAGACTTGAAAAGAAGAAAGAGGAGACAGGCCTTACTTTCACTGCAAAAAGATGGGTCATCTAATTACGGATTGCCCCTCACTTCAAGCCACAACCTCCAAGAACGTACATATGAAAAAGAAGGCGATGGTGGCTACATGGGATGATTCGGAGACAGAATCCAAAGAGGAGATTGACACCGCACACATGTGCTTCATGGCATACGGTGATGAAGCTTCTAAGGTAAATCTTGAAAACTCTTTGGAAGATGATGATTTGACCATGGATGAATTGACACAATTTTTTGAATAACTTCAAAATAGATATGAAATTTCCCTTACTCAAAACAAAAAATTGAAAAAGAAAATTGATCTTTTCAAAAACAAATTTGAAATTGTTTTAAATGAGAAAAATGATTTATTAAAGTCTTTGAGAAAATAAAAATTGATTTTGAAAATACAAAACTACTTATAAGGGTAAAAGCCTAAATATCATTTGTAATAAAAATGAATTTTTAGGTATTCAAAAAGCATTGAGGTTTTAGACATAATATTGAAAAAGTGTGCTTTTGACATGAATAAATTTGCGTCTATATTTCCAAAGGGAAAAATCTAAAGAAAACACACTTCTCATGCATCAAACACACATCATGAAAAGCATGCACAAACATATCAACACAAGCATGCCTTTATGTATGGTAAAGTGTACACATGTGCACATTGGGGCCGCAAAGGCCATTCAGTTAAATTTTGTTATGTAAAATTAAATATGATTAATAAGAATGTTAGGCTTGAGAAAGTACTAACCCCATAGGACCCAAAAAGATTTGGGTACCAAAGAACACATCAAATTTGATTGATACAGGTGTGTCGTCCTCCTCCAAGACTTAGAAAGAGTTGGTGCCTAGGTGGTGGATGCATCAAAGCTAAACGAATCAACAGTCGCTTGCATCACTATCAAGAGGCACCTATTTTGGAGATTGCCCGCGGTTTGGTAAGTTCTCCACTTGAATATTTCTTTTCTAGCTAGATCTTTGCATGTACAGAGTAAGCTAGATATTTTTTTTTGTAATATACCTTTGTTGTGTAGACTTGCACACTTTTTTTTTTGTATGTTGTCTAGTCTACTTAGTTTATTTTTATACAAGCCCTGTTTTGATGATCTTATGCAGAGTATTCCTTTAAAAGATTTTTTTGTATCTATATACATACTGTCAAATATGAATATTTAATTTTATATTTTAACTATATTTAAGCATATGATAAAGATAGCAATTGCGCGCCTCAACTCTTATCTAGAGAAATGATAAGGAGAAATTTAGAACCCGTAAAGGGTATTCGGCTTCAATATCTCAATTTATTGCTTGAATTATGAATTAAATATTAAAAATTATATTGTCTATTTAATAATAATAATATAATATTTTTTTGTGTTTCTCATACCAATATGATCTCTGGTAAAATTTTCTTAATTTATGTATAAAAACATACCAAGAAAAATTATTTTCAAAAGCTTTAAAGTCTAATTTTTTTAAACAAGATTTTTGGGCTGTCCCGGTTGATTGCCCGATCGACCGAGTTGACCTGGCATAGTGCCGGTTGACCGGGCAGTCGACCGACCTAGTCTGGCAACAATAAATTTTTGGCCTAAAGCCGATCGACCGACTGTAACTGAGTTTGGCCTCGGTTAGCCCCGGTCGACCGAGGTGCGGGTCTGCCTGCTTTTTCCTGGTTTTATAAAAGCCCTAACTCCCCAAATTTTCTCCCCTCATCTCTTTCCACCGACTTGCTCCTCTTCCAATCTTCAATTCCTTTCACCCCAAACTCAATCCAACCCCTTCAAATCTTTTCCAATCCAAAATTCCTCCTATATAAATTGTTAAAAACCTTTTCAGGCTCCAAATCTGCAATTTTCAAGGAGTTTCTTTGAATTTTGAAGGTATAACCAAATTTCTTCCTTAATCTCTTCAATTTTCTAAATTATTCTAGATTATCTTTCATTAGTCGTGCCATATTCTTATTTATTATCTTTAATATGTCCAAGAGATCTAGATCTGAGAAGGGAAAACCCTTGAATCCTCTTCAAACCCATTTGTCTCTCAAAATGCATCTTATAAATTCTCTGCCATCTATAATAAAACTGTTATATTTGATAGAACTATGGTGCTTGGTGATTTTGAGCACCTTAATCTTGCTGCTATTTTGAGTACTAGCTCCTTTGAACACCTGGTCACAATTAAGGAATCTGTATACCCTGAGCTTGTACACTATTTTTACTCTAACCTGTCTTTTCAGAACAATCATATCAGGTCTAGAGACTTGGTAAGGATATCAACATTTTCCTAAATAAATTTTCCCATCTGTTACACCTCTCCTATGAGGGGTAGTTATATACAATGTTGATTTATATGATTTTGACTATCCTGACGGTGAGTCTGCCCTCACCGCCTCCTTATTGCTTCATGATGATGATAACCCCGCTTTGGTTAGGAATGAGGAGGTGAAGTTTTACACTCTCACCGCTCAAGTCTTAACTAAAATAGTTTTCTATAACCTCTTGCCAAAATTAGGAGAGTATAGTCATGCTTGGGGTTCTGCTCCTCTTCTGATCTATTGCCTTCTGAAAAGCATTAGAGCCAATATACCCAAACTCATCATTGACTATATGGTTTCTGATCATCTCCTAATCCCAAACCGGCACTTATCCTTTGGGATGCTTATCACACACCTATTGAAGTGACTTAGGTTTGATCTCTCCACTGAATGGTCCATCGAACCGTCAGTAGATATAAACAACACTCTTCTTAAGAGGATGTGTGTTAGGGAGCGTGCTCTTGCTCCTCAGCCCCCTCCTATCATACCTGTTGTTGTTCCTGGATCCTCTTCTGCATCTTCTGCTTCTTTTGATCTGTATCTAACTCTTTCAACGCAGCTTCGAGAGCACAACCTGCAGATGACCGCTCACTTCCAGCGGCTTGAACAGAGAGTGGATAATGATCTCCAACACATTTGTGCCTCTATTCGCTATCTGCAGACCTGTGTCAATGACACCTACAGTAGGAACGCTTGGCTTGCTCCTCTTCTGAGTGGTCACTCACGGCCACTTCCTTTGACGGGTCCTTCATTCTACGCATGGGTTCCTCCTCATGTTGTTCCTTAGGCACCAGCTCCACCAGAAGACCCTAATTTCTAGGAGGATTGACCCTTTTTGTTGATGACAAAAAGGGCGAGAGATTATGATGGAGTTATATTTGGGAGATGGAGTTATATTTTGGGAGTGTTTACTTTTTGAGTGTCTACTTTTAATTTTCTGTATTTGGATATTGCTCATACACATATTTTGCATTCTTTTCATTACACTCCTATATTTATCGTGTAATAAATCTACTAATTTTCTTGTCTTAAATGTCTATTTTATAAAAGATAATAATGAAGAGAAAGAAAATTAAACCAAATAAATTCTAGTTAAAATCAGATTTAATTGGATCTATTTGGTTAGCTGAGGATAATTCCACATCTAGTTAGAGCAAATCAAGGATTGGAGCAAATGTTCAGCTGAAGATCAGAGCATATCAGAAGGATAACACAAAATGGAAACTGGTAAAATTTGGATTTTATAAATTCATTTTGGTTAGCTAAAGATTAACCGAGGATAATGTCAAATACAGAGGCCAAAATTCAAAATTTAAAGGGATAAATGGATAGGAGAAGATCAACGAATGAGATGAAGCAATTTTGACTTAGATTCTGACTGGATACATTTTAATATTTGAATCATAACTTTTGCTACCGAATCTCAAATCTAATGATTCAAGATGATCCAGAAAAAAGACATAAGGGATACAACTCTTAAGTTGATCACTATTTCTATTTCTATTATTTCATAAGTTATATTCAGCAATCATCACACCAACAATCTGCAGATCAGAACTGAATATTCACATCAAATTAAGTTTGGAATAAGGGGAGGATTCAAATTTAAAAATAGCCAGTTCTCCCTATCTTTTAACTCATTTTCTTATCCATTTCTATGCTATAAATACTCCACACATTAGAGGCAGAGCGACTAAGCAGAGAGTAGAAGTTATGCTATTCTGTAATTTGTAACTTAAGTTTTTAGTTTTCTTTTATGTAATTTTTATTTCTTTATGTAACTGAGAGGAGAGGAGATTTTCATGGAAGAATGAGAACAAGCTTGTACTGAGGGTGACACCGGTGTAAGTAATCTTTTCTTTCATTGTTTTTAAATCGAATCGAAATTTTTTCTTTTCTATTCTTATTTTAGTTTGCTTCCCTCTTCTGTGTTTGTGAATCCAAATGACTCTGATAGCCTCAAAGTTGCCTTGCCCTTGCTAGTCACGTTGATGGCTTATTGTGATGGATAGCCATTTCTATGATAATGTAGCTTGCCCCTTCATTTCATACTGTAAATCAGGAATGGAGAAGATCCTATTTGTCATACTTCATTCGCCTTCAAGCAAAGGTAATTCGTCGATACGGGTCAAAGATAAGCTGGTATCGAAGAGATAAGTAAGTATTTCTTTTAGGTTTTCTTTCTTTTCTTTTAACTTTTAGTTTAGAACACCACAATTTCCAACTCTTTTATCACTTTTTTATTTCTTTGTATAAATCTATTTTTCATTTTCTCCACCTTCTCAATCTACCACTTTCTTCTTAACTTGACTGTATCTTATTTTTCTTTTTCTTTTCAAGAACTAAAAGAAGATCTTTAACCATTGATTGTAACCTAAAAGAGAACTTGTAAAAAAGCTTTCTTCGCTAGTCCATCCTTGTGGATCATGACCCGTAAAACCATTTACTATTGCAGTAGCATTAAGTACCATGCACTTCTATTTTGTGTTTTCGATAATTTTGTATTTTGTGTGCAGGTAATAAAATCAAATTTTGGTCCATTGTCGGGGAGGGATGGTAAGTAATTCTCTTTTAAAGTTTACATTTTTGGTTAATTCTCTTCTTTGTTCTTAGTGTGCAGTAACAGAAATCAAGAAAATTTTTGTTGCAATGGACATATAAGTGGCCCGGACTCTGCTTAAGAAAGAAGAGCCCAGAGGCCTTCAGATTTGCTACATTCTAGTGGCAATCTGAGTGAACTACTTGTTGGCCCAAAAGGTTACACTCTCTATTTGTTTAAGTTTTGATGATAACAAAACACATAGAAGCTATTTGGTACTAATAAGTTATTTAGTATGAGTTTCAGGTTTGTACTAGTCATGATGGTCTTTTAAGCTTATTGCAAGGATTATGATGCTAAAAGGCAAATGGCGCATAGGGACGTTTTTATAAGAGAGAAGGCTCTAACTTGGTGCAATGTGGCTCAGAGACTTCCTTTCTCAGTTTTTATAATTTTTAGTTTGTTAAAGAATAGTGTATAGTGTTGAAGCTCAATATTCCCCACACACAAGATTTTGCACATGATTTTTCTAAAGATATTTCTCCTATATATATAAGATATTTTTACAAACATATTCTAATACTTACAAACTCTATTTTATATAGTATACAAAGTCTTGATCAAAATTAATCAGAAAATTATTAAGTTCTTCAAAACCATCTTCAAAGAATTTGTTTTGGCCTGCTGCGATCGATCGGACGGTCGACCGATTCTGTTTCAGGTCAGAACGATCGACCGGGCAGTCGATCGCACTTCTGACCGTTTGGGTGTGTGTATGTGTGCACGTTACCCGGTCGACCGGGCGATCGACCGGACCCCATGTCGGTCGACCGAGCTTCGGCCGACTGAAAGCACCTAAGTCTCTGTTTGGGACGGTCGACCGGGCGATCGACAGTAGGCTAGCTAGTTTTTTAAACACGTTTTAAAACGTGTTGTTCTTCTCCAAACGATTTTTAGGGCTGGATTTAGGTTTAAACTTTTCTAATTCTTCATTATAACAGTTTACCTTTTAATCTCTACCTTTATCCTATAAATAGGGATGATTAGAGTTGAAGAGATCACAACAATCCTTTGCAAAAGAAATCAAGTTTAAGTCTTTCAAAAGAAGTTTTTGCTCTCAGTTTTTGTGCTCAAAATTCTCTCTTTTCACTGAAGTTTTTGATTCAAAACTCTCTTCAACTTTGTTTTCTTTTTCACTTTCAAAACTTGAGCTTCAATCCTACACATTATTCTCTAGGGTTTTTTTAAGGGAAACAGTTTTCCTAAAGAGGGTTTGTGGTCTTTTGATCACCAAGATATTCTTGTATTTGTGGCTCCACTACCTCTGGACTAGAGGAGTGTGATAGAGGAGTTGGGTGCTCTTTTGTGGTTGTAATTCTTTATGAAAGTTATAGTGGTTCTTAAATCCTTCTGGGTGAAGGCGGGGACGTAGAGCTGGGTGCTCGAACCTCGAAAAATATCTCAATGTTTGCAATTGGTCTATTTGTGTCATTTACATGCTTGCTATTCACTGCTATATTATCGATCAATACTTATACAATAAGATTGCATTGCGCACCTCAAACTCTTATCTAGAGGAATCACGAGGAAGGAGTTCAGAGCCCTTCACGGGGTATTCGGCTTCTAATCTTGTTTCGGGTGATCGTTGCATCATAACATTTTAAATTTGTGCATTGATTAGCATTATCACCTATTCACTCCCCTCTAGGTGATTTCAATTGGTATCAGAGCTAGGACTCTAGTTTTTGGCTTCACATCCTTAGAGAGATCCTATAATTTACTAATCACTATTTTCATATCTTCAATTATGCACTAGTAAAGATGGCCAATAACATTAAGACCCCTCCCAAATTTGATGGACTCAACTTTCCCATATAGAAAGTTAGGATAACCATTTTTCTACAATCTCTAGGTAGTCTAGTTGCTAAGTCTTTGACCAAGCCTTTTATTAGACCCAAAAGTGATGAGGACACTTAGTCCGAACTTACCTTTAAGGAATTTGATGCGAATTCAAAGGCTCAAAATGCCCAACTCTTAGCTTTGAATGAGGATGACTTAACACAAGTTATCCATTGCAAATTCGCCTATGAGATTTGGCAACACTTAGTGGTCACTCACGAGGGAACATCACAAATCAAGAGAGCTAAAATAGATCTCTTGCATTCTCAATATGAAAGTTTTAAAATGCTAGAAGATGAATCTATTGATAATATGATTACCAAGTTTACTAAGATTACAAATGCTCTTTCTTCTTTAGGTGATGAAATAAGCAACGACCAAAAGGTGCGTAAGGTGATTCGTGCTCTTCCTTCATCATGGGAAATCAAAGCTACCACCTTGAAGGAGTTGAATGACAAAGATAAGATGGAGCTCAAAGTCTTATTGGAAACCTTAAGACTCATGAGATGGAGAAGAAGGCTAGAGAAGATGCGGTACCTTAAAAGAAAAAGTCAATAGCTTTCAAGTCTTCCTCCTCCAACTACGATGATAAAGAAGATGAAGAAAATGATGAAGAGCTATCTCTCCTTATGAGAAATGTAAAGAGAATGTACCACAAAATAAAGCTCAACTATAGAAGGCGATGGCAGGAAAGGAGGAGAAAAAGATCATATACTACAACTGTCGGAAACCCGGACACATTATGGCCGATTGTCCAGATTTCAAAAAAAAGATGTCTTCCTCCTTGAAGCAAAAGAGACCGGTTGAAAAGAAGGTGTACAAAGCCACTTGGGATTCGGAAAGTGAATCCGAAGATGAAGTCGATACAGCAAATGTGTGTTTCATGGCAAACACACCTAAGGTAACTACCTAACCACTTGATGATGAAATTGAAATAAGTAGAGAAATGTTAGTGCATGCTTTCGTTGAACTTTCAGAAAGTTTTGATGATGAAAAGGCAGAGTGTTCAAAATTGAAAAAGGAAATTGAAATGCTTAAAAATCAACTTACAATCTCTTCAAAAGAAAAGGATGAACTATCTTCTAATCTTATTTCAACGCAAAGAGATTTTGATGCCTATAGAATTGCTTGTAAAGCTAAATATCCTAAAGTTGATGAAAATGAGTTTTCCATGTTAAAAACAAAAATCAATGATTTGGGAAATGTTTTAAAAGAACGTGCTTTTAACAATTCTAAATTAGAAGAAATATTTTCAAAGAAGCATATGCATGCTCCACATGCTAAAAATGATAAAACATCTCATGCCAAAACTTCATATGTTCATCATGCCAACACTTCTTATGTCAATCATGCTAAAACTACTCATGCTCACAATTCACATGTTTGTAAGCCACATACTCATTATGCTTTTAAATATGGAAGAATTTATAAATGTACTTATTATGGCCGGAATGGTCATTTAGCTAAATTTTACTATGATCATATAAATAGTACAAATAATCTTGTGTGGGTTTGAAACACTAACTCTTTAGGACCCAAGAAAATATGGATACTAAAATCAAGTCTTAAATTATTTGATGTAGGTACATACCAAGGCTTCAAGACGTAAGGAGCGGTGGTACCTTGATAGTGGTTATTCAAGGCACATAACATGGGACATCAACAATTTCGTAACCCAATCAAGGTACGATGAAGGTGGCACCGTCACCTTCGGAGATGACTCCAAGGGCACCATCATCAGTATAGGTAACATTAAGATTGGTGCATCTCCTTTAATAGAAAATGTAGTTCTTATTGATGGGCTTAAACATAACTTGCTTAGTATTAGTCAACTATGTGATCGTGGTCTTAAAGTTGTGTTTGATGAATCTTCTTGTAAAATTTTTGATTGTAAAACCAATGATTGTATTCTTATTGGATTTCGTGAAAATAATGTCTATATTATTGACATGTTTAATTTGGATTGTTCTACTAAATGTTTGAATGCTTTTGATAAGATTTCATGGTTATGGCATAGAAGATTAGGACATGCATCTTTTGATGACCTTGCTAGAATTAATTCTAAGGAATTGGAGAAGGGTATTCCTTACTTGAACTTTGAAAAAGATCGCATTTGTGGTGCGTGCCAACTTGAAAAATAAACCAAGTCTTCTTTCAAACCAATCAAAGATATTATGTCATCTAGGCCTTTAAAATTGATTCACATAGATTTTTTTGGACCAACTAAAACGAAAAGCTTAAATGGAAATAGATATGTTTTTGTTTTAGTTAATGATTTTTCTCGTTTCACTTGGGTTTTCTTTTGGAACATAAAGATCAAACTTTTTCGCATTTTAAGATTTTTCGAAAGAGGGTTGAAAAGGAAAAAGGATTTTCGATTTTATGGATAAGAAGTGATAGAGGTGATGAGTTTGTTAACCAACTCTTCATGACTTATTGTGATGAAAAGGGAATTAAGCATGAAATGTCATGTCCTAGAACTCCACAACAAAATGGAGTAGTTGAAAGGAAAAATAGAACTCTTCAAGAAATGGCTAGGACTATGATAAGTGAATATGGGCTCCCTCAATACTTATGGTCCGAGGCCATAAACACCGCATGCTACATATCAAACCGTATTTATTTGTGTAAAAATACTTTCAAAACCTCTTTTGAAATATATCATTTAAGAAAACCAAATGTTTCATACTTTAAAGTTTTTGGATGCAAGTGTTTTGTTTTGAATACTAAGGATAATTTGGGTAAATTTAATTCTAAGGCTTATGAAGTAATCTTTATTGGCTATTCTAGTAATAGCAGAGCATATAGAGTATTCAATAAATCATCTCATACTATTGAAGAATCTATGCATGTTAAATTTGAAGAATCTAATGCTATTATTAAGAATGTTGTAGAGATTGACTCATTAGGTGAGGACATAGAGAAAATATCCTTGAAGGACTCACCCGTTCAAGATGACGAGTAAGAATCTATTGGTGAAGTTCAAAAGGATGAAGTGGAACAATCAGAACCACTTCCTAAAGATTGGAGATATGCCTCAAATCATCTCAATGATCTCATCATAGGTGATGTATCAAAGGGGTAACTACTCACTCCAAACTCCATGATTTGTGTGAAAATTTTGCATTCATATCTCATTTTGAACCCAAAAACATCCTCGAAGCCGAGGGTGACTCATATTGGTTGCTAGCTATGCAAGAGAGCTCAATCAATTTGAGCTCAACCAAGTTGGCACCCTGTTCCTAGACCCCATGATAGACCAATAATTGGTACTAAGTAGATTTTTAGGAACAAGTTGGATGAGTCAGGAAATGTTATTAGGAATAAGGCTAGGTTAGTGGCCCAAGGTTACACTCAAGTTGAAGGAATTGACTTTGAGGAGACCTTTGCACCCGTAGCACGACTTGAAGTCATACGGATCACACTAGCTTATGCATCTTTTAAAATTTTAAACTTTTTCAAATGAATGTAAAAAGTGCATTTTTAAATGGTTTTATTGATGTGGAAGTTTATGTTGAACAACCTCCCAGTTTTGTGGATCATGTACATCCAAATTTTGTTTTCAAGTTAGATAAAGCATTGTATGGTTTAAAACAAGCTCGAAGAGCTTGGTATGAAAGGCTTTCCAGTTTTCTTCTTTCAAATGATTTTGTTAAAGGCAAAGTAGATACCACATTATTTACTAAACATGTTTATAGTGACATTCTTATAGTTCAAATATATGTTGATGATATAATCTTTGGTTCTACTAATGAGTTACTTTATAAGGAGTTTGAACAATGCATGCAACGAGAATTCGAGATGTCATTAATGGGTGAATTGAACTATTTTCTTGGACTCCAAATCAAGCAAATGTGTGATGGAATTTTCATATGTCAAGCCAAGTATTCTAAGGAACTCATCAAGAAATTTGAGCTTGAAGACTCAAAAATTTGCAACACTCCCATGGCCACCACCACCAAGCTTGATAAGGATGACCAAGGTAAGTATGTTGATATAAAATTGTATAGAAGCATGATTGGTAGCTTATTGTATTTGACGGCTAGTAGGCCGGATATTATGTTTAGTGTGTGTCTTTGTGCTAGATTCTAATCGTGTCCCAAAGAATCTCTTTTAATTGCGGTAAAACGCATTATTCATTATGTTAAGGGCACTATTGGAATGGGTCTTTGGTATCTAAAAATCAGAGAATTCTTAATGATGAGTTTTTCGGATGCTGACGATGCGGGTTGTAGAGTGGATAGGAAGAGTACTAGTGGAACATGTCAGTTTCTTGGTAATTGTCTTATTTCATGGTCTTTCAAGAAATAAAATTCGGTAGCCCTCTCAACCGCCGAGGCAGAGTATGTTGTGGTGGGGGCTTGTTGTGCTCAAGTCCCTTGGATGAAACATACTCTCCTTGATTATGATTTACATTATGACCATATAAAAATATTTTGTGATAATATTAGTACTATTCATATGACTAAGAATGCAAATCAACATAATAAGACCAAGCACATTGAGATTCGATATCACTTCCTTAGAGATCATTTTGAGAAAGGTGATATTGATATTGATTATGTTTCTTCCGATTTTCAACTTGCAAATATTTTCACTAAACTACTTGACTATAATAGATTTTCTTTTATATGTGGTGAACTTAATATTTGTGTTGTTGAATAAGGAAGTTTTCTTACTAATATATTCCTTTTTGATGTATGACAAAAAGGGGGAGAAATATTTGTTTTAATATGTGTTTTATTGGTGTGATGTTGATGTTGTTTATTCAAAAAAAAAATTCTCTCATAACAAATTATTTTATACTTGTTTAATATGAGGGGGAGTTTTTACCTCCCTTTTATATCTTGTTTTATAGCCTATATGTTTTATCATCATCAAAAGGGGGAGATTATTGGCCCAAAAGGTTACACTCTCTATTTGTTTAAGTTTTGATGATAACAAAACACATAGAAGCTATTTGGTAATAATAAGTTGTTTAGTATGAGTTTCAGGTTTGTACTAGTCATGATGGTCTTTTAAGCTTATTGCAAGGATTATGATGTTAAAAGGCAAATGGCGCATGAGGACGTTTTTATAGGAGAGAAGGCTCTAGCTTGGTGCAATGCGGCTCAGAGACTTTCTTTCTCAGTTTTTATAATTTTTAGTTTGTTAAAGAATAGTGTATAGTGTTGAAGCTCAATATTCCCCACACACAAGATTTTGCACATGATTTTTCTAAAGATATTTTTCCTATATATATAAGATATTTTTACAAACATATCCTAATACTTACAAACTCTATTTTATATAGTATACCAAGTCTTGATCAAAATTAATTTGAAAATTATTAAGTTCTTCAAAACCATCTTCAAAGAATCTGTTTTGGCCTGCTGCGGTCGACCGGACGGTCGACCGACTCTGTTTCAGGTCAGAACGGTCGACCGGGTGGTCGACCGCACTTCTAACCGTTTGGGTGTATGCATGTGTGCACGTTACCCGGTCGGCTGGACCCCATGTCGGTCGATCGAGCTTCGGCCGACTGAAAGCACCTAAGTCTCTATTTGGGACGGTCGACCGGGCGGTCGACCGTGGGCTGGCAACGGTTATATTTTTTAAAAACCGGTTGACCGGCCGGTCAACCGTGAGCTATATTTCAGCCCAAATGGCTAGTTTTTTAAAAACGTTTTAAAACGTGCTTTTCTTCTCCAAACGATTTTTAGGGCTGGATTCGTGTTTAAACTTTCCTAATTATTCATTATAACAGTTTACCTTTTAATCCCTACCTTTATTCTATAAATAGGGATGATTAGGGTTGAAGAGATCACAACAATCCTTTGCAAAAAAAATCAAGTTTAAGTCTTTCAAAAGAAGTTTTTGCTTTCAATTTTTGTGCTCAAAATTCTCTCTTTTCACTGAAGTTTTTGATTCAAAACTCTCTTCAATTTTATTTTCTGTTTCACTTGCAAAACTTGAGCTTCAATCTTACACATTATTCTCTAAGGTTTTTGTAAGGGAGTTTTTCAAAAGAGGGTTTGTGGTCTTTTGATCACCAAGATATTCTTGTATTTGTGGCTCCACTACCTCTGGACTAGAGGAGTGTGATAGAGGAGTTGGGTGCTCCCTTGTGGTTGTTATTCTTTGTGAAAGTTATAGTGGTTCTTAAATCCTTCTGGGTGAGGCGGGGACGTAGAGCTGGGTGCTCGAACCTCGAAACAAATCTCAGTGTTTGGGATTGGTTTATTTGTGTCATTTACTTGCTTTTTATTCATTGCTATATTGTCGATCAATACTCATACAATAAGATCGCATTGCGCACCTCAAACTCTTATCTAGAGGAATCACGAGGAAGGAGTTCGAGCCCTTCACGGGGTATTCGGCTTCTAAGCTTGTTTCGGGTGATCGTTGCATCATAACATTTTAAATTTGTGCATTGATTAACATTATCACCTATTCACCCCCCTCTTGGTGATTTTACTACTAACCTGTATTTTTGCAGGTTGGCTGAATTGCAAAGATAAAGCTTTGCAGCTATTTATTTTTTTGATTAACTCACTATACATACTTTCTAGCCTCAACAGTAAATTGATGTTTGTCAAATGCTAAAAATGGTTTAGACTTTGCATTAAGGCACTTGTCTAATTCGTTTACATTTTATATTACTGTTGAAGAGTGCTGGAGTAAAGGTACGTGTGCATAGCATGTAGTATAGGAACACTTTTGAATTGTTTACATTGCTTAAATGTTACTTTTCATGTACGCAATGCACTAAATTGATTTAAGTGCTTGTCCTATAAACAAGATAAGGGAGGGAAGTCATTACCTTCCCTTAGCCCACAAACAATCTCCTCACTCACTAACTCAAGTCTAACTAAAACTGAGTAAACGTTGGCCCTAGGGACGTCTCGGACTCATATAGGAGACTGACCTAAGGGGAAAGTTGATTAGAATTTGAATCTTGCCAAATCGGTGCGTAAGGTTAGGGATTGAGGGGCGAAACTCTGAAGGTTGGTGGTTTGACATAATTAGGCCCGTTGCTTAGGCACGGATACCTCCCACTGATCTTGTCTCTAAATGGCAGATTAACTTGCGATCAGATTTGGCAATTCACCCCCCGTGGACAGTCTAACTAGTTAGGAGTCGTCTAGGTCTAAGGTCTACCCTAACTTAGGTTAGATATTTTTTCTTTTTATTTGTTTGATTTTCTTTGTTTGTGTTTGACATTTCTTGAGTGATATGGCTTATAGCAACAATTTTTTCAATTTTAATGGTAATCTGTGTTACACCTGACCTCTTTTTTAGATATTACCAACCTGGCATATCATAACTTTAACCAACCTAGTGTGCCGAATTAGTCTTATCCGAATCAATATATGCCCCAGTCCCAATACTATGAACAAAACTGAACAAATCATTACTACTCTTCATAGAGTCAATGGGGATACAACTCCCCCCGAGTCATATTATCAACCACCTTCCAGCATTCAACTTCATATACTCCTTTCCCGAATAACCTTTAGAAGAATCAATTGACTGGGAAAAGAGGATGGAAGTCTTAGATGAGCTTGAGTGATGAATTCAGATTTTAGAAGACTCAAAATCCCGTCAAAATTTTCAAATCACAGATCCTTACTCTAGTTTTCAAGAAGAATATGCCGACTTAGGAAAGAGTATGGAATTCATGATTCAATTCTAAAATGATCCACTTGATATGATAAAAGCAAGACTTAGTAGATTGAAAAACATGCGTAGGAATAAGAAAACTCTCCCTACTCAATTTTTGATTATTCTCGACACTTCTAGCTATATTGATGAAAACCAAGAATCATGGTATCTTGAAGACTTTGATCAAGATTCAATTTTACCATAAAACTTTGAATTTGACCAATATCAACCCATAGACGAATTGGCAAGTTTTCATTTTAATGAGATTGAACTTGATTATGAATGTGAACCTGATCTCCAACTTTGTGATTCAGCTTTCATCTTCGAATCTATGTTAACTCCGGTATTCTTATCTAATTTGGACCAATTTTTTAAGCCAACATTTAATCTCGTACCCATAGATGTAGAAATGGAATCACAAATTTTCGATAGTCACATTCTATTGACGGAAAAAGAATGTGAATTTTAATTTTGGACTTGGAATCAACTCTTGAATCCAAAATGGATTTTCTTGAGTTAGCATTGGTCCCTGAACATATCATTCTTGAGCCCAAGTTAACCATTTCACTAAGTCACATTCTTTTGTTAGACATAAGTATAAACTATGATGACTCCGTGATGATTTTTCAAGACTGGTCATTTAAAGAGAGTAAGTTTCATGAAAGAATCTTTCATGAACCTATTCATGTTGGGGATTGTAAATATGTAAATAGAAAAGAGGTCAAAAAAAGTGGGTTCCGTGAACCACCACATTATCTTAATTGGGTAGCAACGCTTGACCCAATCTGACCACCACCGGAACCACCAACTTAAGGTAATATTTTCTTTCCCTTTCTTCTTTTCATGCATCTATGCATTAATTCATACATTAGGACAATGCATGAGATAGGTGTAGGGGAGGGTTCTAACATAACCTAGGTTTTTATATTATTAAAATATATATTAATAACATTTTCTTTACTTTTAAAAAACTTTTTGAAATTAGAACAATATTTTGACATATTTCTTGTAAGAAATTAAGTCAATTTTAAGGAATAGGAGAATCATAATTTGAATTTCTTATACTTTGTCAAAATAAGATTATTTGTTTGATTCCAAGGTTAGGAAGAAAATTTGAAAAAGTAATTTAGTCTCGATTTTTACCTTGATGATGTATGTATGATTTATACACTTACACACTTAGGGATCAAAAATAAAGATTCTTGTGCCTTATAAAAAAAAGAAAAAAGAAAAAGAAAATATATATATAAAAATCCTCCGATTAAGCTGGATATTTGTGCCTCATAAAGCATAAGTATTCAGGCTTAAAGGCGGTTCATATTATAAAATTCTTAATTTTGTGGGCTTGTTTTAGTCCTTAAGCCCTGGGGTGTTTCTCACCCGGTGCCCTAAGACCGTTTGGTTTGGGAGTCACCAATTAAAGGCTCGTTACATGGGCAGATAAGAAAGCCTAATAGAATGAAGGAATAATATCACTAAAAATAAAAGAAAAAAATAATAAGGCATAAGAGTTAGAGTTAAAGAATCCCGAGTCAAAATTTCACGGTCACAAAGGTGCATATGACTTGGGGTAAAATAATAGATTAGATGAGAAATACAGTTTGACTCTATGCCTTAGTTGATAATAAGTTTTTAAATTAAGACTAAGCTTAAGAATGAAAAGTTCAATTTTCCTATAACTTATAGATTACTTAATTCTTATAATAATACTTCAAATATTCTTCTTTTTCAAAATGTATTTTCAAAATACAAACACTTCGTTTCTCTTTCTTTATGGATATTGTGGGTGTATTCCACTGAAAACCCTCAGAGATAAAAACTCGTACTCTAGGGGAACCTAGAAGTTTAACGGCTTGTTACACATGCTCAGTGCAAATGTATAACCTGCGAAAGTGGTTTAATAATTTTTGATTTAGTTTTGTTATTTAGCTTGAGGACGAGCAAAAAGGTGTGGGAGTGTGATCGTACACATATTTTGCATTTTTTTCATTACACTCCTACATTTATCGTGTAATAAATTTGCTAATTTTCTTATCTTAAATGTCTATTTTACAGAAGATAACAATGAAGAGAAAGAGGATTAAATCAAATAAATATCAGTTAAAATCAGATTTAACTGGATCTATTTGGTTATCTGAGGATAATCCCAGATCTAGTTAGAACAAATCAAAGATTAGGGCAAATGTTTAGCTGAAAATCATAACAAATTAGAAAGATAATACCAAATAGAAACCGGTAAATTTTGAATTTCTGTAAATCTATTTTGGTTAGCTAAACATCAACCGAGGATAATGTCAAATACAAAATCCAAATTCAAAATCTAAAGGGATAAATGGATAGAGAGAAATCAACGAATGAGATGAAACAATTTTGACTCAGATTCTGACTGAATACATTTTAGTTTTTGAATCATAACTTTTGCTACCAAATCTCAAATCTGATAATTCAAGATGATCCAGAAAGAAGACGTAAAGGGCTACAATTCTTAAGTTGATCACAATTTCTAATTCTATCATTTGATAAGTTATATTTAGCAATCAACACACCAATAAGCTGCAGATCAGAATTGAATATCTACATCAAATCAAGTTTGGAGATAAGAGGAGCATTCAAATTCAAAAATAGCCAGTTCTTCCTATCTTTTAACTCATTTTCTTATCCATTTTTTATGCTATAAATACTACACACATCAGAGGTAGAGCGACTAAGCAGAGAGTAGAAGTTAGGCTACTCTATAGTTTATAACTTAGATTTTTAGTTTTCTTTTATATAATTTTTATTTCTTTATGTAACTGAGAGGAGAGAAAATTTTCATGGAGGAATGAGAACAAACTTGTACTGAGGGTAACCCCGATGTAAGTAATCTTTTTTTGCTTTGTTATTTGAATGAATCGAAGTTTTTTTCTTTTCAATTCTATTTTTTGTTTGCTTCTCTCTTCTGTGTATGTGAATCTAAATAACTCCGATAGCCTCGAAGTTGTCTTGTGATCGAGCCAAACCTGCACAAAAAAATACAGAAATTTAGAACAGTGCTAGGTCCTCAATTCTACTGTGTAGCCTAGGGTTAACGGGTCGTGATTCACACGGAGGGACAACGATAAGTTCTGCTTTTAATTTATAAAAACTAGTTAACACTTATCTTCTCAGTTTACAAAAAGAACATAAAAATATTAAGTTAAGTTAAGAAGAAGATGGTAGAAGAAGAGATGGTGGTGTTGTTTTATTTTAATTATAAAACAAAAAGAACAAAAAGAGATAAAGAAAAGTGTTGATGTAAAAATCAAAAATAAAAAGAAATAAAAGAAGAATATTTACCTCTACTATTGAATCAAAATGAAATTTACCTTAGCATCGAGTAAAGCAAAGTAGTAGAAAAGAATAAAGGAAAGAAAGGCTTTGGCGAGATCGAGCACAATGAAGAAAAGTGGGAAACCTCCATTGATTGTCACCTTTAATATAAGCTTCTTAAGAAAAAATTACAATAGTGTCACTCTCCAATAACTCTTCTTCTCTTTTAATCATGTAACTCTCTCTAACCTAAGCTAAAAAGAAAATAAAATAAAAATTACATTGGAGAAGAAAAGAAAAATCTAAAGTAAAGCTCTCTCTCTCTAAGATAGTACTTCTTTGCCTTCGAGGTATGAGGGTATTTATAGGAGAAAACCAGAGGGATAGAACGCATATGAAGATAGGAAGAGTTGGATATTTCTGAATTTGAATTCTTCCCTTATCTCCAAACTTGATTTGATTTATCTAGAAATTCAATTCTGATCTGCAAGCTGTTGGCGTGATGATTGCTAAATATCACTTATCAACTGATAGAATTGGAACAAGTGATCAACAGAAGAATTGTAGCCTTTAAGTCTTTTTTCTGTAGCATCTTGAATCATTAGATTAGACCTTCGGTAGTGAAAGTTATGATTAAAATGCTAAACTGCATCCAGCCTGAATCCAAATTTAAATTGCTTCATCTCATCCGTTGATCTTCTCTTTATCCATTTATCCTTTTCGATTTTCAGTTTATCTTCTAGAATTGATAAGATATTCACTTATCTTCAGGGAAACAGATAAGGTCTTCAAACAATCCATTTTTTTCTTTGAAATGAGATGATATTATCTTATCTAATATATCCAGTTTTCAGTTAAGATAGCTTCTAGAACCTTTGGATTTGAATCGATTCCCTTTCTTTTGAACTTTTGAATTTAATTGGATAAATTTCATGATTATCTTCTCCCTATCATACCCTGCATGAATTAGGATATTAAGACAAGTTATTTGCAATATTCATTACAGAATATATGTAGGAATGTGATAATATCTATGCATTATATGTGTCCAAACATCTTGCCTTTGCAAGTGCCGTTGATGGCTTATGGTGATGGATAACCATTTCTATGGTAGTGTAGTTTGCCCCTTCATTTCATAGTATAAATCGGGAATGGAAAAAATCTTTTTTGTCATACTTCGTTCGCCTTCAAGTAAAGGTAAATCGTTGATACGGGTCAAAGGTAAGCAAGTACCGAAGAGGTAAGTAAGTATTTCTTTTAGGTTTTCTCTTTTTTTTTAACTTTTAATTTAGAACAGCACAATCTCCAAACTCTTTTATCACTTTTTTTAATTTCTTTGTATAAATCTATTTTCCATTTTCTCTACCTTCTCAAATCTACCACTTTCTTCTTAATTTGACTGTACTTATTTTTTTCTTTTTAATAACTAAAAGAAGATCTTTAACCATTGATTGTAACCTAAAAGAGAACTTACAAAAAAGCTTCCATCGCTAGTCCCTCCTTGTGGATCACGACCTGCATAGCCACTTGCTATTGCGGTAGCATTGAATATCTTGCACTTCTATTTTGTGTTTCTAAAATTTTGTATTTTGTGTGCAGGTAATAACTAAATCAGATATATATTTGGATATGTGCTTTTGTTTTATGGATATGAGCTTTGTTTTATGGACATATGTTTTGTGTGGTATGTATCAGGTTTTATGTTTTGAGGTTGGCATGAACCGCTGTACATGTATGGACATATTTCTGATATGGTGTGTGTGTGTGTGTGTATGTGTGTGTGTGTGTGTGTGTGTGTGTTGTGTGTGTGTGTGTTCATATGTATCGTGTATGTAGTATATGTGATGTGTATCCTTTACCATCCACCCATCTACCACTTGTTATTGGAGGTTGGAGGTAATTCGGACAGTTGGAGGGTAATCGTTTGTGCATACACTCTTATAACTCAATATCCTTGTTATGCATAGATGGTTGGTATAAGAGTCAAATTGGCATATACTCTATATGCTTTTATTGTGCATTTAGCTCTTTTATGTCATATTCTTATATATGCATGTGTTTAGGGCTAGCTTCACTTAAAGTCTCTTCCTAAAATATTTGTAATAACTCCATATATTTTATCATCATCAAAAAGGGGGAGATTGTTGGCCCATAGGCCATCAGCCCTAGTTTTGATGATAACAAACTATATGTAGTTATGTATTAACAAGATTATTTAATTAAGTTTGAGGTAAAATTATATGTTGCATTTCGGCTCCATCATAAGACTCACACATTGGAAGCCAAGAAAATTTAGATCCCAGAGCCTAAGCACACTAGAAGAGTTCAAGAATCAAGTGATATATGGAAGACCATTTCAAGATTTGTATGTTTACTTTTTCCATTTTAGATAGGATTTATAGTCGTTTATTAAAACCATGATGATAGAGGTTGATAGCTTTTGGGATTGATACACACACACATTTCGTATTCCTTTGTGTTTCTCAAACAAAAGTTTACAACTAGGCTTCTTATCGTTTTCCTTATCGAGTTTCAGAAAAACAAAATTTCAAAAAATCAAGTTTCGGAAAAACAAGTTTTTGATAAAAATGGTTTTTGCTTTAGAAAAGAATTTTATCAAAATATGGTTCTAATTTACTTAGTATTGATCCATGATCACACCCTAATTCTTCAAGACCCTAGAACTCTATTTTGTATTTATATATCAAAAAAAATTCATTGAAAAAAGATTGGTTTTGAAAAGATATCCAGATTCTGTTTTTGGCCCATTGCCGGTCGACCGGGCGATCGACCATTGACAGAGCAAATTTGCTCTGTCGGTCGACTGGACGGTCGATCGACATGCACCAAAGTGCAATCGTGCACGTCGGTCGACCGAGCGGTTGACTGTCTGCAAGAGCAATTGCTCCCTCTTAGGTCCGGTCGATCACCCGGTTGACCGCCAGAGAGTTTTCACTCTCTTGTTGGGAACCTCAGTCGACCGACCGGTCGACCGCTTTCTCCAACGGTCCGATCGACCGCTTTCCCCAATGGTCAGAAATTCAGCCGTTGGCGGTCGACCGCCCAGTCGACCGACAGTAGAATTTTCTGTTGTGTTGGCTCCTAACGGCTAGTTTCAAATTTGTCTTTTTCTGGGTCTTGTCCAAACGGCTCTATTGTTTTTCTACCCTTATTTTCATCCCCTATAAATAGTAGGACTATAAAACAACTCTACAACAAGATTTCTAAGCATTAAGTCAAAGTTTTACAAGTTATAGCCTTTTAACAAAAGATTTCTCTTTGAGCCAAAGATTTTCATAGATTTGTGTTTTAGCTTGAGCCTTTCCTCTGCATTTTTACTAGCTATTTTTACTACACAATCCTAAAGAGTTTCACTTCCTCATCTTGGTTATAGTGTTGTACCTGTGACGTATTTTGTGGTCAAGAGTTGATCACCGATTTTCTTCGATTGAGAAGTTATAGAGGTTGCGGCCTCAAACGAGCTAGTGAGCTACAAGTTGGTGTTGTGGCACCGTGAGAGAAGACAAGTATGTCTGAAGAGTTCTAGTGAGAACTTGTAACCAGTTGACGATCCAGTGAAATCAGTCATAGTGGAAATCTTTCATACTGTTGAAGGTGGGGACGTAGAGCAGTTGCTCGAACCTTGAAACATATCCTTGTGTTTGTGATTGCTTACTCTCTCTTAACTCTACTCTCTCTTTACTTGCAATATTTATTGCTTACTCTTTTGCAAGTTTTATCTAATTGTATTTGCTTATTGCTAAGTTGCTAGCAAGATATTTTTTATTCCACATTATTTGCCATTTTGTATAACCATCATTTATTCACCCCCCCCCCTCTAGGTAATTTTCAACCAAGTCATTCCAGGAGTAAAGCATTATCTTATCTTGAAAGTGGCAGATGTGCTAGATCAGATCACTCGCACCGGTATAACTGTCGAAGGTGGGAGTCGAGAACTTTTTAATCTCACACTCTTGGATTTCCTTGTAAAGTAGGGAGTCATGAAGGCGAATAGTCAGAACCAAATGCTGAGGAAGCTTGACCTCCATAATCCGCTTCTGGATCAACTCTTTGAGAATGTGGAGAGTTAGGGATGCACTTTTCTCAGCGTCACTCTCTGTTCGCGTGGACCTATTTTGAATGGCGGCAACTTGAGCTTGTAGCTGTTGCTTGAGCATCTTTAGTTCTTCCTATCCGCAAAGGATGTTATCGCGGTAAAGTATCATATACTAACATTTGTGATCTGATTTTTGTTGTAGTTCTCTCATCTGCTCCTTATCTCTCAGAGCATCTGAAAAGTTGGTCTTCATGTTGTTGTGGAGGTTGGGTACCTACTGACGGCTCTTGGAAAGTGGCAGAGGCGGTGCCCTTTGCGAACGGTTGATTGTTGATTCACTTGGAGCCGCACCTCTGGCAGTTGCTTTGTCCTTTCCCTTAGAAGGTGCGCCACCAATAACTTTCTTGTGTGGGATAATAACTAATCAAGAAAAGGCTATTTGAGGAAGGTCGAAGAGGGAGAATCTTGAGTGTGAAGACTTAACTTTTAATGAAAGCACCAAAAATGTAGGGGTAAATTCTCAAAAGGAATTTATCTACAGTTCAAATTGTAACTGGATATGAGAGAGTAAAAGAAACAATCACAAATATGCAGATTTTATGCACATAATTTGGGAAAATCACAGGGAGGAGGGGAAGAATTCAGTATTTTCAGAGGATTACAGTGGATTTTTTAGAGAACAACTCTCTTCTTCTGGCTAAATATCTCTAGTCCAAAGAATTATATCTATTGTCCTTGTCTCCTCTAGATATCTTATATATCCAAGGATTTTTTGTCGATGTTGCGAGTCATGTGGGATTCAATAACCGTACGATTTACATGTTGCAATCTTTCGTAACAGCCTAGATTGTACTCTTGATTGCAGGAGTGATTGCTGCTTTCTGTAACTACTTGCGTTGAAATAGGGATCATGAACTATGTTTGAAATATGGAATGACTTGGTGACATAATGAACTTCACAAATATAGGCAGAATTTGATAGAGTCTGTTGTAGAGGTTGTCTTGCTTAAGTCGAGAGAACTGACTTTGAGAGGAAGAATATCCTCGAGAGAATTAATTTTCTCAGGAGAGAAAAATGGTTCCGGAAATGTTCTGAACGCTGCCCTTGCTCAGAGATTTTCCTTGTGAGTATCTTTTGGAACTTTTGATGATAAGGCCACGTATCTTGATCCTGACATGGGTCAGATTTTGAACACTATAACTTCTAATGAGTTAAAATAATTCTGTGAAGAAGTTGAAATTATTCATGAGATGACTGCAAATTATGCTCCTCAATCTAATGGAGTAGCAGAGAGAATGAAAAGAATACTAATGGATATGGTTAACTCAATATTAATTAACTCTGGTGTACCAGAGAACTTGTAGGGGAAAGCCCTCATGACTACTTACTATATCTTAAATGAATAACATTTAAAAACCCAGATAAAACTTCTTATACCATTTACAAAATTAGAAGACCTAAACTAGATCACATGAAAGTGTGAGGGTGCTTAGCAAAGGTTAAGATTCCTAAGAATAAGAAAAAGAAGATTGACCAAAAAAATAATAGATGAAATATTTATAAGTTATGCATCAGATGGTAATGCTAATAGGTTTCTAATATTAATTTTGAGCTTAGTGACATAGCCAATAATACCATAGTTGAAGTTAGAGATGTCCGTTATTTTGAAAACATCTTTCCCTATAAGACTAGACTTAGTACAAATATAAATGAGGATCATGTAGCTCCTAGTTTTAGTCAAAGCAGACCCTTAGTAGAAGAAACTAAAGCTGAACCTAGACGAAGTAAGAGAACCCGAATAAAAAAATTTCATGAGGACTTTTATGCATTACTAGTAGAAAGATTCTTCTACCACCTTTGAAGATGCAATGAAATCATCAGACTCCCCATTTTAGAAAGAAGTTATAGATAATGAAATCTAATCTATAATTCAAAATCACATTTGGGAACTTACTGATCTTCCTCTTGGCTAAAAAATCATAGGATGTATATGAGTATTTAAAAAGAAACTCAGACCTAATGGTACAATAGATAAATATAAAGCTAGACTGGTTGCTAAGGGATTTACCCAAAAATCTGGCATTGACTATTTTGATATGTATTCCCCAGTAGTTAGATTAACCACTATTAGGGTACTCACTATTTTAGCTTCAATTCAAAGACTAATTATATATCAAATTGATATAAAAACTGCATTCTTAAATAAGATTTAGATAAGAAAATTTACATGAACCAACTCGAGGTGTTTGTTAAATCTGTACAAGAGAACAAAGTGTGTAAGCTAATTAGATCCTTATATGGTCTCAAACAAGCTCCTAAACAATAACACATGAAATTTGATAAGATTATATTATCTTGTGAACTTGAAATTAACCAGACTGATGAAAGTGTGTAACATAAAGTAGAGGAGAACAAAATTGTGATATTATGCTTATATAATAATGATATCCTAATTTTTGGTTCTGACATGCAAATCATAAATGACATCAAACATTTTCTATCACAAAACTTTGATATGGAAGGTCTAGGACAAGCTAATCTAATTCTTAATAGTAAAATCTTGAAGAATAATGATGGATATGTATTATCTCAAACATATTACATAGAGAAAATTGTTGAGAAATTCTATGATCCAAACTACCTACCTGTTTTCACACCCAATGATCCTAACCTGCATCTAAAGAAAAATATAAGTCATCCTGTACTACAAAAGAAGTATGCACAAATAATAGGATCATTAGAAATTTTGACAAACTACACCAAACCTAACATTGCTTTCGAAGTAAACAGGCTTAGCAAATATACTTCAAACCCTGATAAGAGTCACTGAGCTTCATTAGGAAGAGTTCTAAGATATCTTAAAGGAACCATTGCATGTGATTTACACTATAACGGATTTTCATCTACACTGGAAGGTTACTTAGAGGCAAATTGGATTAGTGACGCAGTAGATATAAAATCCACTACAGGTTTTTATTTCTTCTAGGAGGAGGGGCAATCTCCTGAAAGTCCACCAAACAAACTGTAATAGCTAGAAGCACAATGGAATCAGAAATGATAGCCCTAGACACTACTAGTACAAAAGCTGAATGGTTAAAAGATTTGCCAATTAAAAGTCTTTTATTAGAAAATAATTACCAGCTATTTCTTTTCACTGTGATTACAGGTCAGCTATTGACAAATATCATCAAGAGAATGCAAATGTGAAAATAAATTGATACTTGAAAGTGCGACACAAATCATTGAGGTATAAAATAAAAAAAATCATGTTATAGCCTTGGACTCTGTAAGATCTAAGAAGAATTTTACATATCATCTTACTGAAGGCTTGTCTAGGACAGTGGTCCCTAGAGTCGTCGAGGGGGATGGGTTAAGCCCATAAGAAAAATCGCTACAATGACATTCCAACCTCGCAGAGGTTCAATAGGTAGAAATAAACTAGACAAGTGATTAATTATGGTACTGAACTTATTTGCTCCCATTCTTAGGATGATCAATGCTCATAAACAGCAAGGGGAAGGTTGAGTTGTAAACTCTTAATAGGTCTGAGACCCATGAGACAGGATATTTACTTGCTCACAACCTTATTAGGACTTACCTATATGTGTGTAGTTGTGACGCCGTGACTATGGGATCAAGGCTGCTCAATAACACACACAAAAGATACCTGCGCAAGGCCATCAATAGCGCAACCCACTCAGAATTCTTCTACACTATACTATGTGTGGCTTTTGTGGAAATCTGATAAATGAGACTGGTTCAAGGCGTAATCCGCCAAGCTCTCACGGATCTATACAATTAAAACGTAGTGAAGGTTCAAACTAAAGATACCTACACTTGTTTACATAGTATAAGGGAACCGACAAATTCATTTTTGAATATTTCTTAAATTTTTAAAGTTATTTTCGAGTTTTAAGTTATGTGGGGGATTGTTAGAGTTTTATAACTTAAAATTCATTTTATGATGAAATTTTAGTCTTACATTGGATAGATCAAAAAAGGTTGAGTGTTATAATACTAATTCCTATATGGTCTATTGTTATGAGTGTTGGGCTATGGGCCTCCTTGCCACACACGCGAACCGGGCCAGGCCGGGTTCGGGACGCGCACCCATGACCTGCTAACACGAATGCAGCTCCGTTCTGCAGGCTCCGTGATCTGCCATATTTTGGATCTTATTCTTTTAAAGAGTTTTATTCTTTCAATATCGAAGTACAACCTCAGAGAGTGTAGTTCGGGAGTTTGACCTCGAGAAGCTCGACCTCGGAGAATATGGACTCGAAAGTTCAACCTCATAGTGACGTTCAGAACAACGGTCTGGGTGTACTTGGAGAGTGGCCCTCTAGATGCGACATCCTGAAGTGGCCTTGGAGCAATGTCTTGATCCCGAGAACCATGTGACATCAAAGTGGGGTCGGGAAGCATGTGATATCGGGATAGTTTCAGAGCGATTTCTTGGTCTCGAAGAAGAAACTCGGAACGACACATCGCAAGCCTATTTTAAACGTAGTCCAACGTAGAGCTGACATAGCAGATCTCAAGCGGATTACTCAGATCTGAAGCTAATAAAGTGGATTTAAATTATGACCACGTTCTAAAAACAGT
The DNA here is from genome assembly GCA_038442645.1 of Agave tequilana. Lineage (NCBI taxonomy): Eukaryota > Viridiplantae > Streptophyta > Magnoliopsida > Asparagales > Asparagaceae > Agave > Agave tequilana. The sequence goes on from JAVJIF010005290.1 coordinate 163,646, forward strand.
TATTTACTTGAATTTATAAATAACACCTTCTGCAAAGTGCAGAAAGCATACATGATTATTAATACAACCCTCTTCTTCTTTCTCTGATACCTTTTCTTCAAAGTTATTAATCTCTGCTGGTCCTCTTAAAGTTTTGAAAGAATTCACAAAGCCTTCTTGAAGTTCGTGCTAATGAGAAGGAGGTCACCTGATCGAAGGTCGTCATATCTCCGAGATCATTGCCACGAAGCCCTACACGAGAAGAGGCAATTTGATTCTTGGGACAGTGCTTTGCATGCTTCGATCATCAGGATAAACTCTTTCCTCTTTGTTTTATTTACTGTGACTTTGAACTTTTAATCTGATATTGTTTTTTAATTTAGTAGCTTCAGACCTATTATTTTTCTAACAATTAACAATTAACAATTAATACCTGGTTACATTTCTACTTTCTCATTGATTGTTTTCTTGCAGAGCCATGGCAAGCCCCTAAAAGGTAAATGAGAGGAATGGACAACATACTAGAAAGTTTTTTAAAAATTAACTTAGAAGAAGTTGACATTCATCAGTATTGAAAAAAAGACAAAATTACTAGAAAAGAATACAAGTTACTAGTGCACAACCTCATGTAGTAGTCTTAATATACCTCAATGAAGCACGTATTAGCGGTCTGTGAACATTTTATTTTATTCTTTTGAAATATTATATATAACATTTGAGATTTTAAATTACATAGATATTTCGATGATTGTCCATTTCCATTGGTACGCAGACGACGATGATTGGCCAATCTATGCCGGGAAGGTGGGAACTTTTAACAAAGATGTCTATGTGGTACCACATTGGATAATAAATGCCTTGCTGCTCTATGCCATCCTCATAGTTTGAGTTCTTGATCTATATGTGTAATGTCCCGATCCCGCGGGTACGGAGACGTTATTGTGACGTATATACACAGGGTAGAAATACCCTCACATATATACGTTAAGCATCAGTATAGACAAAATCAGAGTACGAAGCATAGTGATAATATACATTTCAGTAATAATAGCATAAGTGCACAGTTATCATAGAACATGATACAATATTTTAAGAATATTAGATCACTATGAAGCGCTAAAGCATGATTTACAGTATAAAAAGATTGAAAAATACTCATGGACTACAAAAAGGAAATCTCGAGAGCCGGTCAAGCGAGATAGGTTAGGAATGAGCTACGGCTGATCTGATGCTCCTCGAAAAAGTCCAAGGTTTCCACAGAAGGATTCCACCACGCTTTTATTGCGCCTCAAAATCTTGACATGAAGATTCAGGGTTGTCAGAAAATAACCCAGCGAGTACGTAAGATAATGCCAAGTGGCGTGCATAAGCAAGCACACATGTACATGATCAAGTGATGTGGTTCAGGCATACAAGTACAAGCCAGTAAATATCAAAATCAGGAAATTAATACAGTGGTACAGACAATCATACATGGATATAATATCGCGTCAGGAAAAAGGAGGGTGTACAGAAATAATGCATTATGTACTAGATCTGAATGATTAGTGTACAGAGGATGTATTATATCAATGTCAGGGATACATGTATAGTCATGTCACACGATCAGGTGTATCTGTGTAACGGAGTAAGATAAAGGGGTCCAGTGTAACAGAAAATCTGTGTAACGAGAATACAGGAATATGCAAATAATTTTAATCCATGCAAAGTGGTACCAGAATATATTAATTAATAGTGCAACATGAAATCAATATTGAACTAATGAATGAAACTAGAGTATTATATTATTATTATTAGACTCATCTGATTTGTATGCATCAGTTTGCAACACATTTCACATACCTCTGCATACAGACTGGAGAGTAAGTTACTGAAAACTGATGAAGCTCGACGAACCATATTTATAATAGGTCCCGTGCATGCCCAGGACAATGGTTCAGGAGTATCCGGTACTAAGCTCGAACGTACCGCTAGATATCAGGACTTATCGTATACCCGAACAGAATAGGATTCACCGCTCGCATAGGAATAGGCCCAGGGGCTTATAGCACACCCGGTAGGAGATCAGGAGTAGGGGTATCAGTACACCCCACGGAAACACCGGTAGCCTCCAAGTAGAATCCCAATTATTAGTTGTATAGCATTTGTATGGCCACCATAAACACAGAAACTATATCGGTACCCATCAGTTCCCCCTGTCCCGGTATAAGTTGTCTATTTATTACGAATTAGTTCATAATGATCGGTTTACGGGGATCAACAGGAGTGTAGTATCAGGAGTAAATATCAGGAGTCTTCCTATTTCAGGAGTTCAAAAGTACAAGAGTACCGGATGTCTTGTAGCAATATAATAATCATATAAAGTCTCTGTAAAAGCGATAATCATGAATAGGTAATGTAATCAGTCAGATGTGATAGTATCAAGTCCGGTGTTACAGCATCAGGTCAAGTGTATCACTACCAAGTAACAAGTGTCATGTATCAGGTGATAGCATGTCAAGTGTTAGGTGTTAGATATCAAGTGTCCGGTAATTAACATGTCAGTGTCAACATTATATATTAGTCAATCATCCAGTCACAAGAGAGCAGTATAATTAGACATTTAAAACTCTTCACAATCATATTAATAAGAATTATTAATTGAACTATTAATTATCCAGATGGGGTTAGTTAAGCTGGAGCAAATTAGATCATGTTAGCATAAAGCTTGATACACGACGGAGCTAGCGTACAGTTTTAGATGCTAATGCGTTCGACGAGGCTACACTTGCGATGGAGTTGACATGTCACGCTAAAACACACGGCGAAGCCACACTTAAGCTAGATGCACATGGTGTAGCAACATATGAACGTCCGGCTAACCCACGTGTCGAAGCCACGCTTTGCGGCTAAGCTAAACTCACGCGGCGAAGGGGAGTATGAGCGTCAGGTTATCACAGGCGGTGAAGCTACACTCGAACAAGTCTAGCCGTAAAGCGCTGAGTGTTAAAGTCGCCTCTCGGCGGAACTTTATGGGATCTAGAGATTAAATAGGTACCTGCACAAATATTAGTACGACACATGCATATAAATAACAGTACACGCTAAACATGAAACAATGATACTCACAATAACAACCAAAAGGTATTCACAAAGCATGTATAACATTATAAAAACACTTACATATCATATATCAAGTGGCATAATAATGTGTCATATATTAAAAGCCAGAATAGCATTCACCCAGCAGGTATCAAGCAGTATAATATGTATCATGAATTAAATATTAGAAAAGTTCTCACCCAACATAAAATATAATACTTGTCTAAATACCCAAAAAGAGTACTCGCATAAACCAAGAGTAATACTCGCCTAAAACCAAAACACCGTGAATCTCCATGAACTCCATGGAATCCAGGAATACCGACTACAACATGTGCACCTGAAAGAGAGAGAATGTGATAGAGAGAAAGAGAGAGAGAGAGACTTGGAGTGGAGAGTTGAAGAGAGAGAGAGAGAGATTGCTAGAAAAGAAAGAAAAGGGAAAGAAAAAGAGAGAAAAAGAAAACAGAGAAAAAAAAGAAAGAAGAGAAGGAAGAGAGGCGGGGGCCCAACTTGCTACTGGCTGCTGCCGGCGGCGAGGTCTGCCCCCCAACTACGGTGGAGGAGGGGTTGTTGTTGGAGTTGTGGTTGATGTTAGTGGTGTAAATGGTAGTGGTGGGTGGTCGTGGGTGGAGAGGAGGAGATGGAAGAGGGAAGATTTGTTGGCCCAGAGGCCTTCCACTCTAGTTTTAATGATGATTAACTCATGTAGTTATGTTTATTAATAATCTTGTGATTTTAGTTTCAGATCATTGGTCAAGATATTAGTTGGTGATTGCTTCAACAAGATGAGTTTTGAAGCCTTCACTTGGTGATTCCCGAGCCTGAGCGTCAAGATCATACATGCTCGTTGGATCATGGAGTTTGGATCGAGTCAACTTGAAGATGAAGATCGTCAAGAAGACCTAGGTATCCATAGTTTAGTGTGTTTTAGATCCATTTGTAAAGATAAGAATAGTTGATATGCTCAAGTGCACAACACACACAAGTTTTATGTTTTGGAATTGGTTTTCATGAATAGATTGATCAAAATAAGTTTAAATTGTTTTATGTATATTAGATGTGCTCTATATACATACATGCTTACATGACTTATACAAACTTAGTTTGATATACCTATTCATGTATTTTATGTTTTGGTATTTTTAACAAAACATATTTTTGGATTTAAAGACAAAAACTATGATATGTATATGTTTCATGTATATTGGACTCATGTCCATATACAACATGCTTCAATGTGTTTAAATATCATGTTTTTGTATTTCAATGAGTTTTAAGAAAAATCAGATTTCCTATTGAAAAATCCAAGTTTGATAAAATACAAGTTTTGATTTTTGGTAAAAATGATAAGACATAAAAATAGTTCAAATTACTTGATATTTAAACTTAAATATTTATCACATGTTTATATATCAATGAAAAATGATAAAACTATTTTTGGAAATTTTTAGAAGTTTTTATAAGATTTTTAGAAATATTTTTTAACCCCAGTTTCTGACCCAGAACAGTGGCTGACAGGCCAGGTCGGTCGACCGCACGGTCGACCGAACCAAGGGCCGGTCGACCTGGTGGTCGACCGACGTGCACAGCCTTGTGCACGTCTGGCAGACACATGGGCCGGCCGACCGGGCGGCCGACCGGACCAGAGAGCTCTGCTCTCTGTATCTGGGCGGTCAACCGGGATGCCCCAACGGTCAAAAATATGACCGTTGGCGGTCGACCGGCCGGTCGACCGCAAGCCTGTCAGGCTGCCAGATTAGCCTAACGGCTAGTTTTCTTTTGGGCCTATAAATACCCCATTTCTTGGTGTTTTTAACTAAGATTTCAAGAGCTAAAATTTTTCTTCTTTCTTGGTGTTTAAAACAAGTTTTCAAAAGGTTTTAGAGCTTTAAAAGATCAATCTTATCTTATTTGTTTTAGAGTTTTTGGAAAAATTAAAGAAAATAGAAAATTGGGAGATTTGTTTTGGTTCTTCATTTCTATCTTTTACAAGAGTTTTCCCAAGTATTTTCTTTGAGTTTTTGTTTTCCAAACTCTAGTTTTTTCAAACTTGAGCTATCCTCTATCCTAATCTATTTAGGATCATTTGTTTGTGGGAAAAGAGATTGTTTGAGGTTGATTAAGCCTCCAAGTTGTAAACCCTCCTTGTTTTGTTGTATCCCTCTTTGGTAGAGGTTGATCGGAGTGGTATTGTTTGGATCCCTCTTCGGTAGAGGTGATTGTGTTTGTTGTTGGCTACGGGCCTTATCCCTCTTCGGTAGAGGTGGATTTATGGTTGTATTGCCTCGGTGGCATTGTAAGGTTGAGAGAGGAGTTTGGTACTCCTTAGTGGATTGGAAATCCTTCTCGGTGAAGGCGGGGACGTAGAGCTAGGGGCTCGAACCTCGAAACATATCTTTGTGTTTGAGTTTTATCCATTGTCTCTCTAACTCTCTCTCTCTCTCTCTTTTATTTGTACAAAGCATCATTCATTTCATATAATTCATATTGCTTGTGTTGAGCATTGATTCATATTGCCATATCTATTATATGCTTGTGTGCTTGTGTGTCTCACTTATACTTAACCACAAGAGCTTCATATAGCACCTCAACCCTTATTTAAGGGAATCAAGAGGAGTTAGTCTAGAGCCCTTCAAGGGGAATTCAGCTACACTTGTTGGTTGTATTAAGTGTGATTGCAAAATAGTTTTAGCTTTCGCATTTAGTTTCTAGATTAGCATTATCACCTATTCGCCCCCCTCTAGGTGATTTACAATTGGTATCAGAGCCTACGCTCCTGATATTTAGGCTTAACATCCTAGGAGTGAGATCCTTATTTGCTAATCTATCATTTGTATTTGCGTGTTTGCACACATATAGCTTGGACCCATGGACTTCATGACCCCACCTATGTTTGACCCTTCCAACATCATTATTTGGAAGACTAGGATGTCCGTTTATTTACTAACCCTAGGATATAAGGTTCACCTTGCCATTACCAAGGAATCCTTCCTTAGTGATAGCAAGCATATAGGGGCCAATGCACAAGCCCTTGAGGCCATTAGAAGCACGCTTTCAAAAGAATATTTTATGCTTGTTTCTAATTTTGATTCCGCATTTGCAGTGTGGAACATGTTGACAACCACCACCACCTCCAAGCTTCAATTGCCAATCAAACAAGAAGAGAAATCTAGTGGAGAATCCGAGTCACAATGCTTCATGATCCAAGGAGTAACTCTGTTGAGGTACATTCGGAATCCCACTTAGATTGTGATGATAGTGCTAGTTCTTCATGTGATGAGAATATTGATCCCCATGCTTTAAATAAAGAACTATCTATTGTGTGTGAAAAATTAATTGAAAAATATAATATTTTGAAAAAGAAGAGTTTTGAACTTAATAAATAAAATAAGGTTTTATGTTCAAGACTTGACATGGTTTTGCAAGAAAAGGTGGAGATGTCTAATGAGAGGGATTCATTAAAATCTCAACTTGATCTTGTTTTAAAAGAAAATGAATTTTTGAAATTTAAAAATGATTGTGATGTTGTTTTGAAAAATAATGATATTTATCTTCAAAAGTTGAATTTGTTTTAAAAGAAAATGATTCTTTGAAAAGAGAAATTGATTTTATTTCAAAAGAGTTAGAAATTTGTTTAAATAAAAATAAATCTTTAAAAATGATATTATTTCTCATGTTTGTCATGCTTCACCTAGAACACTTATAACATGCCACACTTCTTCTTTAATTGAAAAAGGTATATCCATGCTTAAGAAGAGTGTTGATTGTTTGGGCTCCACTTTGAGCCAATGTGTAGTGGGTCATACACGTTTGGAATCATTGTTTCGAAAGAAACAAGTTCCATCTTTTCATGCACAACCTCCAAGGCATACACATGCTCCTCACGGACACCATCATCACTTGTATGCTCATGTGTACACTTGTACACATTGTGGACGTAAGAGCCACCTTGCTAAATTTTGCTTTGATAGATTACATGATGTAAATTTAGCAAATAAATTTGTTTGAGTTAGAGAAGGTACTAACCCCATGGACCCAATAAGATATGGGTACCAAAGACCACCCCTCTTATGTTTGATGTAGGTGTGCGCTCTCGCATGACGTGAGAGTAGCGGTACCTTAGAGTGGATGCGTTCCGTACTTAAAGGAAACATTTTGGATGCATCACTTTCAAGAAAGGTTTGGTGGGAAGACCACCATGTTTTGGAGACAAGGAGAGTTGCCTTCTAAGTTTTAGTAACGGACCCTTACTCCCATTTATTTATGCATGCTTTTCATGTTCATTATTTGTAGCATGTTTTGTTGTTTATATGATCATTATGAAAATGCCATGTTTATGAGACTCTTGACATTCATGTATAGCATTTGAGACACCCATGTTTAATATGGATCATTATTTTTGTGTTCTCACCATTTGTTTAGCTATCATGTTTATCATAGATTTAATAACATGTGGATTTTCTTAATAATCATGTTTATATTTCTTCATGATGATTTATATTCTGTTTTTGTGCTTCATGCGTTGATTACATGTTTGGATGTTAGTTTTCATTAAAACTTGGTATATACTTGTACTTATAGTGGGCCACAAATAAATCTATATATGTTTGTGCTTGAATGCTTATTTGAACCCATTAGATGTTCTAGTATAGTCTAATTTTGATGATCCATGCATCTTAAACTTGTATTCCCATTTTGGTTTTGTTTTATGATCATGTGTTTTTCATTTCATGTATATGTCTATTTTGCCAAACTTTAAGATATACATGTATACCCCTTGAGTCATTTGCCTTTCATGCAAATCTATACATATGGACTCAATTGTGTTTAGAAAAATGTATGTATACTTTTTGTGTTGTCAAATCATACATATACCTTGAAATAAAATTTGTTTTATTGGAAATTTAGTTTTCCATGTTTCCATGCGTTTATGTTTAACTTCATGTATATGTCCATTTTATCTAAATTATTGTTTATACATATACATCCTTTTGAGCCACGTGCCTTCATGCATATATCTTTATGGACTAATTGTGTTTGGATATGTATGTATACTTTAGTTTGTATAGGACATACATATACCTTGAAGATTAAATAAGTCTTGATGATTTTTATGTTTTTATGTTTAAAGGAATATTGAGCTTAATGTCTATTTTTCATGATTATGATCTTCACATTTTATTTGTACACTCACTTTTCTTGTTTACTCATGTTTTATTTTCATGGGTCATATTTATGCGTCATTAACTTGAGTGTTGGATATCATGTGGATTTCTTGTCTATTGAGAAATTTTTTGTTTTATTTCTTACTTGAAGGATTTCGTACTAGTTTACAAATTTTTCATTTAACTAGTTCGTATTCTTCTTATGGTAGAGATGTTTTCAAACATACTATAATTTTCAAACCTATTTTTGAAAATAACTACCATCCAAGGGCGGTTGGATGGGAGATCATGCTCTTGTATGCTTTATAGTGAAAATCATTTTAAACTAGAACATGATTGGGAGGGTAGGTTTGAGATATACATTTGAGCTTATTGTTGTTTCAATTGGTATCATTGGATTCTTTCAATTGGTATCAATTTTGACTTTTATTGTGTACTCATATATTTTCGTATATGTATACTTACTTTTCAAAGAATATCAATTTCAATTGGTATGTAATTTTTCATACATATATATGTTTTTATTTGTGCACAAAATTTTGTTTATGCTAAAGCTTGAGTTTTAACCTTGTTTCAATTGATTCAATTTTCAATTGGTATCTTATTTCAAGCCTACGCATTGTTTTTGTTGGTATTTCATAAAGGTGGAGAAAATTCGATTTTCATATTTCAATTGGTATTTGTTTTTCCACTCCCTTGCTTTATGATAAAAAATTAAAAATTTTAAATTGATATCATATACTTAAAAGGAAAAATACTTTTTTTTGATATCAAGATGTTTATTTGAATGTTTTAAATAGGTATCTCAAAATTTTGTTTAATGATAAATACAAAAGTTTTGATTTATATTGCATATATGTAAGGAGAGCTTAACATCTCTTCTACATATCGATTCATGATGAATGTATCTTGTATTGAAGAGCTTGACAACTTCTTCCTTATGTGGTACATAAGTATAGGGAGAGCTTCACATCTCCTCTTATGCATTGCATAGTGTACGTTATGTGAATTAGGGCTTGTCATGCCTCCTTCATGTAATGTATCTATGTAGGGAAGTTTCACATCTTCCTCTTCATGAATGTATATCGCATATACCATTTATTGATCTATGTTCACTTTCAATTGGTATCAAGATGCTATCTTTGACATATTTTCAATTGATATCTTAATTGATTGTCACCCCTATATTGATACCTTTTGTTTTAGGCAAAAAGGGGGAGAACATTGTTTTTATTGTTTTTGACCCTTTGTTTATTCTTTGTTTCGAACAAAGGGGGAGAAAAATTTATTGTTTTGTTTTTTGTTTTTACCCCTTTATTGATAATTGACAAAAAGGGGGAGAAAGATTTTGAGTTTGGTTGAATTTAATATATGCATATTTATGTTTTGCATATATTAAGTTTAATGTAGTTTAAGTTTAATTGGTATCTAGAGCATGTTTTATTTTTGACAATTTCATTGGTATCTAGAACCTTTTATTGTTTATGCATATCTATGCATGTTTCATGTTTAATATTAATTGTATATTTATGTTTATTTGTTTTGTAAATCACCTAGAGGGGGGTGAATAGGTGATGGCTAATCTAATGGTCACTTAATGCCAAATAATGCGGAAGTGTAAACTATTATGACCTAAACTAAACTCTTACACTAAACACAACGTATAACATAAGAGTGTTGCCGAATTCCCCGTGAAGAGCTCTGGACAAACTCCTCTAGATTCCCCTTGAATGGGTTGAGGTGCCGCGTTGGCTCTCTTGGTTAAATACAAGTGTTAGCAAACAAACCCAAGCAAGTATAACAATTAAGCACACAATGAATATCTAGCATATAAAGATGAGCACAATAAAAGTATGCAAGATATAAAGGAGATAGAGAGAGTGTGAGCAATCGCAAATACAAGGGATTTGTTTCGAGGTTCGAGCACACTTGCTCTACATCCCCACCTTCGACACACGAAGAATTTCCACTAAAATCGATCCCACCGGATTACTCGGTGCCGCAACACCTACAAGCTCTAGGACTCCCTAGTCCGTACACACCGCAAGCCCACCGGCTCGCCGAGGCCGCACCTCAAACAAGAGTTCGCACCTGAACCCGAAACAACCGAGTCCACACTAGGACCCGAAACAATGCGAACACAACCGTCCGCCTTCTAAAAGAACAAAGTAGAACTTTGGTGATCACAACTCTTGATCACCTAAAATCCTCTCACAAAAACACTCCTATAAAATGAATATGTCAATGGGCTGCTCAAGTGTTTGTGAGAAAAACAAGGATGAGAATGGTGGAGGAAAACTCAAAGAAATCTCTTTTAAAACACTCTTGATAAACTCTCCTTTTGATTGGAAATATTTGCTCTCAAATTTGTGGGAAAAACCTCTGAAAAGGATTGGAAAAACTGGCTCAAAAACACTCTCCAAATCTTGTAGAAAACAATGCCCAAACCCCTAAATTTATAGGCTGAGAAAAACTAGCCGTTGGGGTTCTGTCAGGCCTAACGGTCGGCCGGCCAACGGTCATATTTCAGACCGTCCGGGCGACCGTCCGGGCGGTCGTCCGGGCCAGGATACAGAGAGCAATCTCTCTGTTCGGTCGACCGCACGGTCGGCCGGGGCCTTTCCAGAGAGCAGAACTCTCTGGACGGTCGATCGGGTCGGTCGGCCGGCCATCCTGCAGAACTGGCGTGCACGTCTGTACACGTCGGTCGACCGGGTCGGTCGATCGACTTCAGCCCTAGTCGACTTGATCAGTCGACTAGTCGACTGGCTGAAACCTGAAACAGAAAAACTAAAGGGATAAAAACTTGATCTTTTTGGCTCACATAAAATCCCATAAAATACTTAAAAATCTACAAAAATAGTTTTACCAATATACTTTGATAAACAAACATGCTTGCACAAAATCAAGGCATGTTATAAAATATTTGGACTATTTTGTAATATGGAAATATTGGCTCGAATAGAACACTTGTATTTTTCTAAAACTTGTTTTTCAAACTTCTTCATGATACAAAAACAAGATAGCTTGAATTAAAGCATAGTGTGTATGGATATTATCCACTACACAAATAAGATATCTATGTTTTTGACATTAAGCTCTAAACATGATTTTGGATAAAAGATATGTAAACTTGAAAACCAAAAATCAAAATGATATTTTCTAAAATAAAAATTTTTTGTAAAACAAAACTATCAAGAGTGTGTGTGTATATGTATACTTGAGCAATCCACCAACTACTCTATCCTTTACATTTTATCTAAAAATAAAATCTTCTAAAAACAAATTTAGACACAAGTCTTCATCTTCTTGAAGTCTTCTCTTGAAGCCTTCTCATCTTCTTGACTTGGTCCAAACACGATCCAATGGCTCTTGGATCAAACCGTGTAAGCTCCAAAACTTGACTTTAAATCCTTTGTTGAAGCTCCACACCTACTAAGATCTTGATAACAAATCTGTCACTAATTAAACACAAGATCATTAGTACACATAACTACATGAGTTGATCATCATCAAAACTAGAGTGATGGGCCTTTGGGCCAACAATCTCCCCCTTTTCGATGATGACAAAACTCATGAAGTTATATATGCATGGATTAAAGTAAAGCTCCAAAGAAGCTCCCACTTAACTCATGCATAACACAAAAATAAATAAATGTAAATAAATGTGCAATGTATGCTCTCAAACATGTATGCAAATGAAGGAGATAAACATGCACTCAAGCATAAAACAAATCAAATATTTTTCTCCTATTTGCAAAAAATACAACATATATGCATAAACATAAATCCTTTTGCATATATACTAAATACTTCTCAAATACCTCTCCCCTTTTTGTCAATCATCAACAAAGGGGTTAAGGTAAAAAAAAAATCATCAAATTTTTCTCCCCTTTTTGTTATAAACAAAGAGATCAATAAGGGGTGTAAAAAAATAAGTCAATAAAAGGTTATATGCGATATACATTCATGAAGAGAAAGACGGTAAAGTAACTTCCCTACACATATGCATTACATGAAGAAGGGATGACAAGCCCCAATTCACATAACACATATTATGTAATGCATAAGAGGAGATGTGAAGCTCCCCCTACACACGTGTACCACATAAAAAAGAGTTGTCAAGCTCCTCAATACAAGATACACTCAATATGAATCTATATGTAGATGAGATGTTAAGCTCTCCTTGCATATAGGCAATACAAATCAAAAATTTTGAATGTTTCTTATAAAACAAAATTTTGAATTTTCTCAATAAAACAAATCTTGAGAATTTTTCTTAAAAATTTTTATTTTCTTATCATAAACAACTTTGTGCTTTATGTTGGAACATGTTTCGATGAAGACGTTTGTGAAGATCAAATTCATTTGGAGCTCTAAACAAATGAAGAATCAAGAGTTCTACATGATCAAGATGTGCCAAGGAGAGTTGATAGAGTGTGGTTTGTAAAGTTGAAATAGCATGTAAAAGCCTTGACACAAACACACACTTCATTGGTCCATTAGTCGACTTGATGTCTATTATAAGTCGACTAATCCTTGATGTAGTCGACTAACTCAGAACCCAAGTCGACTAATCCTGTGTCCTAAATCTGACCCAACTCTCTGTTTGATTATTAGTCGACCGACAGTCAATATAGTCGACTAATAGACTTTTCTAGTCGACTAATCAAAGTCCCCTAGTAGACTAATCCTTGGTCCCAGTCGACTATAAAGCAGTTGCAGTCGACTTGAAGTAGTTAACCAGAAAACTGTCTATCCACGTCCACTGACCTAGTCGACTAATAGCTAGACCAAGTCGACTAATAGAAGGAATTTTGCCTAGGCTAGTCGACTAACTCAGAACCCAAGTCGACTATAGGCAGTTTCTGACTGTTAGACAGTTTCTGTTATCTGGTCTTTTGTGCAACTGTTTTCAACGTTCCTTTGATTCAAATTGCTCCTATAAACTCCCTAACTAACCCTAGTCTTCAGCTATAAATAGGGAAGTTATACCAAAGGCCATATACTAAGAGTTTTTATCAGTTTTCTAAAGCCAAAAATCTGAAAACCTGAAAACTGTTTTTCCAAACTTCTGTTCTTCACCAAAAGACATTTCCATTGTGAAGTTCTCTGAAGTTCTTGTTTCCTATACTAGACCTTGTCCACATACACATTCAGTATCAAGGCTTATAAGATAAAAGAGTTGTAATTCTCAAAGTGATCATTGTACACGGGTGGCTTCTTGGTTGTAGAGGCAGTTGTACAAGGTAAAGGTATTCTCTTGGTGGAAAAGAAGGTGTTCTCTTGGTGGAAGAGAAGGTGTATACATTGGCGAAGGGGATTTGTCAAGTGGTGTACATAGTGTATTGATTTTGGGCTGCAAAATCAAGGTTAAAGAAAAATCTCAAGCGGGTGGCTTGGGGACTGGATGTAGGTCACAAGGACCAAACCAGGATAAATCTCTCTTGTTTGCGTTTGCATTTTCTGAGATTTGATTTCCTTTATTTGCAAGTTTGTTTATTTACTTAACGATTAATCCTTCTTGTTTAGTTTTGTGTTGACTTGTGTATTTTAGATCTATTGTTGCCAATAGAGATAGTTCCGCATTTGTCATTATCTTGGGGACCAACATTTGGTATCAGAGCAAGGTCTTACATCGGCACCTTCTTCACCAACCGGCATACACGCTCTGATCCTACATTTGGTATCAGAGCGGGTCTCACATCGGGTACAAGTCAACAACAAGGATGGCAACGGAGTTCTCATCATCCCAATTCAAAGAAGGACATTCTACACAATGTCTACCGCTATTTGACGGAACCAACTACAACTATTGGAAGTGTAGAATGAAGATATACTTGCAGTCACTCAACTACGACCTTTGGAACATCGTAGAAGCATCGTACACCAAGCCCACAACCAACTACAACGCTTGGAGTGAAGATCAAAAGAAGAATGCGAACCTTGACGCCAAAGCAATGAATGCTCTATTCTGTGCCCTAACCAAAGAAGAGTTTAACCGTGTTTCAACAGCAACTTTAGCACATCAAATATGGCATACTCTTCAGGTAACACACGAAGGCACTAATAAAGTTAAGGAATCTAAAATATCTGTTCTTGTCCACAGGTTTGAGTTATTCAAAATGGAGGAGAATGAAACCATATCCGAGATGGTTACAAGATTCACCGACATTACCAATACATTAGCATCCCTTGGAAAGGACTACACCCAAGTTGAAAGAGTTCGAAAGATCCTTCGTGCACTCACACCAGAATGGGAGAAAAAGACAACCGCCATTGAAGAGGCGAATGATCTCTCAACTATGACATTAGAAAATCTAATCGGTAATCTAATGGCATATGAAGTGCAGTTAGAAGAAAGGAAAAAGGACGAACGACAACACCGTTCAAAGAAGAAAGAACTCGCCTTCCAGGCATCTTCCGACACGGACAATGATGACGAAGAGGAGATGGCAATGCTCTCAAAGAAATTCAGGAAATTTCTAAAGCAAGGTAAATTCAAATGCTTTAATTGTGATAAACCAGGTCATATGAAGATGGATTGTCCTTTGCTTAAGAAGAAAGATAAGTACAAGAGTAAGAAGTTCAGAAAGAAGAAGAACTACGAAGCATCATCAGAATACAGTGATTCATCTTCATCTGATGAAGAAGAATCCACTGAACGTGTCAACCTATGTTACATGACACTTGAAGACGATGAGGTATCATACTCTGAACTCTCTGATGCATTCCATGAATTATTTCTTGATCTGAAAAATGAAAAACTGAAAAACAAAGTTTTGTCAAAAGAAAATGAGAAACTTTTAAAGGAAAATTCATGTTATGCATTACAATGTTCATCTATAAATTCTCAACAACAAGATGAGTTTGAAAAAGTCATATCATTTTTGAAAATCGAAAATGAGAAATTTATAAAAGAGAACATTTTTCTAAAAAAGGAAACTAAGTCTTTGAATGAAAGGATTTCTATATTGGATAAAGACATGTTAGTTTTCAAAAAGAAATATGAAGATCTTTTGCAAAATGTGACTAAGTTTAATAAAGGAAAAGAAAATTTGAATGCTTTATTATCTTTTCAGAAATTGTCACATGATAATCATGGTATTGGATTTATTGCAAAATCTTCATGTTATAGTAATCCATATAGTTCTTTTGTAAAAAGAAAGCCTAAGAAATATAAGTTTATATGGATTCCTAAGAACTTAAATTTTCATGATAAAAATACATATATTGCTGCATACATTCATGATATATGTGATTCTTGCAACTATGTGTATATTAACAGGTGGAAACCAAATTCTAAATGGATTTGGAGTCCTAAAGGTTAAAATGATCTTTTATGTTTGGTACCATCTAACGTTTATCTTGCAGGTACCATATAAAAGTTAATAAGAACAATTATATATATATATATGTACTAATATATTTGTTGCAGGGGGAGAATAAAGTATTTCTCTATTTGTTATAACCCAATTTCTGCAGGGGGAGGAAAATATAACATATCTTCTGCAGGGGGAGCACTTGTGCACACAAAGCGTCATCATCAAAAAGGGGGAGAATGTTAGAACATGTTTCGATGAAGACGTTTGTGAAGATCAAATTCATTTGGAGCTCTAAACAAATGAAGAATCAAGAGTTCTACATGATCAAGATGTGCCAAGGAGAGTTGATAGAGTGTGGTTTGTAAAGTTGAAATAGCATGTAAAAGCCTTGACACAAACACACACTTCATTGGTCCATTAGTCGACTTGATGTCTATTATAAGTCGACTAATCCTTGATGTAGTCGACTAACCCAGAACCCAAGTCGACTAATCCTGTGTCCTGAATCTGACCCAACTCTCTGTTTGATTATTAGTCGACCGATAGTCAATATAGTCGACTAATAGACTTTTCTAGTCGACTAATCAAAGTCCCCTAGTCGACTAATCTTTGGTCCCAGTCGACTATAAAGCAGTTGCAGTCGACTTGAAGTAGTTAACCAGAAAACTGTCTATCCAACGTCCACTGACCTAGTCGACTAATAGCTAGACCAAGTCGACTAATAGAAGGAATTTTGCCTAGGCTAGTCGACTAACTCAGAACCCAAGTCGACTATAGGCAGTTTCTGACTGTTGGACAGTTTCTGTTATCTGGTCTTTTGTGCAACTGTTTTCAACGTTCCTTTGATTCAAATTGCTCCTATAAACTCCCTAACTAACCCTAGTCTTCAGCTATAAATAGGGAAGTTATACCAAAGGCCATATACTAAGTTTTTATCAGTTTTCCAAAGCCAAAAATCTGAAAACCTGAAAACTGTTTTTCCAAACTTCTGTTCTTCACCAAAAGACATTTCCATTGTGAAGTTCTTTGAAGTTCTTGTTTCCTATACTAGACCTTGTCCACATACACATTCAGTATCAAGGCTTATAAGATAAAAGAGTTGTAATTCTCAAAGTGATCATTGCACACGGGTGGCTTCTTGGTTGTAGAGGCAGTTGTACAAGGTAAAGGTATTCTCTTGGTGGAAGAGAAGGTGTTCTCTTGGTGGAAGAGAAGGTGTATACATTTGGCGAAGGGGATTTGTCAAGTGGTGTACATAGTGTATTGATTTTGAGTTGAAAAATCAAGGTTAAAGGAAAATCTCAAGCGGGTGGCTTGGGGACTGGATGTAGGTCACAAGGACCGAACCAGGATAAATCTCTCTTGTTTGCGTTTGCATTTTCTGAGATTTGATTTCCTTTATTTGCAAGTTTGTTTATTTACTTAACGATTAATCCTTCTTGTTTAGTTTTGTGTTGACTTGTGTATTTTAGATCTATTGTTGCTAACAGAGATAGTTCCGCATTTGTCATTATCTTGGGGACCAACACTTTAAGCATGTAAACAATTTTCTTATTATAAACAACTTTTACCAAGCACAAATAACTCATATATATGTATGAAAAATGAGTATACTAAATGAAATTGATACATATATATATAAGAAACAAAATATGAGTATATACAAAAGAAGTTCAAATTGATACCAATTGAAACGATCCAATGATACCAATTGAAAATAACAATGTAAATCATGTATATGACGCATAACCTATACCTCCCAACCAAGTTCAAGATTAAAATATTTTTCACATAAAGCATACATGAACATGATCTCCCAGCCATCCGCCCATAAAGGTTGGAAGGGGTTTTCGAAAATAATTTTGAAAATAGTTAAGCATTGAAAATCTCTTCCAAATGAAGAATAATTAACTAGTTAAAAGTATTTTTTTGAAAACTAGTTAAAGATCCTTCAAAACATCAAAATATAAGTTTTTCATGAATCAAAACTAAATACACAAAATTTACACTCATAGTCTATAAAGCTTAAAAATATGTCCATGAAATTAAGTCATGACAAAATAAATAAAGTGTGAGTGTTCAAAAGTCATGTAAATAGCATTTTCATGAAAATAGACATTGAAGCTCAAAAAGATCATAAGTCTCATTTTTAGCAAAAAAATCATGAAAAATCATTTTTCATTAAAACACCAATCTTCATGGTATATGTATGATTTAATCAAAACTAACAATACATATACATATCCCAAAACATAAAAGAGTCTATCAAATGTATTTGCATGAAGGCAAGAGACTCACGGGTATACATGTATATTTATTAGATTTGAATTAAAAATACATATACATGAGGTAAAATCATAAAATTTGGTAAAGCATGTATAAATAAAAGAATCATCAAAACTCTATACATGTGCATATAGAGGGTACAAATGAGCATGAAGTGCAAACATATATAAATCAAGTGTAACTCACTATTTGTACATATATAATACAAGTTTTGATAAAAACTACATCTAAGCATGTTTTTACCACATGAAGCACAAAAACCTAAAACATGAACATGCTAAAAATTATCAATCATGAATAAGCATGTAAATAAATTAGGAGTTTAGAAATAGTTACCAAACCAAGGAACTACTCTAAATCTCCAAAATATGGTGGTCGTCCCACCAAAACTTTCTTGATAGCGATGCATCAAAAATGTGTGACCATCGAGTCCATGTGCATCCATCATCAAGGCACCATTCCTCTCACGTCGTGTGAGAGCCCTCACCTACATCAAAAACACAAGGTGAAGGTTTTGGTACCCATATTTTCTTGGGTCCTTTGGGGTTAGTCTTGTAAGGAACCCAAAATTTTTATTATTAGCAAAATTAAAATGATGCAACTTGTCATAACAAAATTTTGCTAAATGGCCTTTGCGGCCACAATGTGTACATGTGTACACCTTAGGATGCTTATGTGTAGGAGTGTGATCATGACGTGCAACATAAGCATATGCATGATGATGTTGTGCATGAATGTGTGGAGTTTGTTTCTTTGAAAACATTGACTCCAACCTAGTATGGTTAAATGCACAACAGTTCAAAGTTGAACTCAAACAATCCATTTTATTTTTCAAATCTTTAATCTCATTAGTGGTGGCATGTAAAGCATGATGAGATAAAGAATCATTTTTCTTTTTCTTTTGAAAAACATCTTTTCTTTTTCCACAAATTTTCTTTTTAAAGACTTATTTTCTTGAAAAATAACTTTCTTTTGTTTTTTCACCAAATCAATTTTATTTTTCAAAGTATTGTTTCCTTCACACAAATCATTCAATTTTGAAAATAAGGAAACATTCTCATTTTCAAATCTTCCTTTTCTTTTTCTAAGCATGCAATCTTGTTTCTAAATGAATCTTGTTCTATATGCATGCAATCAAATTTCTTTTTTAAATTTTTGTTTTCTTTCTTAATCGTGTCATATTTCTCAAGTAGGAGTTGATAAAAAGTGGTAAGCTCATCATATGACATGTCCTCATCATCTAACTCGGATTCGGTAGTTACCTCAAGGGGGTTATCCCCGTGGACCATATAGCACTTGTTGGAGGTGTTGCTTCCAACATCCGAATCGCTCCCGGTATAATATAGATCCTTTTCACCGAGGGAGGTGATGATGTTCCATGCTACAAAAGCTGAATCAATGTTAGAAACCCTAGATAAATAATCATCATTTAGGGTTGACTTTAAAGCATGAAGGGCTTTTGCATTAGCCTCAAAATTCTTACCATCTAAATAATATGCATTATTAGTAGTGGCAAAATAAACATTTTAACCTAAGGCTTTGAGGTACAAAGACATCTTAACCTTTCAAATTTGGATGTTAAGAATGTCAAAGGTGGGAGGTGACATGAAGTCCATGGTGTGTGTACAAAATATTGTGATTAGCCTAAAATGAGGATCTTTTACTCTAGGTTGTAAGACCTAAAATCAGAGCACTTTGCTCTGATACCAATTGTAAATCACCTAGGGGTGAATAGGTGATGGCTAATCTAATGGTCACTTAATGCCAAATAATGCGGAAGTGTAAACTTTTATGACCTAAACTAAACTCTTACACTAAACACCACGTATAACACAAGAGTGTTACCCAATTCCCCGTGAAGGGCTCTGGACAAACTCCTCTAGATTCCCCTTAAATGGGTTGAGGTGCCGCGTTGGCTCTCTTGGTTAAATATAAGTGTTAGCAAACAAACCCAAATAAGTATAACAATTAAGCACACAATGAATATCTAGCATATAAAGATGAGCACAATAAAAGTATGCAAGATATAAAGGAGATAGAGAGAGTGAGCAATCGCAAACACAAGGGATTTGTTTCGAGGTTCGAGCACACTTGCTCTACATCCCCGCCTTCGACACACGAAGGATTTCCACTAAAATCGATCCCACTGGATCACTCGGTGCCGCAACACCTACAAGCTCTAGGACTCCCTAGTCCGTACACACCGCAAGCTCACCGGCTAGCCGAGGCTGCACCTCAAATAAGAGTTCGCACCCGAACCCGAAACAACCGAGTCTACACTAGGACCCGAAACAATGCGAACACAACCGTCCACCTTCTCAAAGAACAAAGTAGAACTTTGGTGATCATAACTCTTGATCACCTAAAATCCTCTCACAAAAATAATCCTATAGAATGAATATGTCAATGGGTTGCTCAAGTGTTTGTGAGAAAAACAAGGATGAGAATGGTGGAGAAAAACTCAAAGAAATCTCTTTTAAAACACTCTTGATAAACTCTCCTTTTGATTGAAAATATTGCTCTCAAATTTGTGGAGAAAAACCTCTGAAAGGATTGGAAAAATTGGCTCAAAAACACTCTCCAAATCTTGTAGAAAACAATGCCCAAACCCCCAAATTTATAGGCTGAGAAAAACTAGCCGTTGGGGTTCTATCAGGCCTAATGGTCGACCGTCCGGTTGGCCGGCCAACGGTCATATTTCAGACCGTTTGAGCCATCGGTCGACCGGGCGATCGACCGAGCCAGGATAAAGAGAGCAATCTCTCTGTCCGGTCGACACACGGTCGGCCGGGGCCTTTCCAGAGAGCAGAACTCTCTGGACGGTCGACCGGGTCCGTCGGCCGGCCATCCTGCAGAACTGGCATGCACGTCTATGCACGTCGGTCGACCGACTTCAGCCCTAGTCAACTTGATCAGTCGACTAGTCGACTGGCTGAAGCCTGAAACAGAAAAACTAAAGGGATAAAAACTTGGTCTTTTTGGCTCACATAAAATCCCATAAAATACTTAAAAATCTACAAAAATAGTTTTACCAATATACTTTGATAAACAAACATGCTTGCACAAAATCAAGGCATGTTATAAAAGATTTGGACTATTTTTGTAATATGAAAATATTGGCTCAAATAGAAAACTTGTATTTTTCTAAAACTTGTTTTCCAAACTTCTTCATGATACAAAAACAAGATAGTTTGAATTAAAGCATAGTGTGTATGGATATGATCCACTACACAAATAAGATATCTATGTTTTTGACATTAAGCTCTAAACATGATTTTAGATAAAAGATATGTAAACTTGAAAACCAAAAATCAAAATGATATTTTCTAAAATAAAAATTCTTTTATAAAAACCAAACTATCAAGAGTGTGTGTGTATATGTATACTTGAGCAATCCACCAACTACTCTATCCTTTTCATTTTATCTAAAAATAAAATCTTCTAAAAACAAACCTAGACACAAGTCTTCATCTTCTTGAAGTCTTCTCTTGAAGCCTTCTCATCTTCTTGACTTGGTCCAAACACGATCCAATGGCTCTTGAATTAAACCGTGTAAGCTCCAAAACTTGACTTTAAATCCTTTGTAGAAGCTCCACACCTACTAAGATCTTGAAAACAAATCTGTCACTAATTAAACACAAGATCATTAGTACACATAACTACATGAGTTGATCATCATCAAAACTAGAGTGATGGGCCTTTGGGCCAACATGTTTGTGCATGAGTTAAGGGGGAGCTTCTTTGAAGCTTAACTTTAATCCATGCATATATAACTCCATGAGTTTTGTCATCATCAAAAAGGGGCAGATTGTTGGCCCAGAGGCCTTCCACTCTAGTTTTGATGATGATTAACTCATGTAGTTAAGTTTACTAATAATCTTGTGATTTTAGTTTCAGATCATTGGTCAAGATATTAGTTGGTGATTGCTTCAACAAGATGAGTTTTGAAGCCTTCACTTGGTGATTCCTGAGCCTGAGCGTCAAGATCATACATAGCCTTGCTCGTTGGATCACGGAGTTTGGATCGAGTCAACTTGAAGATGAAGATCGTCAAGAAGACCTAGGTATCCATAGTTTAGTGTGTTTTAGATCCATTTGTAAAGATAAGAATAGTTGATATGCTCAGGTGCACAACACACAAGTTTTATGTTTTGGAATTGGTTTTCATGAATAGATTATAGATTGATCAAAACAAGTTTAAATTGTTTTATGTATATTAGATGTGCTCTATATACATACATGCTTACATGACTTATACAATCTTAGTTTGACATACTTATTCATGTGTTTTATGTTTTGGTATTTTTAACAAAACATATTTTTGGATTTAAAGACAAAAACTATGATATGTATATGTTTCATGTATATTGGACTCATGTCCATATGCAACATGCTTCAATGTGTTTAAATATCATATTTTTGTATTTCAATGAGTTTTAGGAAAAATCAGATTTCCTATTGAAAAATCCAAGTTTGATAAAATACAAGTTTTGATTTTTGGTAAAAATGATAAGACACAAAAATAGTTCAAATTGCTTGATATTTAAGTTGAAATATTTATCACATGCTTATATATCAATGAAAATGATAAAACAATTTTTGGGAATTTTTAGAAGTTTTTATAAGATTTTTAGAAATATTTTTTAACCCCAGTTTCTGACCCAGAACAGTGGCTGACAGGCCAGGTCGGTCGACCGCACGGTCGACCGAACCAAGGGCCGGTCGACCCGGTGGTCGACTGACGTGCACAGCCTTGTGCACGTCTGGCAGACACATGGGCCGGCCGACCGGGCGGTCGACCGTACCAGAGAGCTCTGCTCTCTGTATCTGGGCGGTCGACCGGGATGCCCCAACAGTCAAAGATATGATCGTTGGCGGTCGACCGGCCGGTCGACCGCAAGCCTGTCAGGCTGCCAGATCAGCCTAACGGCTAGTTTTCTTTTGGGCCTATAAATACCCCATTGCTTGGTGTTTTTAACTAAGGTTTCAAGAGCTAAAATTTCTCTTCTTTCTTGGTGTTTAAAAACAAGTTTTCAAAAGGTTTTAGAGTTTCAAAAGATCAATCTTATTTGTTTTAGAGTTTTTGAAAAAATTAAAGAAAATAGAAAATTGGGAGATTTGTTTTGGTTCTTCATTTCTATCTTTTACAAGAGTTTTCTCAAGTATTTTTCTTAGCGTTTTTGTTTTCCAAACTCTAGTTTTTTCACACTTGAGCTATCCTCTATCCTAATCTATTTAGGATCATTTGTTTGTGAGAAAAGAGATTGTTTGAGGTTGATTAAGCCTCCAAGTTGTAAACCCTCCTTGTTTTGTTGTATCCCTCTTTGGTAGAGGTTGATCGGAGTGGTATTGTTTGGATCCCTCTTCGGTAGAGGTGATTGTGTTTGTTGTTGGCTACGGGCCTTATCCCTCTTCGGTAGAGGTGGATTTGTGGTTGTATTGCCTCGGTGGCATTGTAAGGTTGAGAGAGGAGTTCGGTACTCCTTAGTGGATTGAAAATCCTTCTCGGTGAAGGCGGGGACGTAGAGCTATAGGCTCGAACCTCGAAACATATCTTTGTGTTTGCGTTTGATTAATTGTCTCTCTAACTCTCTCTCTTTTATTTGTGCAAAGCATCATTAATTTCATATCATTCATATTGCTTGTGTTGAGTATTGATTCATATTGCCATATCTATTATATGTTTGTTTGCTTGTGTGTCTCACTTATACTTAACCACAAGAGCTTCATATAGCACCTCAACCCTTATCTAGGGGAATCAAGAGGAGTTAGTCCAGAGCCCTTCACGGAAAATTCGGCTACAATTGTTGGTTGTATTAAGTGTGATCGCAAAATAGTTTTAGCTTCCGCATTTAGTTTCTAGATTAGCATTATCATCTATTCACCCCCCTCTAGGTGATTTACAATTGGTATCAGAGCCTACGCTCCTGATACTTAGGCTTACATCCTAGGAGTGAGATCCTTGTTTGCTAATCTATCATTTGCATTTGCTTGTTTGCACACATATAGCTTGGACCCATGGACTTCATGACCCCACCTATGTTTGACCCTTCCACATCATTGTTTGGAAGATTAGGATGTCCGTTTATTTACTAACCCTAGGATATAAGGTTCACCTTGCCATTATCAAGGAATCCTTCCTTAGTGATAGCAACCATCTAGGGGCCAATGCACAAGCCCTTGAGGCCATTAGAAGCACGCTTTCAAAAGAATATCTTATGCTTGTTTCTAACTTTGATTCCGCATTTGCAGTGTGGAACATGTTGACAACCACCACCACCTCCAAGCTTCAATTGCCAATCCAATAAGAAGAGGAATCTAGTGGAGAATCCGAGTCACAATGCTTCATGATCCAAGGGTAACTCCGTTGAGGTACATTCGGAATCCCACTTAGATTGTGATGATAGTGCTAGTTCTTCATGTGATAAGAATATTGATCCCCATGCTTTAAATAAAGAACTATCTATTGTGTGTGAAAAATTGATTGAAAAATATAATATTTTGAAAAAGAAGAGTTTTGAACTTAATAAATAAAATAAGGTTTTATGTTCAAAACTTGACATGGTTTTGCAAGAAAAGGTGGAGATTTCTAATGAGAGGGATTCATTAAAATCTCAACTTGATCTTGTTTTAAAGAAAATGAATTTTTGAAATCTAAAAATGATTGTGATGTTGTTTTGAAAAGTAATGATGTTTTGTCTTCAAAAGTTGAATTTGTTTTAAAAGAAAATGATTCTTTGAAAAGAGAAATTGATTTTATTTCAAAATAGTTAGAAATTTGTTTAAATAAAAATAAATCTTTAAAAATGATATTATTTCTCATGTTTGTCATGCTTCACCTAGAACACCTATTACATGCTACACTTCTTCTTTAATTGAAAAAGGTATATCCATGCTTAAGAAGAGTCTTGATTGTTTGGGCTCCACTTTGAGCCAATGTGTAGTGGGTCATACACATTTGGAATCATTGTTTCGAAAGAAACAAGTTCCATCTTTTCATGCACACCCTCCGCGGCATACACATGCTCCTCACGGACACATCATCACTTGTATGCTTATGTGTACACTTGTACGCTTGTAGACGTAAGGGCCACCTTACTAAATTTTGCTTTGATAGATTACATGATGTAAATTAGCAAATAAATTTGTTCGGGTTAGAGAAGGTACTAATCCCCATGGACCCAATAAGATATGGGTACCAAAGACTACCCCTCTTATGTTTGATGTAGGTATGGGCTCTCGCATGACGTGAGAGTAGCGGTACCTTGGAGTGGATGCGTTCCGTACTTAAAGGAAACATTTTGGATGCATCACTTTCAAGGAAGGTTTGGTGGGAAGACCACCATGTTTTGGAGACAAGGAGAGTTGCCTTCTAGGTTTTGGTAACGAACCCTTACTCCCATTTATTTATGCATGTTTTTTTATGTTCATTATTTGTAGCATGTTTTGTTGTTTATATGATCATTATGAAAATGCCATGTTTATGAGACTCTTGACATTCATGTATAGCATTTGAGACACCCATTGTTTAATATGGACCATTATTTTTGTGTTTTCACCATTTGTTTAGCTATCATGTTTATCATAGGTTTAATAACATGTGGATTTTCTTAATAATCATGTTTATGTTTCTTCATGATGATTTATATTCTGTTTTTGTGCTCCATGCGTTGATTACATGTTTAAATGTTAGTTTTCAGTAAAACTTGGTATATACTTGTACTATAGTGGGCCACAAATAAATCTATATATGTTTGTGCTTGAATGCTTATTTGAACCCATTAGATGTGCTAGTATAGTCTAATTTTGATGATCCATGCATCTTAAATTTGTATTCCCATTTTGGTTTGTTTTATGATCATGTGTTTTTCATTTCATATATATGTCTATTTTGCCAAACTTTAAGATATACATGAATACCCCTTGAGTCATTTGCCTTTCATGCAAATCTATACATATGGACTCAATTGTGTTTAGGGAAATGTATGTATACTTTTTGTGTTGTCAAATCATACATATACCTTGAAATGAAATTTGTTTTAATGGAAATTTAGTTTTTCATGTTTCCATGCGTTTATGTTTAACTTCATGTATATGTCCATTTTATCTAAATTATTGTTTATACATATACATCCTTTTGAGCCACGTGCCTTCATGCATATATCTTTGTGGACTCGTTGTGTTTGGATATGTATGTATACTTTAGTTTGTATAGGGTATACATATACCTTGAAGATTAAATAAGTCTTGATGATTTTCATGTTTTTATGTTTAAAGGAATATTGAGCTTAATGTCTATTTTTCATGATTATGATCTTCACATTTTATTTGTACACTCACTTTTCTTGTTTACTCATGTTTTGTTTTCATGAGTCATATTTATGCGTCATTAACTTGAGTGTTAGATATCATGTGGATTTCTTGTCTCTTGAAAAATATTTTTGTTTTATTCCTTACTTGAAGGATTTCGTACTAGTTTACAAATTTTTCATTTAACTAGTTCGTATTCTTCTTATGGTAGAGATGTTTTCAAACATACAATAATTTTCAAACTTATTTTTGAAAACCCCTATCATCCAAGGGCGGTTGGATGAGAGATCATGCTCTTGTATGCTTTATAGTGAAAATCATTTTAAACTAGAACATGATTGGGAGGATAGGTTATGAAATATACATTTGAGCTTATTATTTTTTCAATTGGTATCATTGGATTCTTTCAATTGGTATCAATTTTGACTTTTATTGTATACTCATATATTTTCATATATGTATGCTTACTTTTTAAAGAATATCAATTTCAATTGGTATCTAATTTTTCATGCATATATATGTTTTTATTTGTGCACAAAATTTTGTTTATGCTAAAGCTTGAGTTTTAACCTTGTTTCAATTGATTCAATTTTCAATTGGTATCTTATTTCAGGCCTACGCATTATTTTCGTTGGTATTTCATAAAGGGGGAGAAATTTTGATTTTCATATTTCAATTGGTATTTGTTTTTCCACTCCCTTGCTTTATGATAAAAATTAAAAATTTAAATTGATATCATATACTTAAAAGGAAAAATACTTTTTTTTGATATCAAGATGTTTATTTGAATGTTTTAAATAGGTATCTCAAAATTTTGTTTAAAGATAAATACAAAAGTTTTGATTTATATTGCATATATGCAAGGAGAGCTTAACATCTCTTCTACATATAGATTCATGATGAATGTATCTTGTATTGAAGAGCTTGACAACTTCTTCCTTATTTGCTACATTTGTGTAGGGGGAGCTTCACATCTCCTCTTATGCATTGCATAGTGTACGTTATATGAATTAGGGCTTGTCATCCCTCCTTCATGTAATGTATCTATGTAGGGAAGCTTCACATCTTCCTCTTCATGAATGTATATCGCATATACCATTTATTGATCTATGTTCACTTTCAGTTGGTATCAAGATGTTATCTTTGACATATTTTCAATTGATATCTTAATTGATTGTCACCCCTATATTGATACTTTTTGTTTTAGGCAAAAAGCGGGAGAACATTATTTTTATTGTTTTTGACCCTTTGTTGATTCTTTGTTTCGAACAAAGGGGAGAAAAATTTATTGTTTTATTTTTTGTTTTTACCCCTTTATTGATGTTGACAAAAAGGGGGAGAAAGATTTTGAGTTTGGTTGAATTTTATATATGCATATTTATGTTTTGCATATATTAAGTTTAATGTAGTTTAAGTTTAATTGGTATCTAGAGCATGTTTTGTTTTTGACAATTTCATTGGTATCTAGAACCTTTTATTGTTTATGCATATCTATGCATGTTTCATGTTTAATATTCATTGCATATTTATGTTTATTTGTTTATGCATGAGTTAAGGGGGAGCTTCTTTGAAGCTTAACTTTAATCCATGCATATATAACTCCATGAGTTTTGTCATCATCAAAAAGGGGGAGATTGTTAGCCCAGAGGCCTTCCACTCTAGTTTTGATGATGATTAACTCATGTAGTTATGTTTACTAATAATCTTGTGATTTTAGTTTCAGATCATTGGTCAAGATATTAGTTGGTGATTGCTTCAACAAGATGAGTTGAGTTTTGAAGCCTTCACTTGGTGATTCCCGAGCCTGAGCGTCAAGATCATACATAGCCTTGCTCGTTGGATCACGGAGTTTGGATCGAGTCAACTTGAAGATGAAGATCGTCAAGAAGACCTAGGTATCTATAGTTTAGTGTGTTTTAGATCCATTTGTAAAGATAAGAATAGTTGATATGCTCAAGTGCACAACACACACAATTTTTATGTTTTGGAAATGGTTTTCATGAATAGATTGATCGAAACAAGTTTAAATTGTTTTATGTATATTAGATGTGCTCTATATACATACATGCTTACATGACTTATACAAACTTAGTTTGATATACCTATTCATGTGTTTTATATTTTGGTATTTTTAACAAAACATATTTTTGGATTTAAAGACAAAAACTATGATATGTAAATGTTTCATGTATATTGGACTCATGTCCATATGCAACATGCTTCAGTGTGTTTAAATATCATGTTTTTGTATTTCAATGAGTTTTAGGAAAAATCAGATTTCCTATTGAAAAATCCAAGTTTGATAAAATACAAGTTTTGATTTTTGGTAAAAATGATAAGAGACAAAAATAGTTCAAATTGCTTGATATTAGAGTTGAAATATTTATCACATATTTATATATCAATGCAAAATGATAAAACTATTTTTGGAGATTTTTAGAAGTTTTTATAATATTTTTAGATATATTTTTTAACCACAGTTTCTGACCCAGAACAGTGGCTGACAGGCCAGGTCGGCCGACCGCATGGTCGACCGAACCAAGGGCCGGTCGACCCGGCGGTCGACCGACGTGCACAGCCTTGTGCACATCTGGCAGACACATGGGCCGGCAGACCGGGCGGTCGACCGGACCAGAGAGCTCTGCTCTCTGTATCTGGGCGGGTCGACCGGGATGCCCCAACGGTCAAAAATATGACCGCTCAGCCTAACGACTAGTTTTCTTTTGGGCCTATAAATACCCATTGCTTGATGTTTTTAACTAAGATTTCAAGAGCTAAAATTTCTCTTCTTTCTTGGTGTCTAAAACAAGTTTTCAAAAGGTTTTAGAGCTTCAAAAGATCAATCTTATTTGTTTTAGAGTTTTTGAAAAAATCAAAGAAAATAGAAAATTGGGAGATTTGTTTTGGTTCTTCATTTCTATCTTTTACAAGAGTTTTCCCAAGTATTTTTCTTTGAGTTTTTGTTTTCCAAACTCTAGTTTTTTCACACTTGAGCTATCCTCTATCCTAATCTATTTAGGATCATTTGTTTGTGGGAAAAGAGACTGTTTGAGGTTGATTAAGCCTCCAAGTTGTAAACCCTCCTTGTTTTGTTGTATCCCTCTTTGGTAGAGGTTGATCGGAGTGGTATTGTTTGGATCCCTCTTCAGTAGAGGTGATTGTATTTGTTGTTGGCTACGGGCCTTATCCCTCTTCGGTAGAGGTGGATTTGTAATTGTATTGTCTCGGTGGCATTGTAAGGTTGAGAGAGGAGTTCGGTACTCCTTAGTGGATTGGAAATCCTTCTCGGTGAAGGCGGGGACGTAGAGCTAGGGGCTCGAACCTCGAAACATATCTTTGTGTTTGCGTTTGATCCATTGTCTCTCTAACTCTCTCTTTTATTTGTGCAAAGCATCATTCATTTCATATCATTCATATTGCTTGTGTTGAGCATTGATTCATATTGCCATATCTATTATATGCTTGTGTGCTTGTGTGTCTCACTTATACTTAACCACAAGAGCTTCATATAGCACCTCAACCCTTATCTAGGGGAATCAAGAGGAGTTAGTCCAGAGCCCTTCACGGAAAATTCGACTACACTTGTTGGTTGTATTAAGTGTGATTGCAAAATAGTTTTACCTTCCGCATTTAGTTTCTAGATTAGCATTATCACCTATTCACCCCCCCTCTAAGTGATTTACAAAATTGAGGTGGTGGAGGTGGGTTTGTGAGTGGTGGTGATGTAGTGGTGGTGGATTGTGGAGGAGGTGGTGGTGTTTGGTGGAGAGGATGGTGGTAGATGGATGTTGAAGATGATGATGGAGGTGATGGTGTTGGTGGAAGGAGGAGGGAGAGAGGATTTGGGGGGAAAGGTGGCGACGGTCAAGAGAGGTGGCGGCTGCGCTCGGGCAGCGGAGCTGGTGGCGGCTGCCAAAGGGGAGAGGAGAAGGAGATTGGGAGTTAGTGGGAGAGAGGAAGAGTAGGCAGTATGAGTTGGAGAGATAGAGAGAAAGAGAGTAAGACAAATTAAATGGAGAGGAAGAGAGAATGGGGGAGGTATGATGACATCGGCTTTGTTGCTGTCGTTGGCAGGGGAATGGCGGAGCTAGAGAGCAGGTCAGGGGAGAAAGAAAGGAAGAAAGAGCAAAGAAAAAGAAAAGAAAGAAAAGAATGAAAAGAAAAAGAAATGATAAAATAAGTAAATAAAATATATTATTAAATGATAAAGTAGAATAAAATAAGAGATTAAGTAAAGGAAAAGAGAAGGAAAAAGTAAGAAAGGAAAATAAATGGGAAACAATATTATTATTTAAATCGGGTAAAAATCGACTGTTTCAGAAATGTTCCAAAAAATTCTCAAAAATAGAAAATATTATCTTAAGATACATGGTGAAATCGGAATTAAGAAATTCAATTTGATTTTTCAAATTAAAAATCTTGAAATCAATTAGCGATACTAGATGACACCAAAAGCGGTCGATTTTCAAATAATTCAGAAAAATGTCCAAAATGTGTTGAAGTAGAAAATGTGTCCCTGAGGAACAGTGTGAAAATAGATTTTAGAAATTCAGTTCCGTTTGAAAGCTAAAAATCAGATAATTCACCACCGACACCGGTTTTGAAGATCTTGCAGAATACATAAGAAAATTTTTAGAAAATCATGAAAATTTTATATATTAGAAAATAATGTTTGAAACTGAAAACAATCAAATTTGACTACTAGAAAGGCCAAATCAATCAGTATGTTGGGTTTGGGTCCCCGGTTCAGACTAGGGTTGACTCTCAGTCTGAAATCTGGATCCGATACCAAATGTAACGGTCCGAGCCTCTAATAAACAAGATTAGGCCTAAAACACCAATTATCTCCCATATTCTTATAGTAAGAAAATTTTGACAGCATCATCCTTAATATTTCGTTAGTTTCTCACATACAATAACTAACAATTTCGGCTCTAGGCCTACTTAATCCCATCAAAGCTTTCGGCCCACACGGCCTACTTAACATACCACAATACACCAAACCTTAACTATATACATATGCCATAACTTGCATCCTCCTTCGCAAACATATATCTTCTCAATTGACATCACAAGAGTTAACTTCCAAACAAATTATATTCCCACACATGGCCATCTTTCGAAGTTCATGGACATTACATACCAACGGAGTCCACAATCCAAAACATTACAATACATAAAAGCCCCTAGTTTCAAGTACTATAAAGACAAATATACATTGAGTACATCCCAACATGTTTTCCACAAAGAAAGTGGACTAAAGTAGAGTCCATACATACATATTAAATATAACAAGAGTAAGTCAAAGTGATACAACTACATGCCATACATTCCATAACTTAACTCTTCCAGTTAGAGTGGTCCCTTACCCTTATCCAAACCTGAAAAGATGGAAAGAAAATAAAATGAGCTCGACAGCTCAATGAGTAAACCATGCCATAGGGTGTTGATATAAGACAAGCATCTAAAAAGGGTAATTTATAATGAAGTCCATGAGGCAATAAAATTTTCTAATCTAACTTACTTGTTCTAGGCTACATACATTTGTGGTCTACATGCCTTCACTATCAAGAGTTGCATTCCGCTATATCATGACACAAGTGAAATATTTGCATGAATATGTGTGTAAATTTTCGTGGATTAGTCCTTCCACATCAACTCGGCTAACTACATACATAATGTGACATTCTAGGTTAACACAAGTATTACCAATATAGAATGAAACTTGACCGTTCACTTATGCATGCCATTCAATCTAAATGTAATTCCCCGTCTTCCACCTCCTACCGGCTCCCGCCCGGCCCCTTCCTCCTTTTATAATTCGTATATATAAAACATATAAATTTCTCCGTCTTCCCCCCTCCTACCGGCTCCCGCTCGGCCCCTTCCTCCTTTTATATATATTCATAATTATATGTCAAATCCCCGTCTTCCCCCCTCCTACCGGCTCCCGCCCGGCCCCTTCCTCCTTTTATCACAAATGCATCATGCAAGGTTAAGTTATAATATTCATAACAAGCAATTTAAAACTAACTTACACGTCATGCCCGAAAATGATGTGCAACAATAAGAAAGAAGACATGTGCTTAGGGGTTTCCCACTATCATAGTAACATCATTACACGCCACATTCAACCCGCATGAATATATGCATTATCCCCATATACTTGCTAATACTTAACACAATGCTATATTGTAAGGAGGGGTCTTCCCCCGTGCACTTTAGTGAACATGAAGTATGATTCAAGTTAATCGATCGGCATTTATGGAGTGATATTGGTACAAATCCTAGACCTCATATAATGCATCATACCATTTCTATTTATGAAGAGCCAAGGTTATGCTATATACATATCAAATTGGCTATCATGATGTTGGTCAAGAAAAACAGCGAATTAAAGTGCTAAATTGGTTCACTTAGGCATAATTAGTATGCTAGAACATGTATTCTACACATGCATTTCATATCCATATAATGTAGAGACACAACAACTATGCAAATACCCATTAGATTTCATTTAACCCAAAGATAATCATCAAAACAGCGAATTGATGTGCTAAATCATCTCATTTAAGTATAATTAGTAAGCTAGAACATGTATATCACACATGTATCTCATCACAACATAATATAGAGGCACATTAATTAGGTAATACCCATTAAATTTCATCTAGTTTGAGGGTGTCACAAAAACAGCAAATAATACCCTTGTGGGTCACATATACAAAAATCAAAATTTCAACTTTTCTAATCTTGATAGAAGGTATAACCCTAAAAGCTTAGATTTACTCACAATGACTTTTAGATCTGAAACAGAGAGTTGGGCCTCAAGAAATCTCTGCTTGGAAGTGCTAGATCCTCCCCCAACTCACCAAGAATCTCCCCCCTCCAAGATCCGGCCTTCTCCTTCCAGGATTGCCGCGTTTTCCCCTTCTTTGTCGCAGTTCTGCGGCCAGATGGCAGCACCTTGCGTGCTGCTGCAGCTGCGCTTGCTGCGCGCGCGTGTCTCTTCCTCCCCTCTCGTGTAGTCTTGACCCAAGGTTGAGAGAAGTTGGGATTTGGGGCTTGAGAGGTATCCTAATCTCTTTTCTTCAGAATTTTAGAGAGGAGATGAAAGGGTGGGTTAGGGTTTCAAGTTCTTCACTTGGGAGAGGAGAAGTTTGCAGATTTTGGGAGAGGATGAAGAAGAGGGCAATCTTGGTAGTCAACAAATTGGAGTGCAAGTTACTAGGTGAGGGAGTTCTTCTCATGTTGCCACTTGGACAAACTCCTCTCATGTTGCCACTTGGACTCCCAACCTTCAATGAGATCCTAGCCCTTAATCTCTCCCCAAGCATGCACACCTACCCTTAATTAAGTACTTAGGGTAAAACTAGGTTGGTTAAAGGAAAATGAAAGGTTAGGTTGCAATCTATGCCATATCTCACCCTTGTTAAGTCACTAATTGGTCCAATAACACATGTACATAAGCCTTCATGCCATATTTTCATTGTCACCACAACCAATAGTTAATAAAAACTTTTGAAAAGGAAGTGTGTCACCTAATTAAGTTTAAAATTGTTGCTATTGAAATATGGAGGGTAATTACTTTAGATAATGCCTTTAACAAAAATCCTTAATAATTAAGATGAGGAGAAATTTGGTAAATCAAAAATTTAGTTGTTACATTTCTCCCCTCCTAAAAGAGAGCTTCGTCCCCGAAGCCTGACGTACCTTGGAGAAGTTGTGGATAAATATGCTTCATCTCTTCCTCTGGTTCCCAGGTAGTTTCTTCAATCTCTTAGCTTCTCCATAAAACCTTTACTAAAGGGATTGCTTTGTTTCGCAGTTGCTTCTCCTTCCGGTCTAGGATTTGAACCGGCTCCACTGTATATGACAAGTCTTCTTGGAGTTGCAGTGGTGAGTATTTAAGAACATGATTCGAATCTGGTACATACTTTCTCAATTGGGACACATGAAATACGTCACGTATTTTCTCAATCTCTGGTGGTAAGGCTAACCGATAAGCCAGAGGTCCAATTCTTTCCAGTATTTCAAAGGGCCCAATATACTGGGGGTCTAACTTATTCCGTTTGCCACCCCCGTACCATTCCTTTTATTGGTGATATCTTCAAGAAAACTTTGTCGCCTTCTGCAAACTCCAAGGGCCTTCGCCGCCGATCCGCATATGTCTTCTGTCTACTCTGGGCCGCTTTTATTCTCTTCCTCATTATCCGAATCTTCTCCGTTGTTTCTTGAACTATATCAGATCCAAACAGTGTTCGGTCACCCATCTCTTCCCAACAAATTGGAGATCTATATTTTCTGCCGTACAAAGCTTCAAATGGTGGCATCCCAATAGTGGATTGATGACTATTGTTATATGCAAACTCCACTAACGATAGGTATCTCTCCCAATTGCCCCCGAAATCCAACACGCATGCTCTCAGCATATCTTCCAATATTTGAATGGTTCTCTCAGACTGCCCGTCGGTTTGTGGGTGCGCAGCCGTACTTGGGTGTAGCTTGGTGCCCAGAGCTTGGATAGACTGATCCATAGCCTTGACTGAAACCGAGGGTCATGATCTGACACAATTGTCTCAGGAACTCCATGAATCCTGATTATCTCTCGGAGGTAGATCTGGGCTAACCTATCCATCGAATAGTTTATTCGGATGGGTAGGAAATGAGCGGACTTTGTAAGTCGGTCGACTATCACCCATATGGCATCATATCCTTGAGGGGATCTAGGGAGCCCTGTCACAAAATCCATAGTAATGTTGCTTCACTTCCATTCAGGGATTTGTAAGGGCATGAGGAGTCCCGGAGGCTTCTTGTGTTCAGCCTTAACTTGTTGGCATATCAAACATCTCTGCACAAAATTTGTTATGTCCTTCTTCATTCCTTCCCACCAAAAGTTTGCCCGTAAATCCTGATACATTTTGGTTGTTCCAGGATGTGCGGTGTAAGGGGTGCAATGGGCTTCAGTTAAAATTCGCTCCTTGAGCTTAAATCTGGAGGTACAAATATTCGGTTTCCCTTTCTTAGCAAATCCCTAGAAATGGTAAAATCTCGGGTTTCACCTCTTTGCACTCTTTCAAAAATTTTAGCTGTCTGGTCATCTTTCCTTTGTGCTTCCTTGATTTCTTCATAGAGGTCGAAACCAATACTAACTTGATTTATCTGGTTCATTCCATACCGGGGCCCTCTTATATGAATTTCAAGTTGCAGTCTTTCCATCTCCCTTAACAAGTCCGATTGCTGGGTTAACAATACCGCTAAGGATCCTCCAGACTTCCGACTCAAAGCGTCAGCCACCACATTGGCCTTCCCAGGGTGATAATGAATGTCCAAGTCATAATCCTTCATCAACTCCAACCATCTTCTTTGGCGCA
This sequence comes from Agave tequilana, assembly GCA_038442645.1. NCBI lineage: Eukaryota > Viridiplantae > Streptophyta > Magnoliopsida > Asparagales > Asparagaceae > Agave > Agave tequilana. The sequence goes on from JAVJIF010005290.1 coordinate 199,169, forward strand.
TATTCAATTCCTTTTGGGTGAAAATATATTTTAGGCTTTTATGATCTGTATATATATCACATGATACTCCATAAAGGTAGTGCCGCCAAATTTTTAAGGCAAAAATGACTGCAGCTAGCTCAAGGTCATGGGTTGGGTAATTTTTCTCATGGTTCCTTAGTTGTCTAGAAGCATATGCAATTACTCTCCCATGCTGCATCAATACACACCCCAGGCCTGACTTTGACGCATCACTGAATACAACATAACCTTCGTTTCCAATGGGCATAGCTAGGATTGGGGCCGATGTTAGCTTATCCTTTGGTTCTTGAAAGCTTTTCTCCTGATCCTCTCCCCAATAGAATTTGAGGCCTTTCTTGGTTAACTGGGATAAGGGTGCAGCTATCTTGGAGAATCCTTCTACAAATCTCCGGTAATACCCAGCCAATCCTAGGAAGCTTCGCACCTCTGTGACAATGGTAGGTCGAGGCCACCCCTTTATCGCCTCGATCTTTGCGGGGTCCACTGATATTCCTTCCTCATTTATGATGTGGCCCAAGAACCCAACTTCATTTAGCCAGAACTCACACTTCTTAAGCTTTGCATAAAGTTGCTTCTCTCTCAATAATTGTAACACTATCCTTAAGTGTCTTTCATGATCCTCTTTGCTTTTTGAATAGATTAGTATGTCATCAATGAACACCACCACGAAGTGATCTAGGTATGGCTGGAAAATTCTGTTCATCAAATCCATAAATGCTGCTGGAGCATTAGTCAAGCCAAATGGCATTACTAAAAACTCATAATGGCCATATCTGGTCCGAAAGGCAGTCTTAGAAACATCTTCCGGCTTGATCTTTAATTGATGGTATCCTGATCTTAAATCTATTTTGGAAAATATGCTGGCACCCTGAAGTTGATCAAAGAGGTCATCAATCCTCGGTAGTGGATATCGATTCTTGATAGTGACCTTGTTCAGCTCTCGATAATCTATACACAGCCTCATGCTCCCATCCTTCTTCTTAACAAATAATACCGGAGCACCCCAAGGTGATACACTTGGCCGAATAAACCCGAGGCTTAGCAGTTCTTGCAACTGGTCCTTCAATTCATTCATTTCTGCGGGTGCCATTCTATAAGGTGCCTTGGATATGGGACTTGTCCCAGGTAAAAGATTAATGGAAAATTCTACTTCCCTATCTGGGGGTAAGCCTGTAGATCCTCCGGAAAAACATCAGGATAGTCTCTTGCAACCTCTATGTTTTCAATCTTAATCTTCATGTCTTCCTCACCAATAAGGGTTGCCAAAAATCCTTGACACCCTTGCCTCAATAACTTAGTGGCTTTTAGGGCAGAAATGACTAGAGTGCAAATTTTATTCTTTACCCCTTCATAAACTCTTTCTGGAGTTCCCTCTAGCTTAAAAATATTTTCTTCTGATAACAGTCTACATGAGCCCGATATGTTGACAACCAATCCATTCCTAGGATGATGTCAAATTCCATCTCTCCTAATTTAATTAGGTATGCTTGAGTCTTCATTTCGCCTATTGTGATTTCACATCCCTTATAATACTCGCTAGTGGTCACTCTTGCGCCTACAGGGGTTGACACCACTAGTTGATAGTTCAAAGGTTCGGATTCCTTGTTAATAATTGCAGCAAAAGACGAAGAAATAAAAGAGTGGGTAGCACTGGGATCAAATAATACTCGAGCAATGATTTCGGATACACAGACGGTACCTTCCACCACGGCATTGGATGCTCGAGCCTCCTGCGGAGTGATTGCATTCATCCTCCCTTGAACTCTGGGTTGCTGTACTGATGCTTGAGTCATGGCCGAGCGAGTTCTGTTGAAAGGTTGCCGAAAGGCGGTAGCTTGTCCTCCTGCTGTTGGGGCGATGCCCATGGTCAGTCTTCCCGTTCCTCTGCTAGCTCCTGGATATCCATGCAAGTTTGGGCAGTCCCTCCTCATGTGACCCATTCTGCCGCAGATAAAGCATTGCTTACCGGCGGCGCAACTGTCAGTGAGACTTCGGTTACACCTTGGACACCACTGGTTCCCTGCAAAGTTGGAGCGTTGGGAGGGTATTGGTGATGCCGAATGGGGTAATCCTCTATTCTTGGGCCATGAGTTCTCCTTGTTTCCCTGGGCGGGCATGAAGGACGATCCGGTACCTCTGTCGGGCCTCATGAACTGAGTTCCAAAGCTCGGGGCATTATTATACCGGGGGCGCTTCATGTAGGGTAGTTCCCTGGTCCTTATCTCTTGACTCTCCTGCATGTCCCTTTCAATTTCCATTGCCTTCTCCACAGCTTGAGTATAAACTTGTAATTGAAAAGGGATCAGCTTACTCCTGATTTCTGGCCTCAAGCCCCTAACAAATCTTTTTGTCCTATCCTCCTCATCGGACACCAGTTTCTCAGCATACCTGGACAGTTGAGTAAATTTAGCTTCATATTGGCTCACTGTCCATTGCTCCTGCTTTAGGTCTTAAAATTCCATTGCAAGTCGGTCCTTCACCACTCCAGGTATGTATTTTTCATTGAACTTTTTAACTAAAAAGTTCCAAGAGATCTCCCTCCCCAAAGTCTTAGCACCTCCTTTTACCATCTCCCACCAACGCTCAGCCTCTCCTTGGAACATAAAGGAGGCGAAAGATACCCGCTGGTTTTCAGTACATTCCATTACATCCAGTATCTTCTCAATTTGACGGAGCCATTCTTCAGCTTGAATAGGGTCAACTCCTCTAAAAGCTGGTGGGTTCAACTTTTGAAATTGTTCAAGGGCTCTACGAGGGTTGTTTACATTTGCCAGTTGCAACAGCCAATCCGGTATTCTGTCTGGCATTCTCCGATTGGCATTAGATTGTTCACTTAGAAATTCTTGACTTGCCGGGGGATGGACGCTCCCGATTGCGCTGTGCAATGGGACGTCGCCCTCCGAGTTGGCATCGGGTGGAGGAAAATTTAAGTCCATTTATACCTAAAAGAATAGTTAAACTTAATTAACAGGAACTAAATAACAACAAGTAGAATAGTTCCAAAAACAAAACACAAATCTCATTTATGCACAAAATGTTTTCATAGCAACATTACATTAGCATGACTACATTCTTTCAAAACGTACAATTGCAGTCATAAAGAAATACATTGATCACACATATAGCCATTGACAACCACTATCTTCACTCAAAAAAAAATATCCATATATAAGAGTCAATATTCATTTTTCTCCAAAAACAAAAATATGCCCCCCACCTAGACCTCTATCAAGGGGTTATGTTAGAAACCGAGGAGCTTTCCTCCCGGTCGTCCCCTACAGATTCTTCTTCTTCAGGATCCTCTTCTGCTTCAAGATTTTCTTCCTCAGGATCCTCTTCTGCTTCCTCCAGAACAGCATCATATTCACATCTCCAATTCTCATGATCATCGTACAGATCCATGTCTTCTATCCAGCTGGAGTCCCACCAAATACCTCCAAAGAAAATCCATCCTTCAGGATCCATTTCCTCGTTAGGCAGGACTCCCAGGTCCACAGTTGCTGTTGCATTCCTTATGGCACTTTCTGCCTCACTGATTTCATCTTTCTCATCTTGTTCCATGCGAACCCCTGTATCTTTACTATTCGGGGGACCTTTCAGAATGATAGCTGGATCTGTCTCATCGGATTCAAAATCCCAATCCATATGGTCCGCAGTCCAACTCAAACTTTCCGACCTCGGACTGTCGGATGACGATCCAGTCATCTCAGAATCTCCCATCTGTAGAAGTAAGACATTTATATTAGACGATGTATCTTCCAATTCTCCCCAAATTAAGGGTTTACATGAATATATAACAAGACATGATAGAAAATCACCACTTATTTAACCATGCCGATCTTTCATAAATTTTTCCTTAGGCACAACTGTCCTTCCAATAGGTTTAACCCTGACTTATGTGATATTTTGATTGCTCTCCCTTTCCGGTGTCCCATAACACTGGAATTTCTTGCAGAAGGGCCCGCACCCCTTGCAAGATCTATTTGAACTAAGGTATGCGGGTACCTATATTCAAATGTAGAGAACAGTTAAATATCCTACATTTCAGGGTCAAATACCCTAAGATTCTACTATCACCCAAATACCCCATATCTAACTTACCCAAGCACACATATAAATTTCACGTGATTACATAAGCAGTCCCGCATACTACATCTATCTAGGCTAACCCTGCCTAAACCATGCTCTGATACCAACTGTAACGGTCCCAGCCTCTAATAAACAAGATTAGGCCTAAAACACCAATTATCTCCCATATTCTTAAAGTAAGAAAATTTTGACAGCATCATCCTTAATATTTCGTTAGTTTCTCACATACAATAACTAACAATTTCGGCTCCAGGCCTACTTAATCCCATCAAAGCTTTCGGCCCACACGGCCTACTTAACATACCACAATACACCAAACCTTAACTATATACATATGCCATAACTTGCATCCTCCATCGCAAACATATATCTTCTCAATTGACATCACAAGAGTTAACTTCCAAACAAATTATATTCCCACACATGGCCATCTTTCGAAGTTCATGGACATTACATACCAACGGAGTCCACAATCCAAAACATTACAATACATAAAAGCCCCTAGTTTCAAGTACTATAAAGACAAATATACATTGAGTACATCCCAACATGTTTTTCACAAAGAAAGTGGACTAAAGTAGAGTCCATACATACATATTAAATATAACAAGAGTAAGTCAAAGTGATACAACTACATGCCATACATTCCAAAACTTAACTCTTCCAGTTAGAGTGGTCCCTTACCCTTATCCAAACCTGAAAAGATGGAAAGAAAATAAAATGAGCTCGACAGCTCAATGAGTAAACCATACCATAGGGTGTTGATATAAGACAAGCATCTAAAAAGGGTAATTTACAATGAAGTCCATGAGGCAATAAAATTTTCCAATCTAACTTACTTGTTCTAGGCTACATACATTTGTGGTCTACATGCCTTCACTATCAAGAGTTGCATTCCGCTATATCATGACACAAGTGAAATATTTGCATGAATATGTGTGTAAATTTTCGTAGATTAGTCCTTCCATATCAACTCGGCTAACTACATACATAATGTGACATTCTAGGTTAACACAAGTATTACCAATATAGAATGAAACTTGACCGTTCACTTATGCATGCCATTCAATCTAAATGTAATTCCCCGTCTTCCACCTCCTACCGACTCCCGCCCGGCCCCTTCCTCCTTTTATAATTCGTATATATAAAACATATAAATTTTCCCGTCTTCCCCCTCCTACCGGCTCCCGCTCGGCCCCTTCCTCCTTTTATATATATTCATAATTATATGTCAAATCCCCGTCTTCCCCCCTCCTACCGGCTCCCGCCCGGCCCCTTCCTCCTTTTATCACAAATGCATCATGCAAGGTTAAGTTATAATATTCATAATAAGCAATTTAAAACTAACTTACACGTCATGCCCGAAAATGATGTGCAACAATAAGAAAGAAGACATGTGCTTGGGGGTTTCCCACTTGAAATACACCTAAAGGGGGGGTGAATAGGTGTAATTGCTAATCTAATGATCTTTTTAAACTTATGAAATGAGTGATGCAACAATCTCTCAAAAACACGACTAAGAGCCGAATACCCCTTGCGAGGTTCTGAACTCCTTCCTCCCAATTCCCCTTAAATGGGTTAGAGGTGCGCAATGCAACCGTGTTGTATTGAGGTGTGATTGATCAATGCCAAGTATGATGATGAAAATGAAAGGCTCACAATGTAACACAACAAGTATAGCAACACAAGATTCCACAAGTAGAGGGTTAGTTACTCAAGCAAATAATTCAAGGCAATATAAAACAAGAGAAATTGAAAGCAAGAAGAACGCAAAGGCAATCGCAAACAAGGATGATTTGTTTCGAGGTTCGAGCCCGTTGCTCTAGTCCCCGCCTTCACCTCCGTGAAGGGTTTCCACTATCCCCTTAGGATCCCGTACAAGTTAGGCCTCCAAAGACCTCAAGCCCGTAGCTTCACCTTACAAAGAAACTCCACCGAGGAGCTTGTCTCCACAAGAACAAGGATTACAAATAGTGATCTTTAACTAGACCACAACACTCTTTTACAAACACTCTCACTCTTTTACAACTTCACCTATAGAAAGAATATGAAATTTTTGGCTCTATGAAGTGTGGTGAGAAAAGCTTCAGTTGTAGAGTGATATTAGAGATCAAACAACAACTGAAAAACCAATTTGAAAGAATGGAAATGAAAGCTTTAAACTATTTTTCTCTTTCTCTTGAAAACAATGAAAACTTGTATTTTTCTTGGTAAATAACTAAGGCCTATTCCCCACTATTTATAGGGAGAGAATAGGTTAAAACTCTGATTTTTCCAGCTAATTTGATCAGAAAAGAGTCCCAACAACTCCTAAAAACTCTGTAAAAGAGAAAACCAAAAACAGTTTTTCAGAAATTCCAAAAGAAGAAAGAGCCGTTATGGCTTGTTGCAGGCCTACCGGTCGACTGCCGGTCGACCGGGTCCCTGCTGGCAAAAGAGCCGTTGGAACATCGGTCGACTGCCAGTCGACCGATCCAAGAAGGGAAACACAGGTTCCTTCTATCGGTCGACCGACCCAGTCGACCGAGAAGATACAGAGAGCAAACATCTCTTTTCGGTCGACCGGTCTGTTGGTCCGGTCGACCGACAGACATGCACAACCTGTGCATGTCCGGACACAGCAGCCGGTCGACTGCCGGTCGACCGGTCTGCCTGAAACAGGATTCTGGGCAGATTTTTGAGATAGAAAATTTTGTAAAAATTCTTTTAAAAAAAATAAATCTGAAGCTAAGTGTTATGCAGAAAATAGTTTATATCATGTTTTAAACAAGTTTTTGAAGATATAAAGCTTTGAGTACATGTATGTATAAACTAAGGCATAAACTTAGAAATAAACATTTTAAAAAAACAAAGGAAACATACAAAACAAATGTGTGTGCAAATCCTAGAGCCAAATTTCACATATTCAATCTTTAACAAACTAAACTTACAAACTTCTAGGTCTTCAAGACTTCAAGATGGGCTATCTTCACTTGATCTTCAATATTGTACTTTGAGCCCAATTTGACTTGTCTTGAGTCCAATGTACCTTCCTTTAGGGAAGAATTCATCTCTTTAATATATAAACCTGAAACACACTTAAACAACAATTTATATTAGTACAAATAACTAATATGTTTTGTAATCATCAAAATACACTAAACATGGGTTGATTGTAACCTTGGGCCAACAATCTCCCCCTTTTTGATGATGACAAAACATATGAGTTATTAAACAAATAAAGGAGGAAAGAGCTTGGAAAGCTCCCCCTTAAACAATGCTATGTATTTAACATGAATATGAACAACTATGTAAGCATACATAAAGCATTGAAAAATATCATCACCAAAAATAAACTATCATAAGGAATAACAAAATTTAAAACAAACAACATAAACAACATATATTTTCTCCATATATTGTCTCCCCCTTTTTGTCATACATCAAAAAGGGTTAAAAAAAATTTTAAGACAAAACAAAACAAACATATTAGAAACCAAAACAAAACAAACTAAGATATTTTAAGTATCAATCTTACATACATTCAATTCACCACAAATAAATGAAAATCTTGCATAATCTAAAGGTTTTGTGAAAATATCTGCAAGTTGAAAATCTGTGGAAACAAAATCGATATCAATGTCACCTTTTTCAAAGTGATCTCTAAGAAAATGATATCTAATGTCTATATGTTTGGTTTTACTATGTTGATTAGCATTTTTGGTCATGTGAATAGCACTAGTATTATCACAATAAATCTTAACATGATCAAAATGTAAATCAAAATCGAGAAGAGTATGTTTCATCCAGAGTACTTGTGCACAACAAGCTCCGGCTGCTACATACTCCGCCTCGACGGTTGAAAGGGCTACACTATTTTGCTTCTTGGAAGACCAAGACACAAGACAATTGCCCAAGAATTGGCAAGTGCCACTTGTGCTTTTCCTATCTACCCTACAACCGGCATAGTCGGTATCCGAATAACTAGTCATGGTAAATTGGTTAGTTTTTGGATACCACAAACCTAAATCAATTGTGCCCCTAAGATACCTAATTATGCGTTTTACCGCTATTAAGTGTGATTCCTTAGGACATGATTGAAAACGTGCACATAAACATACGGAAAACATTATATCCGGCCTACTAGCCGTAAGATAGAGTAAACTACCAATCATGCTACGAAATAATTTGATGTCTACTTCCTTACCTTGTTCGTCCTTGTCAAGTTTCGTAGTGGTTGCCATGGGAGTCTTTGCTACTTTGGATCCTTCAAGCCCGAACCTCTTGATGAGTTCTTTGGTGTACTTGGCTTGGTTGATGAATGTCCCATCACTACGTTGCTTGATTTGAAGTCCAAGGAAGAAGTTGAGCTCCCCCATCATAGACATCTCGAATTCCTTTTTCATGCATGACTCAAAATTCTTGCAAAGTGAAACATTAGTAGATCCAAAAATAATGTCATCAACATAAATTTGAACTATGAGGATATCTTGATCTATATGTTTGGTAAATAATGTTTTATCAACTTTTCCTTTCTTAAAATCATTTGAAAGCAAAAATGAAGACAATCTTTCATACCAAGCCCTAGGGGCTTGTTTCAAACCATATAGTGCTTTATCTAATTTATAAACATAATTAGGGTGTGTAGGATCAACAAACCCGGGGGGTTGTTCAACATACACCTCCTCATCAATATAACCATTAAGAAAAGCACTCTTTACATCCATTTGAAATAACTTAAAATCTTTAAATGAGGCATATGCTAAGGTCATCCGTATGGCTTCGAGCCGTGCTACGGGTGCAAAGGTTTCTTCAAAATCGATTCCCTCGATTTGAGTGTAACCTTGGGCAACTAACCTAGCCTTGTTTCTAACTACATTACCCGATTCATCCAACTTGTTCTTAAAGATCCATTTAGTACCAATAGTTGGTCTATCTTGGGGCCTAGGAACAAGATGCCATACTTGGTTGCGCTCAAATTGATTGAGCTCCTCTTGCATAGCAAGCAACCAATATGAATCGGCCTCGGCCTCGAGGACATTTTTAGGTTCTATGTGTGAAATAAAAGCAAAATTACCACAAAAATCTTGAATCTTAGAGCGAGTGGTTACCCCTTTTGATACTTCACCTATGACGAGGTCCTTGGGATGATGAGGATTGAATCTCCAATCCTTTGGTAGTGGTTGAGAGGGCTCCTCTTCATTTGCTTGATGTTCATTTCCTTGAGCCTCTTCCACTTTGGCTTCACTTCCATCACCATCCTTTGGCTTGTCTCCCATGGTAGAAGCATCCTCCAAGGTCACTTTCTCCAACCCATCATCTAAAGCATCAATTTCTACACAATTCTTAACAAACTTGTTAGATTCCTCAAATTTAACATGAATAGATTCCTCAATAGTCAAAGTTGACCTATTGAAGACTCTATAAGCCTTACTAGTATTTGAGTAACCTACAAAATAGCCTCATATGATCTAGCATCAAATTTTCCCAAATTAATATTTGTATTTAAAACAAAACATTTGCAACCAAACACTTTGAAATAAGAAACATTAGGTTTTCTAGAAAAATACATCTCATAAGAAGTCTTAGTAGTATTTTTACATAGGAAAAGACGATTTGCAATGTAACATGAAGTATGAACGGCCTCGGCCCACAAATAATGTGGTAGACCATATTCATTTAACATTGTCCTAGCCATCTCTTGTAAAGTACGATTTTTCCGCTCAACTACTCCATTTTGTTGTGGAGTTCTAGGACAAGAAAGTTCATGTTTTATTCCATGTTCCTCACAAAAAGTGTTAAAGGGAAGGTTAATGAACTCACCTCCTCTATCACTTCTTATTTTAATTATTGAGGAGTCATTTTCCTTTTCAACTCTTTTCTTAAAGGCTTGAAAATGTGAAAAGGTTTGACTTTTATGTTCAAGAAAATAAACCCAAGTAAAACGCGAAAAATCATCTACTAAAACATAAGCAAATCTACTCCCACTTAAACTTTTGGTTTGTGTAGGGCCAAATAAATCCATGTGGATTAGCTCCAATGGACGTGATGACATGATATCCTTAATTGATTTGAATGAGGACTTAGTTTGTTTCCCAAATTGACATGCGTCACAAACTCGGTCCTTTTCAAAGTTCAATGAAGGAATACCCTTCACCATTTCCTTAGAGTTAAGCCTAGAAATATGGTCAAATGAAACGTGGCCTAATCTCCTATGCCATAACCAAGAGTCGTCATCGAGGGCTTTTAAACATGTTATATTACAAGACATATTTAGCATATCTATCATATATACATTACTTTCACGAAAACCGGAAAATACACAAACATTAGAATTTTTGTCAACTATTTTACAAGCAATATCATCAAAAATAACATTAAATCCTTTATCACATAATTGACTAATGCTCAAGAGATTATGCTTGAGCCCGTCTACTAAAACTACATTTTCAATTAAAGGAGAAGTGCCAAGCTTTACATTACCAATACCAATGATTTTACCCTTGGCGTCATCTCCGAAGGTGACGGTGCCACCTTCATGATATCTTGATAGGGTTGCAAAGTTGTTGATGTCCCAAGTCATGTGCCTTGAGCAACCGCTATCAAGATACCACAAACCTCTACGTCGTTGGGCTTTGGAAAGTACCTATATCATTTAAAACAATTGTTGACTTTGGTACCCAAACTTTCTTGGGTCCTTGAAAGTTAAAGTTACGGACCCAAACATTATGAGATGATGCACTTAGTCTATCATAGCAAAAATTAGCTAAGTGTCCTTTCCGTCCACAATGTGAACATGTGTACACTTTTCTATACATAAATGCATGGTGTGTATGTGAAGTGTGAGCATGCTTTGGGGGTTTACCATGATGCATAGGTTGTGTAGCATGTACATGAGCATGAGCATGAGCATGATGAACATTTTTCTTAGGAGCTTGTTTCTTAGGAAACATATTCTCCATCTTCTTCTTATCAAACTCACTACACTTTTTCAAAACAACATCTAATGAGTCTAATCTTTCCTTAAGCATGGCAATCTCATTAGAATCTACAAATGGGGTCTTTCCTTTACAAGCAATCTTATATTTTTCAAAATCATTTTTAGTGGAAACTAAAGAAGAATGCAAGTCATTATTTTCTTTAGAAAGATTTAACACTTGAATACTCAAAGATTCATTATCCTTTTTCATTTTCAAGTACTTTTTCTTCATGAAGTCATAATTTTGAGAAAGTTCTATAAATGCTTCACTTAACTCATCCATGGATAAATCTTCATCAAAAGGAGTTGAGGGGGTTACCTTGCTTGTGCTCTCATTTGCCATGAAGCACATATTGGCGGTGTCGATCTCCTCCTCGGATTCACTTTCGTCATCCCATGTTGCTTTCATAGCCTTCTTCTTGTATGGCTTCTTGGATGAAGATGGCTTCACTTGGTCCGGACACTCCGCTACTATGTGTCCCGGCTTTTGGCAATTAAAGCAAATGATCTTCCTTTCTTCCTTGCCTCCTTGCCATCTCCTCCGTCCTTGGAACTTTGCCTTGTTGTACATCCTCCGGACATTTTTGACTAGAAGTGAGAGCTCCTCGTCATCTTCTTCTTCGTCATCTTCGTCGGAGTAGGTAGCATGACTTTTGAAGGCAATGGTCTTCTTTTTGGTAGGTGCCATGTCCTCCCTTGCTTTCCTTTCCATCTCATGGGTTTTTAAATTCCCAATGAGTCCGATGAGCTCAATCTCATCTTTATCATTGAGTTCCTTCAATGTTGTAGCTTTCACTTCCCATGATGGAGGAAGAGCCCGGATGATCTTTCTCACCCTTTGGTCGTTGTTGATGTCTTCACCTAGAGAAGAAAGCCCATTAGTAATTTTAGTAAATTTAGTAACCATATCATCTATGGTTTCATGTTCTTGCATGCTAAAATTTTCATATTGGGACCGAAGAAGGTCTATCTTGGCCCTCTTCACTTGTGATGTCCCCTCATGTGTTACTAGCAAATGGGTCCAAATCTCATAGGCGGATTTGCAATGGATGACTCTAGCTATGTCATCATCATTGAGGGCTTGTAGGAGTGCATAATGAGCCCTAGCATTGGCATCAAACTCCTTGGTCTCTATTTCGGACCAAGTGGATTCGTCACCGGGGGTACACTAAAGGACTTAGTCACGGCCTTTGCAACTCGGCTACCTAGAGATTGCAAAAACACGGTCATCTTAACCTTCCATATGGGAAAGTTAAGTCCATCAAACTTGGGAGGGGTCTTAATTCCATCGGCCATTTTTACTATATGAATGTGAATGAAATGATTAGCAAATGAGGATCTTCTCTAAGGTTGTTAAACCAAATCCTAGAGTCCAAGCTCTGATACCAATTGAAATACACCTAGAGGGGGGGTGAATAGGTGTAATTGCTAATCTAATGATCTTTTTAAACTCATGAAATGAGTGATGCAACAATCTCTCAAAAACACGACTAAGAGCCGAATACCCCTTGCGAGGTTCTGAACTCCTTCCTCCCAATTCCCCTTAAATGGGTTAGAGGTGCGCAATGCAACCGTGTTGTATTGAGGTGTGATTGATCAATGCCAAGTATGATGATGAAAATGAAAGGCTCACAATGTAACACAACAAGTATAGCAACACAAGATTCCACAAGTAGAGGGTTAGTTACTCAAGCAAATAATTCAAGGCAATATAAAACAAGAGAAATTGAAAGCAAGAAGAACGCAAAGGCAATCGCAAACAAGGATGATTTGTTTCGAGGTTCGAGCCCGTTGCTCTAGTCCCCGCCTTCACCTCCGTGAAGGGTTTCCACTATCCCCTTAGGATCCCGTACAAGTTAGGCCTCCAAAGACCTCAAGCCCGTAGCTTCACCTTACAAAGAAACTCCACCGAGGAGCTTGTCTCCACAAGAACAAGGATTACAAATAGTGATCTTTAACTAGACCACAACACTCTTTTACAAACACTCTCACTCTTTTACAACTTCACCTATAGAAAGAATATGAAATTTTTGGCTCTATGAAGTGTGGTGAGAAAAGCTTCAGTTGTAGAGTGATATTAGAGATCAAACAACAACTGAAAAACCAATTTGAAAGAATGAAAATGAAAGCTTTAAACTATTTTTCTCTTTCTCTTGAAAACAATGAAAACTTGTATTTTTCTTAGTAAATAACTAAGGCCTATTCCCCACTATTTATAGGGAGAGAATAGGTTAAAAACTCTGATTTTTCCAGCTAATTTGATCAGAAAAAGAGTCCCAACAACTCCTAAAAACTCTGTAAAAGAGAAAACCAAAAACAGTTTTTCAGAAATTCCAAAAGAAGAAAGAGCCGTTATGGCTTGTTGCAGGCCTACCAGTCGACTGCCGGTCGACCGGGTCCCTGCTGGCAAAAGAGCCGTTGGAACATCGGTCGACTGCCAGTCGACCGATCCAAGAAGGGAAACACAGGTTCCTTCTATCGGTCGACCGACCCAGTCGACCGAGAAGATACAGAGAGCAAACATCTCTTTTCGGTCGACCGGTCTGTTGGTCCGGTCGACCGACAGACATGCACAACCTGTGCATGTCCGGACACAGCAGCCGGTCGACTGCCGGTCGACCGGTCTGCCTGAAACAGGATTCTGGGCAGATTTTTGAGATAGAAAATTTTGTAAAAATTCTTTTAAAAAAAATAAATCTGAAGCTAAGTGTTATGCAGAAAATAGTTTATATCATGTTTTAAACAAGTTTTTGAAGATATAAAGCTTTGAGTACATGTATGTATAAACTAAGGCATAAACTTAGAAATAAACATTTTAAAAAAAACAAAGGAAACATACAAAACAAATGTGTGTGCAAATCCTAGAGCCAAATTTCACATATTCAATCTTTAACAAACTAAACTTACAAACTTCTAGGTCTTCAAGACTTCAAGATGGGCTATCTTCACTTGATCTTCAATATTGTACTTTGAGCCCAATTTGACTTGTCTTGAGTCCAATGTACCTTCCTTTAGGGAAGAATTCATCTCTTTAATATATAAACCTGAAACACACTTAAACAACAATTTATATTAGTACAAATAACTAATATGTTTTGTAATCATCAAAATACACTAAACATGGGTTGATTGTAACCTTGGGCCAACACCACTATCATAGTAACATCATAACACGCCACATTCAACCCGCATGAATATATGCATTATCCCCATATACTTGCTAATACTTAACACAATGCTATATTGTAAGGAGGGGTCTTTCCCCGTGCACTTTAGTGAACATGAAGTATGATTCAAGTTAATCGATCGGCATTTATGGAGTGATATTGGTACAAATCTTAGACCTCACATAATGCATCATATCATTTCTATTTATGAAGAGCCAAGGTTATGCTATATACATATCAAATTGGCTATCATGATGTTGGTCAAGAAAAACAGCGAATTAAAGTGCTAAATTGGTTTACTTAGGCATAATTAGTATGCTAGAACATGTATTCTACACATGCATTTCATATCCATATAATGTAGAGACACAACAACTATGCAATACCCATTAGATTTCATTTAACCCAAAGATAATCATCAAAACAGCGAATTGATGTGCTAAATCATCTCATTTAAGTATAATTAGTAAGCTAGAACATGTATATCACACATGTATCTCATCACAACATAATATAGAGACACATTAATTAGGTAATACCCATTAAATTTCATCTAGTTTGAGGGTGTCACAAAAACAGCAAATAATACCCTTGTGGGTCACATATACAAAAATCAAAATTTCAACTTTTCTAATCTTGATAGAAAGTATAACCCTAAAAGCTTAGATTTACTCACAATGGTTTTTAGATCTGAAACAGAGAGTTGGGCCTGAAGAAATCTCTGCTTGGAAGTGCTAGATCCTCCCCCAACTCACCAAGAATCTCCCCCTCCAAGATCCGGCCTTCTCCTTCCAGGATTGTCGCGTTTTCCCCTTCTTTGCCGCAGTTCTGCGGCCAGATGGCAGCACCTTGCGTGCTGCTGCAGCTGCGCTTGCTGCACGCGCGTGTCTCTTCCTCCCCTCTCGTGTAGCCTTGACCCAAGGTTGAGAGAAGTTGGGATTTGGGGCTTGAGAGGTATCCTAATCTCTTTTCTTCAGAATTTTAGAGAGGAGATGAAAGGGTGGGTTAGGGTTTCAAGTTCTTCACTTGGGAGAGGAGAAGTTTGCAGATTTTGGGAGAGGATGAAGAAGAGGGCAATCTTGGTAGTCAACAAATTGGAGTGCAAGTTACTAGGTGAGGGAGTTCTTCTCATGTTGCCACTTGGACAAACTCCTCTCATGTTGCCACTTGGGCTCCCAACCTTCAATGAGATCCTAGCCCTTAATCTCTCCCCAAGCATGCACACCTACCCTTAATTAAGTACTTAGGGTAAAACTAGGTTGGTTAAGGGAAAATGAAAGGTTTGGTTGCAATCTATGCCATATCTCACCCTTGTTAAGTCACTAATTGGTCCAATAACACATGTACATAAGCATTCATGCCATATTTTCATAGTCACCACAACCAATAGTTAATAAAAACTTTTGAAAGGGAAGTGTGTCACCTAATTAAGTTTAAAATTGTTGCTATTGAAATATGGAGGGTAATTACTTTAGATAATGCCTTTAACAAAAATCCTTAATAATTAAGATGAGGAGAAATTTGGTAAATCAAAAATTTGGTTGTTACACCAAATAATAATATAATTAATCACAAACAAAAATAAATCGGGAAGAAAATCAAAAAATACGATCAAAAAAATCAGAACTGATATCTTCGTACATATTCTGAAAACAGGGTGTTACAACATGATTCACAAATTATTTTCATATAATAAGGCCACTTTCACCGTCGTGCTTATGCAAAAGATACAACAAGATTTTTTTTGTATCAAAAATTAATTTACACGAGCTTAAGCTTGTGCCCTTCGTGGCTGTACTTGTAACTAGACAGCATAAAATTCGTGTGGGCTCTACCGCATTTGCTGAGAAAAATGAGTACGATAAAAGTGCCCCCGACAATCTGTCACAATGTATTTCAAGCTTTCGGGGTCCGCGCATCCTAGATATTTTGTGTTTCCAATGGTTTTTATAAAAATATATTATTTTACATTAAAAAATACTGTTATCCCCACCACTTTTGTGTAGATAGTGTAAAAAAAAATAAAATAAAATTGAAAATTCTCCACCGGTGTCCGTGACAACATAATATAATAATAATAACGCAACGCACAGTATCCAATACGAAAAGAATATAATTAATGGGTTGTTTGTGTTTTCCTCCGCTTTAATTTAATTGCTATTATTGATATTTACATTGGTTGGAAAGTGGTGGGTCCGTTCTCATCTCTATCGATCCAGTCCTATCAGAAAAAAGGATTAGAGCACGTGCGTGTATGGAATAAACAAGTGTAAAAGCGGTCTATTTTACTCCTGCGGGGGCAGCCCCCAGATGAGGACGAAACCTGGCTCCATTGCACGGCACCGCTGACAGCACTGCAACCCCCACTCGCATTTTCCGCACGAGCTAAAGGTGCTCTAATTCCCCACAATTTTTTTATTCTATTCTATTCTATTCTCTCACAAGTGGCCAGGGGACCCACCGCCAGTCCCCTCTGTTGACACAACTTCACAAAAGGAGAAGAAAGGAAAGCAAAGCAAGGCAAGAAAGAGAAACCCAAAGACAGAATTGGTTTCTTTCCTCCTCCTTCTTCTTCCTCCTGCTGCTGCTTTAATTTCTCATTTCATTTCATTGCACAGATAGTAGTGTCTGTTTTACTTCTGAGTCGCTGCTGCTAGCCAGCCAGCCAGCCAGCCATCAATGAATTCAATGGCTTTTCTATTGTTATTGTTGGTAATATTTTCGTCATCTCTATGCTTCTCAAATTCCTCCTCCGCTGACACCTCCATCCTCGGAAACATCTTGAAAGACCCCTCATCGTCCGCTTCTTCATCATCATCAGCTTCTCTGCTTCTCACACTCAACTGCAGCAGCAGCAGCAGCTCATGTGCATCATCATCCTCCGCTCAATCAGTTCTCGGAGATGAAGATGAGGAATTTGATTGGAGGCGGGAGATTCTTGAGCTTGCGAGGAGGCCGGAGGCGGTGGAGTGGGTGAAGGGGGTGCGGCGGCGTATCCACGAGCACCCGGAGTTGGCCTACGAGGAGGTGGAGACCAGCAGGCTCATCAGGGACCAGCTGGATGACATGGGCATCCCCTACGCCTTCCCTTACGCCCTCACCGGCATCGTCGCCTCCCTCGGCACCGGCGGCCCTCCCTTTGTCGCCCTCAGAGCAGACATGGATGCTCTCCCCATTCAGGTCATCATCATTACTTGTTTAATTCATTTTATTCATTTATCAACATCGATAGATATATGAGAATCAATCAATTATTTGCCAATGTGATCTTGATTGAACTTGTTATGGCTTGCAACCTCCCCCTTATCTTGGAAATATTTGGCTGATGATTTATCTGCCAAATTAGACTAGTTCCATCCATCACTGTCAGTTGACCTGAGAGAGATTATTAGAGATGGGACTGACTGGCTGATTGAGCACAATAAGGAAAATCTCTCTGCTTGGTCTTTAAATGTGAGATTTTGTTACTAAATTCAACCAATTTTGCTCTGATTTTACTGTGATGACCATATAAATAGATGTCTATTTAGGCATCAGATAAAAAGTCATTGGAACATTATTTTGATCAGTCTGTTCCCTGTTCCGTAAATGACTAACCTTTTCTGAAACTCATCTCAACGAGAAAAAATACTGTCTAAAACTTGCCAACAAATATGACAAACAAGTATTGAGTGGGTGCTGTTGTTTGTTCAGGAAGCTGTCGAGTGGAAGCATAAAAGCAAGGTCCCTGGCAAAATGCATGCTTGTGGCCACGATGCGCATGTTGCGATGCTCATTGGTGCTGCCAGGATACTCAAGGCCAGAGAACATCATCTACAGGTTTCGCCTCTATACTCTTTATAATATGCCGAATTGGGATATATGCATAAGTAAACTTAAAATTTACCTGTTTTATCCCTAAATTACTGTACTTTTGTGGAATGTCTTGTTAAGTTGGTCATTGAGTACAAATCAGTAGCATTGGATTTCAGAGATAGTTACGGAACGAAGAAGCACCCTGATATGCCAGATTGCTCCCTCTCCATCTCTTGCACACATCCTCCTTAGACATGTATAAATTATAGCATCTTGAATATCAAAAAGTGGATAATCATGCCTTATAATATGATATTTGAGACAAGGAGAAAGAATCTCCAGTAGTTTCAAATTGCATCATGACAGGCTTAACAGCTTTTACCTTTTTTAACTTCTATGGTTTTTTTTTATGTGCATATGGATCATTTTTTCCATTCTTATACATTTGTTTGCCTGTAGCAGGGTTTCAAATCTCCATATCAGTGTCGGTATCGGCCAATGGTTTTTAATATCAATATTGTTAATACCGGTAGTCAATATTAGCAATATCGGCCATGTCAGCAAGATTAGACCCAATATCGGCTACGGTTACCCTATAACCCGATACGGTATTGCTGATGTATGGATTAGAATCGGCCGATTTTAAAACCATGGTCTGCAGGAACTTATTGTTTCACATGTATTGAAGACTTCCTTTTTGTGCACAAACCATGTAAATAACTTTGCTTGCTTCTGCTGCTTACATCATTACTTGTATTATTAATTGATGGATGACTTACTTGAGCGGGAATCCAACCAATTGCATGGTGTGTGTTACTTAATTATTGGACTTTAAATTATGTGCATATCTTAGGTACATTCAGTTATGAGTCACTAAAATATTAATTATTGAACATGGGAGAAATTTAGTCTCAGTGGAGGTGTAATTTGGCAATAATTTTTCTGTTTTTTTTTTTCTGTCCCTATATTGTTGTCGGATTAGCCAAAAGGGGCTAAAAGCCGATTATTTCTACAAATGCCAGGATTTGATTATCTTTTACCTATTGGTTATTACTAACTCTAGTGGATGACTTCTGTAATTATTTCAATAGTAGTTTGCTAAGTGTCTAGATCAATACATATAAAAAATTGTAAATATTTTTATGTGTTTATCTTATGCATGCTGTTATTCTCAGTTCATTTAACATTTCACCAAATTGAATGTGTGTCGAGATTTAAAAACTTGGTTGCAGTTTTGGGATTCAAAACTGATCGTTTTCTACTCAGGTTGGTACGAATCACGTTAGTGGTCTCACATACAGCCCTAAATCTGGAAGTTTCTAACTGTAAGAGGTACCCTATCACTTATCATGGTTTTGAATGACCCCTCAAACTTCCTATCCACTAACAAAGCCCTCACAAAGATATGACACGAAGAGATAACACGACATCTGTGGATATGCTACATCATGAGAAACTAAAATACAGATACACAAACCAATGTTCATTATACATGTCCAATCCAATCCACGATGGATAATTCTCATGTCCCAACCATGCGTATCCGCCTCTGCGTTCTATGTTGACAATTTATTCCATGTTTTGGGCTAACTTGGAGTCCTACATAGCCATGTTGTGTCTTAGGAAAAATGTTGTGTCCGACATGCCCGTGAAAGATGTGCCGGTGAGTCACAGCTGTGCACCTTGTCTCTACTTTCAAAGGTCATTATAATAGGCAAAATACATCTGACACGAACAAAAATATAAAGAGATAGGGAGTGTCCACTCGTGCAGGAGCTCAATTACTATCATCCAAAATAATCTTTTGCTGTTAGCAGTGTAACCACCAATTCAGGAATTGATTTGCTGACATAGTAATCCATTCATTGATTGTTATTATGCTTAAACCAATTTTGATATCCAGATAGTTTCCATGAAATTCTGAGTTTTGTGCAAAACCCCATCTTAACCTATTATATGAGCTTAAGGTGGAAGAAATTTGTATGTTCAAGATAATGGAGAAAGAGTTCACTTTTTAACGTGTCAATCCTCGATATGCTTGATTTTGTATCTCCTATAAACATTTCTTCAAATATCAAATATTGATTAGTACGATATGGAGACTAAATAGAATAATAAATAAACATGGGATTTTCTGATTTTATTTTTATACTGCAGGGTACTGTAAAGCTTCTCTTTCAGCCAGCGGAGGAAGCTGGAATAGGCGCTAAAAGAATGATTGAAGATGGCGCCCTGAGGGATGTGGAGGCTATATTTGCTGTTCATGTATCACACGAGCATCCCACTTCTGTCATTGGATCCCGGGCTGGTCCTTTGCTTGCCGGATGTGGTTTCTTCAAAGCTGCGATAAGAGGTCGAGAGGGTTTTGCTGGAAATCCACACCATTCAGTTGACCCCATTTTAGCTGCCTCTGCTGCAGTAATCAGTTTGCAGAACATCGTCTCGCGTGAAGCAAATCCTCTAGATTCACAGGTGATGTTTCCTTGACATTGTAGCTAACTGACTTTCTTTGAATTGTTCCAGTTGTAATTTTTTTTCCTCTGAAAATTAAATTATCACAGATAAAGAGGTTAACTTCCTGTAAATGGTAACCTTTTATCACAAAATCTACAGTTTCGACCGACTTATTTAACCCAAGATATATAATTGTTATGCCAAGTGAATTATGGGAACATCAGCTAACATCAATATGCACTACAACAGTCCTGTTATTCTTGGCCTTTTAGAGAGTACCGGAATGTTGATCTATGAACGCACCAATTTATAAGCAAGATCTCTGTGATTGTTTGCCTTGATACTCTAACCTATCAAATTCTTAATATCCCCTCATTTCTATTTCAGGTAGTATCAGTGGCGTCCTTCAATGGAGGCAGTAACCTTGACATGATCCCTGAATCAGTCACCCTTGGCGGGACTTTCAGGGCATTTTCAAACACGAGTTTTTATCAGCTCCGTCAGAGGATAGAGGAGGTCAGAGCTTGTACCGCGATTCTTATCAAGAGTTATTTAGTCAAGTTGCTTCAATTAGAATGAAACATCTACTTTGTTCCAGCCTTCTTTTAACTGTTTAACTCTTAACTGGCGATGCAGGTGATAGTAGAACAGTCTATTGTCTACCGATGCACGGCTTCAGTGGACTTTTTCGAGAATGAAAGATTCTATCCTCCAACCGTTAATGACGAAAATATGTATGAGCATGTAAAGAAGGTTGCAGTGGATCTATTGGGTCCGAAGAACTACAAGGTGGTTCCACAGATGATGGGTGCAGAGGATTTCTCCTTCTATTCAGAAGTGATGCCTGCAGCCTTCTATTATATCGGTGTTAGGAATGAGACGTTGGGGTCAGTTCACACAGGCCACTCCCCCTATTTCATGATAGACGAAGATGTCCTCCCGATTGGTGCCGCTGTTCATGCCGCAATAGCCGAGAGATACCTCATCGAGCACGGCTAGTTAAGCTGCAGGTACCATCTCTAGATGCCGGTCCTGTGCGTTGTTGTCACTATCGGCGGTGAGGCAGGCTATGGATGGAGCGAAACGAATGAGCGGAGGATGGTAGAGAGGGAAGGAGGTGCCCCTCCTCCACTTCTCTGCCTCCTGATGGCAAACATAATATCTGAACCTCTCTAATGGACAGACATGATTTTGATATTTATATTCATTCATTATGATTCGTTGTATGGTTTCCTCTCATTGTTCTCTGATTACATGCAGTTCACCAGTGGATCAAACCGTATGGGGTATGCAAGCCTCATTAGGTTGTACCTCACCTTCAGTAGTTCTGATACTCAATATGATTGGGTCCATAGGACATGAACAGACAGGAAAACCTCCGAGAGGTGGAGCAGAGAGGAGCCAAGTGAATTCTTTCATTTTATATGGTCGATCAAAGGAACCTGGCCTCGTTTAGCACCTTAGTTATGTCTGTTATCTGAGTACTCTCGCTGTTCTTGGCTCTTTATAATCTTTATACTAGGCTAATTTGCAAAACAACCCTCTGCTCTCTCTCTCTCTCTCTCTCTGTCTCTCTCAGTTCTGCAGCAACGGGTTCTACAAGTTGTGTTTTGGGTTAGTTGTAATGTGTGCTTAAATACAACTCTGCTGTTTTGTTTGCTGCAATTTATAATGCATTGCGGCCAGTGGTATCTCCCATTTACAACTTGTTAATACAAGGGATTTGAAGCATTTGGCCACTAGTTGCTGGACCTTTGTAAGTTGTAAACTTAACATTAATATAAACACGAGAACTTGTATTTAATACTGTAACTGGTGTTATAATAACAACACTTAAATCAAGCAACCAAGACTGTCCTGCTAAGGATAAATTTCTTGAGTCTTGATCAAACAAGGTAAATCACATGGAGACCACTTGAATATGAATACCTCTGCTTGACTATTTTAGGGGTAAATTATATTAAAGGTAGCCGGACTTTCCACGACTTTTATGAAAGATGCTCAAAGTTTTTTAAGTTTGGTCACGGGTACCTGAGTCCCTACAACCGTTGAGGAAAGTCTAACATCATTTAGAACCCATAGTGAATGATAAAAATACCCGTCTCTATATTCCTTTCCCCTTTGAATCCTAATAAGGTCCTTGTCGTCCCTTCCACTGCAACAAAACTCTGAAGTGGAGATGGGGATTGAAGGTATTTTATTTATATTCTAACACATGCGGCTTCTTTGTGGGCCGAAACTTGGGCCTTTTAGTGCAACGAAATTTTTGTTTTTGAATCCATTTTTAAATGCGCACATCTGGTAGGAATTGAGTCTGATTTGCTCCCATACCATATTAAGTTCCCTATCACTACATCAAAACTCTGAAATTGAGGTGAGGATTGAAGGTATTATATTTCTAGTCTAACAAATCCAAACTACTGAAATCTCTATCTTAACCCAAAACTCTCTCTCTCTCTCCCCCCCCCCCCCCCCCCCCCCCGCCCCTCCCCGCCCCACATTTGAGCATTGTTCAAACAGTGTTCCCTCCCCACATTATCCTCTCATTGGCATGTTTTTTTTTTTTTTTTTTTTTTTTTTTTTTGGGGGGGGGGGGGGTGCTCGCGGAACGAGGAGGAGGGGGGCGTGGACGACGGTGGGACAACATTGCAGTCGTAATGGCAGATGACACTGACGCAGATGTTTCCATTGATTTCAAAGAGGAAAACTTACAAAAAAAGGTGAAGAGAAATTACAAGTAATAAAATGAAAAAAATTACAAGTGTTCTCTTTTGAGATTTCTAGGGAAGTATGCCAGTGAGAGTCTAATTAGCGCGCGATCACTTTGTCCCGTTGATGATGCGAGTGTTCGCGTTCAGTCTTCGAGTACTACTGCTTGAAAATTTTCTTCTCGCCTGGTTGAAGAAATTCCTTTGAGAATGAAAGATCGAAGAGAATTAGCACACTGAGTTAGAGAACTAGGTCTCTGAAAGTTTGAAAGTCAGAAAATGATATTTTGATTTACCAAATCTCAAGAAAGTAACAGAGTTTTCTCTTATTAACTAAAAAATGTTCTGCTTATGCACATTCAACCCTGAGCTCATTTACAACTGAGCTATTTATAGGTTTGCAAGGGGTAACTGTTAGAATTAAAATTGTGATGATTTCATGATGATGAATTACCCAAAAGATCAAAATCCATACATCTCAAGAACAATCATAAATAACTGTAAATACATACCTGAAGCCATATTAAGAGGATGATGAAGAAAAGATTGTTAATGATCTCAGTCCCTTTCCTTTGATCCTTGCAAACCCTAATCAGTAGACACTTTCTTCTCTCTGTCTCCTTCTCTTTTCACAAAACCCAAACTAAAATGATGGATCCACAAAAAAGGGGAAGGTTTGTTTTTCTATAATGGAGGAGAGAAGAGGGTCTACGTATTGCAAATAACCATATTGATAAAACCACCCATCATGGCCCTTTAATATCCCATATGATTATTAAACTTTATACAAATGTAACCTTTATATTTGGGCATACATAAATATCAGTTAGACTAAGATTATGGAATCCAATTAATAATAAAAGGTTAGTGGGCCACTTAATGTGAGACTAACATTCTCCCACTTGGACCACTAGCCGATTATAGTATAACCTTAGAAAACAAATAAAAAGAAAAACTCATTTTAAAAAAAAAATATTTTGACTCCATTGGATTCCATACTGAAAAAACTTTGACACGTGATCACGAATTTAAAAATAATAACTGATAAGCCCAAATAATGATATACTGTAATACTGCAATTAGCTTGGACCACCAATGTGAGTCATAGCGGTTATACAACATCTATGTCATACTCCCTTCTACGTACCACAACATTGATAACCCTCACTAATAGAGTCTATAACCAAAACGACCCCTGTAATTTGTCTTGTCAAGACTTTTCCTGTTTAACAAACATCCATACATAATATGTGCACACATAGTTGATAACAGAAAATACAGAAACAAACTTTTATTGCGCAATAATGTCAATTACATAAGCACCAAAACATACATTACAGATTACTCAAAAGACCCATTCTAATAACATGTTCTTTGAATGTCTTTGGAGGTAATCCCTTGGTCAATGGATCAGCAACCATTAGAGTGGTACTTATATTCTCAATTGACACTCGTTGTTTATCAACTCTTTCTCTAACGACTAAGTACTTAAGTTTCATGTGTCTGGAACCACTAGAGTACTTACCATTCTTAGAGAAGAAAACGGCTGCTGTATTATCACAAAATATCTTCAGCGGCCTGGCAATAGAATCAACTACACCAAGTGCTGAAATGAAATTGCGTAACCATAATGCATGATTCGTGGCCTCGAAACATGCTATGAACTCAGCCTCCATCGTGGATGAAGCAATGATAGACTGCTTTACGCTCTTCCACGAGATTGCCCCATCTGCTAGCATGAATATAAAGCCTGAGGTAGACTTTCTGCTATCTGGGCAACCAGCAAAATCTGAATCCGAATAACCGATCACTTCTAATTGATCTGATCTCCTATATGTGAGCATATGATCCTTCGTCCCTTAAAGATACCGCATCACTTTCTTTGCCAATTTCTAATGCTCCATTCCTGAATTACTCTGGTATCTTCCTAACATTCCAACAGCAAAGCTGATATCTGGCCTGGTACAAGTATGTGCATACATCAAGCTCCCAACTGCTGACGCATACGGAACTTTCTGCATTTGTTCCTTTTCTAAGTCATTTCTTGGACACTGACTCCCACTTAATTTGTCACCCTTCATGATGGGTGCACAACTGGCTGAGCAAAGTTCCATGTGAAATATTTCCAAGACTCGATTGATATAACCTTTCTGAGACAGTCCTAACAATCTTCGAGATCTATCCCTGAAGACCTCTATGCCAATGACATAAGCTGCCTCACCCATATCAACCATCTTAAAGTTCTTGGTAAGATAGTCTTTGGTTTCATACAGTAAACCAACATCACTACTGGCTAACAAAATATCATCCACATACAGAACCAAAAAGATAAACTTGCTCCCACTGATCTTCAGATATATACACTGATCAACAGTGTTTTCTTTAAATCTGAATGAGGTAATGGTATCATTAAACGTTATATACCATTGCCTGGAAGCTTGTTTTAGTCCGTATATGGATTTCTTTAATTTGCAAGCCAAGTGTTCTTTTCCTTTCTTTGCGAACCCTTCAGGTTGCTCCATGTATATTTCCTCATCCAAATTTCCATTCAGAAAAGCTGTTTTAACATCCATTTGATGTAACTCTAAGTCATAATGAGCTACAAGGGCCATGATGATTCTAAAAGAGTCCTTCTTTGATACTGGAGAGAAGTTTTCTTTATAATCAATGCCTTCTTTCTGAGTGAAGCCTTTAGCCACAAGTCTGGCTTTATATCGTTCGATATTGCCTTTGGAGTCGCGCTTGGTCTTAAAGACCCATTTACACCCGACTTTCTTACAGTTACTAGGCAATTCGACGAGATCCCAGACTTTGTTTTGGTCCATAGATTTCAACTCATCATTCATAGCATCAATCCATTTGCTAGAATCGTTACTTTCAATGGCTTGTGAAAATGAAACTGGATCTTTATTAATCCCAATATCGAAATCAGATTCCTGTAGATACACCACATAATCATCTGAAATGACAGATCTTCTTTCCCTTTGAGATCTCCTCAAAGCTGCCGGTTGTGGTGGTTCTACAACATTTTCAATGGTGATATCCTCATGAAGTGGTGAACCATTATCATTATGTTGTTCTGGTGACTCAGCTTGATGATCAAGCTGAGGGACAACAATTTCTCTTGAAGAAAAGGGTATTGGGATATTTACCCTTATCACTTCAAGATCTACCTTTCTAGGTTCATCACTCCCACTAATTTCACTATTCTCAAGGAATCTGGCATTACCAGTTTCAACAATTCTGGTACTATGGTTAGGATAATAGAATTTGTACCCTTTAGACTTATCTGGATAACCAATGAAATACCCAGATATGGTCCTGGAGTCTAATTTCTTTTCTTGTGGATTATATATTCTAGCCTCTGCTGGACAACCACAAACATGTAAATGTCTTAAACTAGGTTTCCTACCAGTCCACAACTCGAAAGGAGTTGTTGAGACTGTCTTACTAGGAACCCTGTTCAAGATATACATAGCAGTCTTTAAGGCTCCATTCCACAATGAATTAGGTACATTAGAGAAGCTCATCATGCTCCTAACCATATCCATAAGTGTCCGGTTTCGCCTTTCAGCAACTCCATTCTGCTGAGGCGTACCTGGCATTGTGTATTGAGCACAAATGTCATGCTTTTCTAGAAATTTGGCAAATGGGCCAGGATTCTTTCCTGACTCATCATATCTTCCATAATACTCACCACCTCGGTCTGATCTCATGATTTTAACTTTTCTATCTAATTGTCTCTCGACTTCTGTAATGAACACCTCAAGGATGTCAACAGCCTGAGACTTTTCATGAATTAGATATACATAACCATAACGAGACAGATCGTCTATAAAGGTGATAAAGTATCTCTCTCCTGTAAAACATGGAATAGAGAGTGGTCCGCAAATGTCTGTATGAATAATCTCAAGAAGCTCTTTGCTTCTTGTGGCACCTTTCTTGGTGTGTTTGGTTTGCTTTCCTTTTATGCAATCCACACACACACCAAAATCAGTGAAGTCTAGGTTATCCAAAATCCCATTCTTCACTAATCTTTCAATTTTATCCCTGGAGATATGCCCCAGTCGTCTATGCCACAAGATAGAAGATTTTTCATCAATTAAGCCACGTTTAGAACCAACATTTGAATGCAGGGTTAAAAGAGATTGTGCAAACTCATAATTCAAGAAAATTTTATACAAACCATCACATAAAATTCCATGTCCAACTGAAATTGAATTAAACATCAAATTGAGTTTTTCACAACCAAATAAAACTGAATATCCAACAACATCTAATTTGGATAAAGACATTAAATTCTTAGAAATCGAAGGTACATAAAAAGTGTCTACAAGATCCATCTGATGACCCGTCTCTAAGAGTAGTCGATAAGTTCCAACATACTCGACCTCCACTTTGAGACGGTTCCCCATAAAGACAAATCTTCACTTTCCTTCGGTTTCCTGATTGTAAGGAATCCCTGCATTGAATTAGTTATGTGAGTTGTGGCTCCAGAGTCAATCCACCAAGTATTAGAAGGAACTTCAGCAAGATTTGATTCATAACATACAAAAGAAAGATTCATACCTTTCTTTTCGAACCAAGCCTTTCTCTTGTTGCAATCCTTCTTCACATGTCCTTTTCTGCCACAAAAGTAGCATTTGACAGTGAAAGTCTTTCCATGACCATGGCTACTTTCCCCAGGTTCATTCCCTTTCTTTGGTGGAAACCTCTTACCTCTTCCATACTTTCCCTTCTTGTGTATAGCTTCTTGAGTTACTGCTAACACCGAGTGATGTCCTTCTTGCCTCAGTCTCACTTCCTCTTGAATACACATATTAGTCAGCTCATTCAGATTCCACTTATCCTTATGAGTATTATAGTGAATCTTGAATGGTCCGAATTGAGGAGGAAGTGAGTTGAGGATGAACTGTACAAAAAAGGATTCATCTACTTTCATTCCCAGTGTTCCTAACTTTGCAGCTTTATCAGTCATATTGAGGACATGTTGTTGGACTCCTCTACTACCATCATATTTCATGGTAGTTAACTCAGCCATAAGAGTGCCAGCCAATGACTTATCAACAGATTTAAACCGGTCTTTTACAGCAGTTAAAAGTTCTGAAGCGTTAGCAGTCTGAGCGAGTGAAGTTTTGATGTTGTTGGCAATGGTCATTTTAATGAACGTAAGACTGAGTCTGTTCGACCTTTCCCAGGCTTTAGCATGACTGATCTGATCTGCTGTACTTTCAGCAGTGATTTCCTCAGGTTTCTCAACTAAAAGAGCCATGTCAAGATCCAGTACACCCAGTGTGAATTGGACATGCTCAAACCATTCAGAAAAGTTTGTACCATTCAGGGCTGGGATGCTAGATGCATGAGAGTGAAGGGAAGTGGGAACGTTCACTGAAACAAAATAGGACAATGCTCACATTAAGGCCTTGAATCAATACAAAACAATAAATTTTATGAAGATGAATTATTGATATCACTTTGATTTCTCCTTTGGGCGAAACCTAAGCATATCAGCATTCACTCTATAGGTGAGACCTTTTATCACCTATGTAGGTCTAATATAATTTATGTCACTTAGACAGTAAGTCATGTTACCTTTGGGTATCCAATTCTACACCACTAGTTGCATAAATTACACTACCCTACCCGGTTCGTAATTATTTGAAAGAGACTTTCCTTTGGGCAAGTCCCAATCTCCTAAATAGAACCGCCATCGAGAATATTATTGACTTTAATGTCACCCTTATTGACAAAACTTTTATGTAGTTGTATATTCATAAGGCTTACTAATGTAGGTCACTTTGGCAACTACTAAATCAATAAACCGTATGAATATAAAACTAACCAATAATATTATCTAATCTTTTATTTGAGTTATTCTATAATACTCCAATGTTGTCACTTGACCAATATCAATCAATATTAACACCATAACATTAAATGTGTAACATACATTTATGATTGAATTAAACAAATATTAGTCGACTGGTCAAGGTAAGCCTAGTCGACTAGGGCCAAGTCAAGTCGACTATAAAGGAATTTATAGTCGACTAGGGTCAAGTCAAGTCGACTATAAATTAGAGGTTAGTCGACTAAGGCAAAGCAAGTCGACTCCTGCAGGAAGGTTAGTCGACTGACAGAGAAACAGAGAACCACATAACTCTCGGGCCAACCTGTTAGTCGACTTGGGAAAGGGGTTAGTCGACTATACCAACTATTAGTCGACTACCCAAAAGATCAAGTCGACTAACAGTAAAAAAATACAAAAAGTCATAATGTTCTGGAAGGAGACCTAGTCGACTAGTGGTTCGGGCAAGTCAACTAACAGTCGACGAAACAGAACACTTGTAACTGTTTATCGACTGAAGCCTTATCAATGGGAAAATTAGGGTTTGTAATTCAACCAATAATTAATTCAGGTCCAAGTGATTACACAATTAGAGGAATATTAATAGAATTAGTGAAGGAAATCTACTAAATCCTCTTTAAAATTCTACATGGAATGATTAATATTTACAAAACCTAATTTTTCCATCTTGAAACAATTAATCATGGCAAAACCTAAATTGTCCATAATCTTAATTCTGAGATGCATAGATTCACAACAAAGCTCTGATACCAAATGTTAGAATTAAAATTGTGATGATTTCATGATGATGAATTACCCAAAAGATCAAAATCCATACATCTCAAGAACAATCATAAATAACTGTAAATACATATCTGAAGCCATATCAAGAGGATGATGAAGAAAAGATTGTTAATGATCTCAGTCCCTTTCCTTTGATCCTCGCAAACCCTAATCAGTAGACACTTTCTTCTCTCTGTCTCCTTCTCTTTTCACAAAACCCAAACTAAAATGATGGATCCACAAAAAAGGGGAAGGTTTGTTTTTCTATAATGGAGGAGAGAAGAGGGTCTACGTATTGCAAATAACCATATTGATAAAACCACCCATCATGGCCCTTTAATATCCCATATGATTATTAAACTTTATACAATTGTAACCTTTATATTTGGGCATACATAAATATCAGTTAGACTAAGATTATGGAATCCAATTAATAATAAAAGGTTAGTGGGCCACTTAATGTGAGACTAACAGTAACTGCCCCTACAATTCAGCGAGACTGGCAACAGTCTGTTAGCCTTGTGCGAGGCTCTTACAACCTCAACGCGAGGCTAGAAAGCTTCATGCAAAGCTTAAATGCAAGCCTCGTGCGAAGACCAGATAGGCTCGCGCGAGCCTATTAACAACCATTTGACTTGGCTGTCTTCACTTATGGGCGGGTGTAACCACCCACTTAAAGTGACATTAACCTCACTAAAGTAGTGGAGTTAACTCACTAATTAAATTAGTCAATTAATGACCTGGGAAGCCCACAACGGAGCTAAGTAAAGCTTCAGGGAAAGTTATCACAGTACTTCAGACGAAGCTAACACAAAAATTCAGGCGAAGCAATCACAAAGCTTCAGGCGAAGCTATCAATTAGTTCTTGGACGGAGCTATGCCAAGCTTCAGGCGAAGTTAGAAGTTATCTCTCAGCAGAGCTGTTCTAAGTTTCAGGCGAAACTAAAAAATTTAGTTTCAGGCGAAACTAAGAGTTAGCTCACTAAGGGGTTGTGTAAAACTTCATGTGAAGCTAGAAACTTAGCCTTTTAGTGAGGACATGAGGTGCTTCAAGCGAAACTAGTCCTTTGAGTTCATGTAAAGCTAAGTGTTAAGCTGACTTTTCCTCATAGGCCTGCTTAGACCTCTTCAAAAATAATACTTAGCCTATTGTCTGCTTCATTAGATCAATAGGGTTCAAGTCACCGCTTTGTCCCTCAGAGATGGGAAGAAACTGGTCATAAGCTTGTCTGCGACTTGTCTTTTGTAAATGTTGACAAGTTAGACATCCGTTCATACTGATTGAAGTGATGTCTAGGAGTTTGTCTTTTCGAAGTATCAATAACAGATGACAGATGCAGTGGCGGTGAGAAGGGAAAGGAGGAGGAGGGTTAGAAGGAGGAGGAGACCATGTTGCATGCCTACCCGCGGAGGCACTAGTCGATGCTTACACCACGACCGCCGCTACCGCAAGAGGGATTGGAGCGAGGAAAAGATGTGGAGACAACAACATGGCGGTGATGGTGGAGGGAAGAGGGGGGAGGAGGAGGAGGAGGAGGAGAGGACGATGACATTATAAGCTGTGGTGTCTTGTGGGATTATATAATATGTGATTGGGACAAGGGAAGGAAAGGCAGGGGTAAGGGAGGGATTCAATCTCATGCATGATATTTCAAGGTTTGGTTAAGTATGAGTTTGGAAGAAGAATAAAGATTGTTATTGTAATTAATTATTTAATAGAGAAGAAATAAGAAATTAGCTATTATTTATTAATTTATTTTTTTTGAAATTGTGCTTTGTAGAGAAAAGAAAATCCTGGGATTTTTCATAAGTAATTAGTAATCATGGTGGTATAATCAAAATTTCTAATTTAGTATAAAAGGAGGAAATTCGGCTCTAAATAATTTTAGAATTAGAATTAATCATTAAAATCTCAATTTAACATAAACGAATCATGGGAGAATCCTAATAGAAGAAAAATTACAATCAAATTAAATTCGGTGTAGAAAAAGGAAACTAAGGTTTCAATAATCCTAGAATCTCTGCAGCTGCCTCCCAATCTAAAGGTACCTTCTTTTCCCTTCAATCTTCTCTCAATTTCTCTAATCTTTGCTCAAAACCCCTAAATCAATTCATCTCCATCTTCTATTCTTACTATGATTATCTCTAAACTTCTTAATCTTAACCAGATGGTTTATTTTCAGTTTGACAACACCTATAGGTTTAAGAGTTAACAATTAATTTCATTTTTTAAACAGGTGATTTCTGCTTCCAGTAATTCATATCACAAAATCTTATCTATATAGGAAATTATCCCTCAAATCACTGATATTATCAATTTATTCCTCAAAGCTTCTGAATTTTAAAAATTTATTCCTGCTGTTACAATTTATGAATAAAAACATAATATTCTGCTAGTTTTGCTATTTGCTGTTAAAATATCTAAAAATGTATAAAAATGATTAATCTACCATTCCTGCTGTAATCCACACCTTAATTCTAGCCCTATCACTTCTCCCTCATTTTTTGAATTTTTGGGCAGAAATTTGTTCATTTTAAGCATACCATCACATAATTTCTTCTTCTTATTTGTTGGGTTCTTTTTTTTCTCTCTTTCTTTCTAATTAGTTAGTGCTTGGATTATGGAACCGCAAAAGATAAGACAAAGAGGGAGGCAACTGTTTCATCAAATTACTTTCTTTGATTTTCCATTTTGTATTACTTTAGCAATTTTGAACACTGAAGGGTTCCACTGTCCGTGACTTAACTGGAAATTTCTGTATTCGATTATCAGCTAAAGGTGCAAGTCACATGACCCTTAGCAAAGTGTTGAGAATCAAAAGATACGCATGATTCCTTGACCGGTAGGGTAGTAAGATATGCGAGAAGGCACCCAATGTCACGCCGGCTTGAGGGCTCAAATCAGCGACCCGTGAGTGAGCGGAGCCCTTACGAACCCAAGGCCGGCTGACCGAAATGCCACTTGCAGGGGACAATAAATAGCCTTAATTGATTTGTAATTAGATATAAAATGTGATGCACTAGCAATCTAGTACCATGAAGCCTTTGCATTTGACAAAAACTAATGTGCCCGGTGCACATATCCTAGCCCTATTATATGTTTTCTCTATTTTTAACAAAGAGTACAATTAATCATAAAAAAAAAAAATGAAAGGAAAAAGTCCATTTCCATTATGTGAAATGCCCATAGTACCCACTACCATCATGTGTCGTAATGCATCCAAGAAGAGTCAAGAGTCCTAAATTTCATTTTTTCGAAGTACGAGGAGCATTAGGGTGATATATATCGCAAAAATTTCTCTATATGTCTGTTTGCTGATTGGATCTTTACATGCTGTATCAGTTTTACGGTGGAGATTTCTTATGCAATTGATCGAACGGTTGATCTCACATCACACATATTAAGTACTAGAAAGTATTCAACAAGTCCCAGGACTAAGAGGTATCATGTGGGATATGTTGGATACAAACATAGGTCGATGGTAAAATGTTTGTGCTACATTTTCGGCACATGACTGGTTACAATAGGTTATAAGAGAGACTTAAGATTTTTCTTGGCGGTCCCGCTAGCATTCACATTATTATCTCTCATGGCGACCTCTGTTGGGTACACTACACGTGCATTAATTCTGTTCTTTCCCTTTCGAATATGCTCATATTTCTTTACAGCAGCCTGATTTGGCTTCTAGCTCGTTCAGCTGTTGGCTTGGACCAGAATGAGCTTCTCTGCTCTTCAGTGTGTTGGCAGATCATTGTAGAAACAAGGTTGGGTTCAGTAAAAAGAGAGACGTGCTGCATGAGAGTTTTTAGTTTTGGGAGGAGGATGCTGTGCAAACCCTCTTGTTGGCTCTGAATCAAAAAAAAGTGAGAATTATTTGATAGAATCAAGCGTTTCTTGAGAGTTCGTTGGGAATTCAGGGGTTATGAGATAGGGATCCGCATGTGGAATGCCCAGCCAAAGTTTGGAGTTATTCTTGGTCACTGGTCAGTTTGTGTCCTTTGTGTCTCGTGGTCCCTCTGCAATTATTGCAGGGACCAAGTTCTCAGATGTTGTGGATAAGTTATAAATCTCTGACCGAGTCATTTTGGTCTCTGATATACTGCAGTGATACGGCCGTCAACAAGAGCCAGGTCATGTAACCCTAGTAGTCTGGAACGTACTTCTGAAAGTGATGAACTACCCTCTGTCATGCTACCAACCAAGTCTGCATGACATTCCAACTAGGGATCTTGTGGTGTGAAGCAGAAAATCTGATCTTGTCCAAGATGGTGACACGTGTCCCTCACCTTTCAACTCTCGGAGAAGTATTAGAAACCTCCTCTGAAGTCCATGTTATATCCGACCTCCTCAAAATCTTCTCCGCTCTGAAGCTCGCTCTGTTTCAAAGACTTCAGCTACAAGCAGCTACAATAATGGATCACTCCTCATCTCTGCCAATAGTTATGCCGACTTATTTTCCTCTACATTCATAACATGCAACACCACTCAGTGCGGACAGTTATAGACAGTGGTGAATTTTTCTATATGCAATCCCAACAAATCAGCATTGTTGATCATGGTCGTTATAACAAATTAACATGTGCAAACATGCGATTACAAAGATCTCGCCCGTAGCCATCTGCCTCCATGCAACACCTCAGTCAAGTATAAATAGACCTCCTCTTCCAACGAAGAGGGGGTCTCTGGATTTTGGATTCTAATTGGGATACGGATCCGGATTCTACTTTGATTTCAATTGGATACATCCTCTAAATTCATGTAATTCCTTTAACCCGAGAATTATTGTGAAGTTCCTCCTTCTCGTGGGTTTTCCCGATTAAGAATTTTCATGTAAATCCTCTGTGACAATCTTTTCAGTGTTGTATTTTATCTACGTGCACTACCCCATTTTATTCCTCCCTTTTGGTGAGGATGGACCGTCCAATCACCTGTGGTAAAAAATCATCACCACAACCTGGTACTTTCATTGAGAGCTGATCCACGCCAAAGATCTCCCTCCCATCCAACCCAAAATCTTTCTCAAAAAGCCTCTTCCATAACGTCGATGGGCCCAAGAAAGTAAACTGTCACCCTCAATGACGCCACGTCAAAGGGCAAGGCTATCAGAGCCATTAGGGGCATGGTCCTCCGCCAATCATCGATCAGCCACATACTACTGAAGACACTGGTTCCTCCTTGCCTCAGGGGGCAACCGCCAACATCCAAACTCCCTAGCCGTAGTACATAGACCAGCTCTTTCAGATGCTCACTGACGTGAAAGAGCAGATGAAGAAGTAACAAGCCCAGTCAGATCATTATCGAGAGCAGCGGCTCTCGACCGCGAGAATGCCATCCGTGAACAAAAGGCATTGAGGCAGCTCAACGAATAATTTCATGTCCAAATCGCTGCCCTAAGAACACCTAGACACCGACGAAGTCAAAAAGCAATCCTAAAATTAGAGAATCTCCCGACGTCAGGATCCTCGATGAGTCGATCCAAAGATAGATCAAGGAGGCTAAGTTGCAGCTCAACAGCTGATCAACTCCTTCTACCGAAGTCTCTGGTTCCCGCCTCTCTAAAGATATCTTCAAGTGCGAGTTCCCGAGGGAGTTCTCGACTTCAACCTTTGACTAATACTCCAGAGTGAGCAACGCTGTCCAACACATCAGATATTTTTGAGACAAAATCATAGTCTACTCCTGCAATGATCTGCTCATATGCCTTACCTTCTCTTATAATCTGAAAGGTGTGGCCTTAAATTGATTCTACTTTCTACCACCACATTCTCTATGCAGCTTTGAAGAGGTGTCTGAAGCGTTCCTCAGCCAGTACGCATCTCGTCGAGAAGTTAAGAGGAAGAACAACCACCTTCTCACCTTCAAGATGAGACAGTGCGACAACCTCAAATCATACATCAGCTACTTCCAAAGCTAACTGGTCAAAGTCTCCAACTGTGGTGAGAACTTCTCTACACTCGCATTATCAGCAGGCTGTAAATCTCTCACCCTCTGTACAAACATCTCTTGAAGCACAATGTCACTCAAATGAGCGAGTCTATCCCGAGCTCTGCCCTATATCCAGTTAGAGAAGGCAATGAAGACTTCCTGCAAATACTCTGCGAAGCATGATGACAATGGAGGAAAATGGAAGTCTCCGCACGAAGTCTTTGCCTATGCCCAAGATCAGAACTGTGGGAAACCTTCCTACAAGAGACAAGTTCTCTCGATCTTCTCACCAAGTCTGTTCCGAGCCTACTAGCCGATAGAGCAATTCACTCCGCTCAGACTCCCCATCAACAAAGTGTAACACCTCGTTCTCAGAATATGTACTTAGATACGTATGCTAATTTTCGATCATATTTTTTGATTTATCTCATTGTATTTTTTATTTTATTATTATTTTTTCACTGCTTGGTATCGGATACGGATTTTCAGACTCAGAGTCAACCCTAAATTGAACCGGGGACTCGATTTTGAAAATGATAAAGTGAATATTTATGAACTCTTTTTAAAATACATAGGAGTATGAAATGTGTGTGTGTGTGTGTCAATCCCAAAAGCTATCAACTTATATCATCTTGGTATTAACAACCGATTATAAATCCTATCTAAAATACAAAAAGTAAAAATACAAATCTTGAAATAGTCTTCTCTAGTATACTTGATCCTTGAGCTCTTCTATGTGTTTAGGCTCTGAGATCTATATCTTCTTGGCTTCTAAATGTGTGAGTCTTGTGATGGAGCCGAAATGCAACGAATAGTTAACCTGAAACTTTGTTAAACAAAATTGTTAAAAACATGACTACATATGTTTTGTTATCATTAAAACTAGGGCTAATAGCCTTTGATCCAATACTAAGTGTTTCATATTTTAGAGTTTTGGTTATAAATATTTTGTTTTGAACACAAAGGATAGTTTAGGTAAATTTAATGTCAAGTCTTATGAAGCTATATTTGTTGGGTATTCAAATTTTAGTAAGGCCTATAGAGTCTTCAATAGATCTTCTTTGACTATTGAAGAATCTATGCATGTCAAGTTTGAGGAATCTAATGCCTTTGTAAAGAATATTGTAGAAATTA
Source organism: Agave tequilana (assembly GCA_038442645.1). Taxonomy (NCBI): domain Eukaryota; kingdom Viridiplantae; phylum Streptophyta; class Magnoliopsida; order Asparagales; family Asparagaceae; genus Agave; species Agave tequilana. Next base: position 236,049 of record JAVJIF010005290.1, read on the forward strand.
GTTTCTTAGGTAAAAACATGGAGAAAATATCTTTGAAGGACTCACCAATGTAAGAAGACAAGCCAAAGGATGAGGAATATGGTGAAGTTCAAGATGTTAAAGTGGAGCCAACACAACTACTTCTAAAGGATTGGAGATATACTACAAATCATCCCAACGACCTCATCATAGGTGACGTATCCAATAAGGTAACTACTCGCTCCAAACTCTAAGATATTTGTGACCATTTTGCATTCATTTCACATATTGAGCCCGAGAACATCCTCAAAACCGAGGGCGACTCATATTGGTTACTTACAATACAAGAAGAGCTTAATCAATTTGAGCACAATCAAGTTTGGCACCTTATTCTTAGACCCCATGATAGACCAATCATTGATACTAAATGGATTTTTAAGAACAAGTTGTATTAGTCAAGAAATATTATTAGAAATAAAGCTAGGTTAGTAGCCCAAGGTTACACTAAATTGAAGGTATCGATTATGAGGAAACCTTTGCACCCGTAGCACGATTGAAGCCATACAGATAACACTTGCTTTTCCTTCATTCAAAGATTTTAAATTTTTTCAAATGGATGTTAAAAGTGCATTTTTGAATGGTTTTATCAAAGAGGAGGTGTATTTTGAACAACCCCCCGGGTTTGTTGATCCTACACATTCGGATTTTATTTTTAAACTTTAAAAAGATTTATATAGTTTAAAACAAGCTCCAAGAGCTTGGTATGAAAGACTTTCTACTTTTCTTATTTCAAATGATTTTGTGAAAGGTAAAGTTGACACTACATTATTTACAAAGTATGTAAATAGTGATATTCTTATTGTGCAAATATGTTGATGATATTATTTTTGGATATACTAATGAAATGCTCTATAATGATTTTGAATCATGCATGAAAAAAGAGTTCAAAATGTCTATGATGGGAGAGTTTAACTACTTTCTTGGACTCCAAATCAAGTAAAGAAGAGATGAAATTTTCATAAACCAAGTCAAATACACAAGAGAGCTTATCAAGAAATTTGGGCTTAAAGATGCAAAGACAAGCAAAATTCCCATAACTACCACAACAAAACTTGATAAGGATGAACAAGGTAAGAAAGTTGACATTAAACTCTATAGAAGCATGACTGGTAGTTTGCTTTACTTGATGGTTATTAGGCCGGATAATATATTTAGTATTTATCTATAAGCTGTAAAATCACCTAGAGGGGGGGGTGAATAGGTGATGGCTAATCTAATGGTCACTAGATGTCAAATAATGCGGAATTAAAAACTATTATGACCTAAACAAACTATTTAAACTAAACACCACGTACAACACAAGAGTGTAGCTGAATTCCCCGTGAAGGGCTCTGGACTAACTCCTCTAGATTTCTCTAAATAAGAGTTGAGGTGCCGCGTTGGCTCTCTTGGTTGAATACAAGTGTTAGCAAACAATCCCCAAACATATACAATAAAGCACACAATGAATATCAAGCATATAAAGATAAACACAATAATAGTATGCAAGATATAAACAAGGAGATAGAGAGAGAGTGAGCAATCGCAAACACAAGGGATTTGTTTCGAGGTTCGAGCACCCTTGCTCTACATCCCCGCCTTCGACACACGAAGGATTTCCACTATAATCGATCCCCCGGATCACTCGGTGCCGCAACACCTACAAGCCCTCGGACTCTCTAGTCCCGTACACACCGCAAGTTCTCTAGCTCGCCGAGGCCGCACCTCAAACAAGAGTTCACACACGAACTCGAAACACCCGCGAACACACTTGTCCGCCTTCTCAAAGAAACAAGAAAAGATCTCTTTGTGATCTAAACACTTTGATCACCAATAAAAACTCTCACTACAACACTCCTATAGGATGAATGTCAATGGATAGCTCAAGTGTTTGTGTGAGGAAACTAGGATGGAAATGGTGGAGGAAAACTCAAAGAAATCACTTTTACACTCTTGATAAAACTCTCCTTTTGATTGGAAATATTTGCTCTAAAACAAGTGGAGAAAACCTCTTAAAAGAGTTGGGAAAACTGGTGAAAAATCCACTTAAAAATCTTCAAGAAAACAGGCCCCAAATGCCTCAGTTTATAGAGTTAGAAAAACTAGCCGTTGGGGTCTGACAGAGCTGTCGGTCGACCGCTCGGTCGACCGCCAACGGTTATTTTTCTGACCGTTGGGGCAGCGGTCGACCGGCCCGGTCGACCGAGCCTCTGGAACAGAGAACAGATTCTCTGTCGGTCGACCGCTCGGTCGACCGGGGTTTTCCAGAGAGCAAAAGCTCTCTGGCGGTCGACCGGGTCGATCGACCGGCCCTCCAGTGCACAAAGGCGTGCACGTCTGTGCACGTCGGTCGACCGACCTGGTCGACCGACTTCAACTTCGGTCGACCGGTCGATCGACCGACTGAAGCCTGGAAACAGAAATCTGGGAAATAAAAGTTAAGTCATTTTGGCTCAAATAAAATCCCATATAATATAGAAAAATCTACAAAAATAGTTTTACCAATAAACTTTAAAAAACAAACATGCTTGCATAAAATCAAGGCATGTTACAAATGATTTGGAATATTTTTGTAATATGGAAAAATTGGCTCAAATGAAAACACTATTTTCCAAAATTGGTTTTTCTAAAACTTATCTTTTTCAAAACTTCTCCAAATACAAAAACAAGATATTTAAGCAACTTTGAAAGCATAGAGTGTATGGATATGATCCACAACACAAACATGGTGAAATATCTATGTTTTTGACATTAAACTCTAAATATGGTTTTGGTTAAAACATGAAAACTAGAATACCAAAAACCAAACTGATATTTTTCTAAAAGAAAACTCTTTTATAAAAACAAACTAAATCAAGAGTGTGTGTGTGTAATATATGTTGGCGCGGAGGCCTTCCTCTCTAGTTTTGATGATTATTAACTCATGTAGTTATGTTTACTATTAATCTTGTGATTTTAGTTACAGATCATTGATCAAGATATTAGTTGGTGATTGCTTTAAAAAGAGTAGTTTGGAAGCCTTCACTTGGTGATTCCCGAGCCCGAGCGTCAAGATGATACATAGCCATGCTCGTTGGATCATAGTGTTTGGACCAAGTTGACTTGAAGATGAAGATCGTCAAGAAGACTTAGGTACCATAGAGTTTAGTGTGTTTTAGATCCATTTGTAAAGCTTAGTTTAGTTGATATGCTCAAGTGCACAACACACACGTTTTATGTTTGGATATTAGTTTTTCGGTTTTTAGTTTAACCGATATTTGTTTTCATGAATAGATTGATCAAAACAAGTTTAAATGATTTTTATGTATATTAGATGTGTTCAATATACATACATGCTTACATGACTTAAACAAACTTATTTTGACTTTCCTATTCATGTATTTAAAAATTCAAGTTTGATAAAATACATGTTTTGGTTTTTGGTAAAAATGTTAAAACACAAAAATAGTTTCATATGCTTGATATTTGAGTTAAAATGTTTATCACATGTTTATGTATCAATGCAAAATGATAAAACTATTTTTGGGTATTTTTACAAGACTTAAAAGAATTTTTAACTGTTTTTCTGACCCAGAACTGTGCTGACAGGCCATGCCGGTCGACCGGGCGGTCGACCGACGTGCACAGACCTGTGCACGTCTGCTGGCACAGTGGGCCGATCGGCCGGTCGACCGACCAGATCAGAGAGCCTTGCTCTCTGTATCTGGGAGGTCGACCGAGCGGTCGACCGGAGCAGAGAAGTCTGCTCTCTGTATCTGGGCGGTCGGCCGTGCGGTCGACCGGATTGCCCAACGGTCATATTTGTGACCGTTGGCGGTCGACCGGGCCGGTCGACCGCAAGCCTGTCAGGCTGCCAGATCAGCCTAACAGCTAGTTTTCTGTTTGGCCTATATAAACCCCATTTCTTTGGGATTTTGGCTAAGATTTTCTAGAGCAAAAATTTCCCTATTCTCTGGTTTTAAAAATAAGTTTTCAAAAGTGTTTAAGTGCCAAAAAGATCAATCTTATTTGTTTTAAGTGTTTTGTTTATTTTCAAAGAAAATAGGTTTTTGGGAATTGGTTTCTTGTTCTTCATTTCTATATCAATTTGGTATTTTCCCAAGAGATTTTCTTTGATCAAAACACTTATTTTTTCACACTTGAGCTATCTTCTATCCTAATCTATTTAGGATCTTTGTTTTGTGGAAAAGAGATACTTTGAGGTTGATTGAGCCTTCAAGTTGTAAACACCCTTGCTTTTGTTGTATCCCTCTTTGGTAGAGGTTGATTGGGTGATTGGTTTGCTCCCTCTTTGGTAGAGGTTGAGTTGGTTGGTTTGCTCCCTCTAGTGAGAGGTGGAGCTTGGTGGTTTGTATCCCTCTTCGGTAGAGGTGATTGTGGTTGTATTGGCTACGGGCCTACCCCTCGGTTGTGAGGTGGTGTTTGAGAGAGGAGTTCGGTACTCCCTTGTTGTAAAAATCCTTCTCGGTGAAGGTTCCCTCGGTGGAAGTCCTCGGTGGACAAGATAGTGGATTAGAAATCCTTCTCGGTGAAGGCGGGGACGTAGAGCTAGGGGCTCGAACCTCGGAACATATCATTGTGTTTGCGTTTGATCCATTGTCTCTTAACTCTCTCTCTCTCTCTCTCTTTCATTTGTGCAAAGCATCATTCTTCATTCATATCATTCATATTGCTTGTATTGCCTTGCATTATTTCTTATTGCTTATCATCCTTATATGCTTGGCTTGTTTGTGTGTGCCTCACTTGTACTTAACCACAAGAGCTTCATATAGCACCTCAACCCTTATCTAGGGGAATCAAGAGGAGTTAGTCCAGAGCCCTTCACGGGGAATTCAGCTACACTTGTTGGTTGTATTAAGTGTGATTGCAAAATTTGTTTAAGCTTTCGCATTTAGCGCATTTAGTTTCTAGATTAGCACTTACACCTATTCACCCCCCCTCTAGGTGTTTTTCAATTGGTATCAGAGCCTACGCTCCTGATACTTTAGGCTTAACATCCTAGGAGTGAGATCTTGGTTTGCTAGTCTACATTTGCATTTGCTTGTTTGCACACATTTAGTTTGGACCCATGGACTTCATGACCCCACCTATGTTTGACCCTTCCAACATTCTTGTTTGGAAGACTAGGATGTCCATATACCTCCAAACCCTAGGATATGAGGTTCACCTTGCCATTACCAAGGAATCCTACCTTAGTGATAGCAAGCATGTAGGGGCCAATGCACAAGCCCTTGAGGCCATTAGAAGCACACTTCCTAAAGATTATCTTATGCGTGTTTCTAACATTGTTTCCGCCTTTGCAGCGTGGAACATTTTGACAACCACCACCACCTCCAAGCTTCAATTACAAATCCAACCGGAGGATGAATCTAGTGGAGATGAATCCGAGCCACAACAATGCTATACGGTCCAAGGGAATGACTCCCTTGAGGTATACTCGGAAACCCACTTAGATGATGATGATGCTAGTTCTTCAAATGATTATGTTGATGCCCATGCTTTAAATGAAGAACTATCTATTATTTGTGAAAAACTAACTGAAAAATTTAAAATTTTGAAAAAGAAAAGTCTAGGCCTTAACAATGATAATAAAGATTTGTTTTCTAGACTTAATATGATTTTGCAAGAGAAGGTGGAGATTTCTAATGAAAGGGATTCATTGAAATCTCAACTTGATCTTGCACTAAAAGAAAATAAAGTTTTAAAATCTAAAAATGATTGTGAAAATGTTTTGAAGAAAAATAAAGTTTTAACTTCAAAAGTTGATTTTGTTTTAAAAGAGAATGTTGCTTTGAAAAATAAAATAATTTCTATTTCAAATGATTTAAATGTTTGTTTAAAGAAAAATGAATTTTTGCAAAATAAGATTGATGCACATGTTTGCCATGCTAGTGTAGTATCACACACTTCACCTATTGCATGTGCCACTTCTTCTTTAATTAACAATGATATATCCATGCTAAAGAAGAATATTGATTGTTTGGGCTCCACCTTGAGCCAATGTGCCAAGAGCCATACACGTTTGGAAACTTTGTTTCGAAAGAAACAAGGTTCATCTTTTCATGCACACCCTCCACGGCATACACATGCTCCTCACGGACACCATCACACTATGTATGCTCATGTGTACACTTGTACACATTGTGGACGTAAGGGCCACCTTGCTAAATTTTGCTTTGATAGAATACATACTTCAAATTTAGCAAATAATTTTGTTTGGGTTAGAGAAGGTACTAACCCCCATGGACCCAATAAGATATGGGTACCAAAGACCACCCCTCTTATGTTTGATGTAGGTGTGGGCTCTCACATGACGTGAGAGTAGAGGTACCTTGGAGTGGATGCGTTCCGAGCTTCATGGAAATTAATTGGATGCATCACTTTCAATGGAAGGTTTGGTGGGAAGACCACCATATTTTGGAGACAAGGAGAGTTGCTTCTTCGGTTTTGGTTACAATCCTTTACTCCCGTTTATTTACATGCTTTTCATATTCATTGTTTATAGCATGTTTCATTGTTTATTAATTATTATGATAATGCCATGATTATTAGACCATTGACATGCATGTATAGCCCTTTGAGACACCCATGTTTAATATGGACCATTATTTTAGTGTTCTCACCTTTGTTTAGCTATCATGTTTATCATAGCTCTAATAACATGTGGATTTACATAATAATCATGGTTATATTTTTCATGTTCATTCATATCTTGTTTTTATGCTTCATGCATTGATTACATGTTTAGATGTTAGTTTTCATTAAAACTTGGTATATACTTGTACATATAGTGGGCCACAAATAAATCTATATATGTTTGAGCTTGAATGCTTATTTGAACCCATTAGATGTGCTAGTATAGTCTAGTTTTGATGATCCATGCATTTTAAACTTGTATTCCCTTTTTGGAATTGTTTTATGATTTTTGTTTAACTTCATGTATATGTCTATTTTATCCAAACTATTATTATACATATACATCCTTTTGAGCCACGTGCCTTCATGCATATATCTTTGTGGACTCGTTGTGTTTGGATATGTATGTATACTTTAGTTTGTATAGGACTTACATATACCTTGAAGATTAAATAGTTTTGATAATTTTCTTGTTTTCATGTTTCAAGGAATATTGAGCTTATTGTCCATCTTTCATGATTATGATCTTCACATTGTATTTGTACACTCACATTTATTGTTTACTCATGTTTTGTTTTCATGAGTCATATTTATGCTTAATTGACTTAGAGTGTTAATTATCATGTGGATTTCATGTTTCATGAAAAATAATTTTGTTTTATTCCTTACTTGAAGGATTTCGTACTAGTTTATAAATTTTTCATATAAGTAGTTACGGTATTCTTCATATGGTAGAGTTTTCAAACACACTTTATTTTTCAAATCTTTTTTTTTGAAAACCCCTACCATCCACGGGCGGACGGACGGGAGATCATGCTCATGTATGCCTTATATTGAAAATCATTTTAAACTTGAACATGGTTTGGGTGGTAGTTATATGATGTATACACTTGATCATTATTGTTATTTCAATTGGTATCATTGAAATTCTTTCAATTGGTATCAATTTTGACCTTTCTTGTATACTCACATATGTTTGTATGTATGTATGTTTTTCAATTCCAATAGTATCAATTTCGATTGATATTAAATTTTTCATACATATATATTTTGTTTATGCTAAGCTTGAGCTTCAACTTTGTTTCAATTGATTCAATTTTCAATTGGTTTCTTAAACAAGCTTATGCATGTGTTTTGTTGGTATTTCATAAAGAGGGAGAAAAATTTAATTTTCATATTTCAATTGGTATTTGTATTTTCACTCCCTTGCTTTATGATAGAAAATAGTCATTTCATTTGATATCATATACTTAAAAAGAAAAATACTCTCTTTTGATATCAAGATATTTATTTGAATGTTTTAAAAATTGGTATCTCAAAATTTTGTTTAAAGATAAATACAAAAGTTTTGATTTATATTGCATATATGCAAGGAGAGCTTAACATCTCTTCTACATATAGATTCATGTTGAGTGTATCTTGTATTGAGGAGCTTGACATCTCTTCTTTATGTGGTACACGTGTGTAGGGGGAGCTTCACATCTCCTCTTATGCATTACATAATATGCGTTATATGAATTAGGGCTTGTCATCCCTCTTTCATATAATGTATATATGTAGGGAAGTTACTTTACCATCTTCCTCTTCATGAATGTATATCGCATATACCATTTGTTGATTGACCTATGTTTACTTTCAATTGGTATCAAGATCCAACTTTGACATATTTTCAATTGGTACCTTAATTGATAGTCACCCCTATTTGGTTTTTGTTTTTATTTTAGACAAAAAGGGGGAGAAAAATTTTTGATTTAGTTTTACTTTTACCCCTTCATTGATGATTGTTTCTTTGTATTAAAAAGGGGAGAAGATTTTGTTTTGTTTTGATTGTTTACCCCTTTGTTGATGATTAACAAAAAGGGGGAGAAAGATTTTGAGTTTTATATATGCATATTTATGTTTTGCATATATTAAGTTTAATTTAGTTTAATTTTAATTGGTATCTAGAGCATGTTTTATTTTTGAACATTTCATTGGTATCTAAAGCCTTTTTATTGTTTATGCATATCTATGCATTCTTCATGTTCATATTCATTGCATATTTATGTTTATTTGTTTATGCATGAGCTAAGGGGGAGCTTCTTTGAAGCTTAACTTTAATCCATACATATATAACTCCATGAGTTTTGTCATCATCAAAAAGGGGGAGATTGTTGGCCCGGAGGCCTTCCTCTCTAGTTTTGATGATGATTAACTCATGTAGTTATGTTTACTAATAATCTTGTGATTTTAGTTACAGATCATTGATCAAGATATTAGTTGGTGATTGCTTCAAAAAGAGGAGTTTGGAAGCCTTGGTGATTCCCGAGCCCGAGCGTCAAGATGATACATAGCCATGCTCGTTGGATCATGGTGTTTGGACCAAGTCGACTTGAAGATGAAGATCGTCAAGAAGACTTAGGTATCATAGAGTTTAGTGTGTTTTAGATCCATTTGTAAAGCTTAGTATAGTTGATATGCTCAAGTGCACAACACACACGTTTTATGTTTGGATATTGGTTTTTCGGTTTTTAGTTTAACCGATATTTGTTTTCATGAATAGATTGATCAAAACAAGTTTAAATGGTTTTTATGTATATTAGATGTGTTCAATATACATACATGCTTAAATGACTTAAACAAACTTATTTTGACTTTCCTATTCATGTATTGAAAAATCCAAGTTTGATAAAATACATGTTTTGGTTTTTGGTAAAAATGTTAAAACACAAAAATAGTTTCATATGCTTGAAATTTGAGTTAAAATGTTTATCACATGTTTATGTATCAATGCAAAATGATAAAACTATTTTTGGGTATTTTTACAAGACTTAAAAGAATTTTTAACTGTTTTTCTGACCCAGAACTGTGCTGACAGGCCATGCCGGTCGACCGGGCGGTCGACCGACGTGCACAGACCTGTGTACGTCTGCTGGCACAGTGGGCCGGTCGGCCGGTCGGCCGACCGGATCAGAGAGCCTTGCTCTCTGTATCTGGGCGGTCGACCGAGCGGTCGACCGGAGCAGAGAAGTCTGCTCTCTGTATCTGGGTGGTCGGCCGTGCGGTCGACCGGATTGCCCAACGGTCATATTTGTGACCGTTGGCGGTCAACCGGGCCGGTCGACCGCAAGCCTGTCAGACTGCCAGATCAGCCTAACGGCTAGTTTTCTGTTTGGCCTATATAAACCCCATTTCTTTGGGATTTTGGCTAAGATTTTCTAGAGCAAAAATTTCCCTATTCTATGGTTTTAAAAACAAGTTTTCAAAAGTGTTTAAGCGCCAAAAAGATCAATCTTATTTCTTTTAAGTGTTTTGTTTATTTTCAAAGAAAATAGGTTTTTGGGAATTGGTTTCTTGTTCTTCATTTCTATATCAATTTGGTATTTTCCCAAGAGATTTTCTTTGATCAAAATTCTTATTTTTCCACACTTGAGCTATCTTCTATCCTAATCTATTTAGGATCTTTGTTTTGTGGAAAAGAGATACTTTGAGGTTGATTGAGCCTTCAAGTTGTAAACACCCTTGCTTTTGTTGTATCCCTCTTTGGTAGAGGTTGATTGAGTGATTGGTTTGCTCCCTCTTTGGTAGAGGTTGAGTTGGTTGGTTTGCTCCCTCTAGTGAGAGGTGGAGCTTGGTGGTTTGTATCCCTCTTCGGTAGAGGTGATTGTGGTTGTATTGGCTACGGGCCTACCCCTCGGTTGTGAGGCGGTGTTTGAGAGAGGAGTTCGGTACTCCCTTGTTGTAAAAATCCTTCTCGGTGAAGGTTCTCTCGGTGGGAGTCCTCGGTGGACAAGATAGTAGATTAGAATCCTTCTCGGTGAAGGCGGGGACGTAGAGCTAGGGGCTCGAACCTTGAAACATATCATTGTGTTTGCATTTGATTCATTGTCTCTTAACTCTCTCTCTTTCATTTGTGCAAAGCATCATTCTTCATTCATATCACTCATATTGCTTGTGTTGTCTTGTATTATTTCTTATTGCTTATCATCCTTATATGCTTGGCTTGTTTGTGTGTGCCTCACTTGTACTTAACCACAAGAGCTTCATATAGCACCTCAACCCTTATCTAGGGGAATCAAGAGGAGTTAGTCCAGAGCCCTTCACGGGGAATTCAGCTACACTTGTTGGTTGTATTAAGTGTGATTGCAAAATTTGTTTAAGCTTCCGCATTTAGCGCATTTAGTTTCTAGATTAGCACTTACACCTATTCACCCCCCCTCTAGGTTTTTTCAATATATACTTGAGCAATCCACCAACTATTCTATCCTTTACATTTTATCTAAGAACAAAATCTTATAAAACAAACCTAGACACAAGTCTTCATCTTCTTGAAGTCTTCTCATCTTCTTGACTTGGTCCAAATACGATTCAAAAGCTCTTTGGATCACACCGTGCTAGCTCCAAAACTTGACTTTAAATCCTTTGTTGAAGCTACGCACCTACTAAGATCTTGATCATAAATCTGTCACTAATTAAAACACAAGATCATTAGTACAATAACTACATGAGTTGATCATCATCAAAACTAGAGTGATGGGCCTTCGGGCCAACAATCTCCCCCTTTTTGATGATGACAAAACTCATGAAGTTATATATGCATGGATTAAAGTAAAGCTTCAAGGAAGCTCCCCCTTAATCATGCATAAAAATAAACAAATAAATATGCAATGTATGCTCATAAACATGTATGCAAATCAAGGAGATAAACATGCCAATCAAGCATAAAACACATCAAATTCTTTTTCTCCTATTTGCAAAACAAAACATATATGCATAAACATACAAACTACTCCCCCTTTATGAATAAAGCAAGGAAAACAATGCATATATATACCAAATACTTCTCTCCCTTTTTGTCAATCATCAACAAAGGGATTAAAGTAAAAACAAAATCAACAAATTTTTCTCCCCCTTTTTGTCATAAACAAAGAGATCAATAAGGGGTGAAATCAAAGCAATCAAATAAAAGGTATATGCGATATACATTCATGAAGAGGAAGACGCTAAGTTAGCTTCCCTACATATATGCATTACATGAAGAAGGGATGACAAGCCCCAATTCACATAACACATAATATGCAATGCATAAGAGGAGATGTGAAGCTCCCCCTACACATGTATACCGCATAAAGAAGAGTTGTCAAGCTCCTCAATATAAGATACACTCAACATGAATCTATATGTAGAAGAGATGTTAAGCTCTCCTTGCATATAGGCAATACAAATCAAAAATGTTTTGATTTTTAATTGTTCAAACAAAATTTTGAATTTTTCTCAATAAAACAAATTTTGAGATATCTTAGTAAAAAATTGTAAGGTACCACTTGTAATCAAATTTTTAAGATACCAATTGTAAAAAAAATCATGTTGATATCAAATGTAAATAAACATTACAAATTTTGAATTTTTTTCAAATAGGCAATACATATTGATACCAATTGTAAATTTATAACAAATTTGAAATAGAAACATATTGATATCAATTGAAAAGCCATGCATAAGCTTTATTAAAATGTCAATTGAGCTACCAATTGAAAATAAAGTTTTAACTTAAGCTTAGCATAAACTTACTATGTGCTTTAAATATATAAACCCATTGTAAAGCAAGCACATGAAAATCATATATATGTATGAGAAATGATAATATCAATAGAAATTGATATAAGTTGAAATTATGAATCATACATATATAGGAAACAAAATATGAGTATATACAAAAATATCAATTTAGATACCAATTGAAAAGATCCAATGATACCAATTGAAAATAACAATGTAAATCAAGTATATAACTCATAACCTACCACCCTTTATATGCACAAGGTAAAGGATTTTCCAATAAAACTTACAAGGCATACTCGCCCAGCCATCCGCCCATAAAGGGAATAGGTAGGGGTTTTGAAAATATTTTAGCATTGAAAATCACTACCAAATGAAGAACAATAACTAGTTAAAATAATTTTAGAAAAACTAGTTAAAGATCCTTCATAAATAACAAATCATATGTATTTCATGAATCATACCAAATACATAAAAATTTAAGCACTCATGGTCCATTAAGCTCAAAAAGATCTTGAAACAAAGTCATGAAAAAAAACAAATAAAAGTGTGAGTGATCAAAAATCATGTAAATAGCATTTTCATGAAAATAGTTAATGAAGCTCAAATCAAACATGAATATTATTTTATCAAACAAAACATGAAAATTCATTTTTCATCTAAAAACAAACTTCTAGGTATATGTATGATCTATCCAATCCTAACAATACACATACATATCCCAAACATAAAAGAGTCTATTAAAGGTATTTGCATGAAGGCAAGAGACTCACGGGTATACATGTATATTATTAGATTTGAATAAAAATTACATATACATGAAGTAAAAACATGAAAATAGGCAAAACATGTATAAATGAAAGAATCATCAAAACTAGCTTATACATGTGCATATAGTGAGTACAAATTAACAATGAAGTGCAAACATATATGAATCAATTTGTAGCTCACTATTTGTACATGTATAAATACAAGTTTTGACAAATACTACATCTACCATGTATATACCACATGAAGCACAAAACTACATAAAACATGAACACGCAATATGATATCATGAAGATAAAAGCATGTACATAAATTAAGAGTTTAGAAATAGTTACCAACTAGGGAACTATGTTCCAAATCTTCAAACATGGTGGTTGACCCACCAAACCTCCTTGATAGCGATGCATCTATATATGTGTCCATCAAGTCCATGTGCATCCACAATCAAGGCACCATCCCTCTCACGTTTTGTGAGAGCTCTCACCTACATCAAAAACACAAGGTGGGGGTTTTGATACCCATTTTCTTTTGGGTCCTTGGGGGTTAGCTTTATAGGGAACCCAAACATTCTTATTTTTAGCAAAATTAATATGATGTAATCTATCAAAACAAAACTTTGCTAAATGGCCTTTGCGGCCACAATGTGTACACTTGTACACCTTAGGATGCTTATGTTTGTGAGTGTGATCATGACGTGCAACATAAGCATATGCATGATGATGATGTGCATGAATGTGTGGAGTTTGTTTCTTGTAAAACAAAGACTCCAATGTAGAATGATTAAATGCACATTTGCTCAAAGTTGAGCTCAAACAATCCATTTTATTTTTCAAAAATTCCATCTCATTAGTGGTGGCATGTAAAGCATGATGAGAAATAGAATCATTTTTCTTTTTCTTAGAAACTTTTTCTTTTTCTTTTTCAAACATTTTTCTTTTCAAAGAAGTGTTTTCATAAAAGCGACTTCTTTTTGTTTTTCCACCAAAACAATTTTATTTTTCAAAATAGTGTTTCCTTCACATAAATCATTCAATTTGGACATTAAGGAAACATTCTCATTTTTCAAAATTTCATTTTCTTTTTCAATGCATGCAACGTTATTTTCTAATGAATCTTTTTCATTAAGCATGCAATCAAACTTCTTTTTCAAATTTTTATTTTCTTTCTTAATCGTGTCATATTTCTCAAGAAAGAGTTGACAAAAAGTGCTAAGCTCATCATATGACATGTTATCATCTTCTACCTCGGATTCGGTAGTTACCTCAAGGGGTTATCCCCTTGGACCATATAGCACAAGTTGGAGGTGTCGCTTCCAACGTCCGAATCGCTCCCGGCATAATATAGATCCTTTTCGCCAAGGGAGGTAATGATGTTTCAAGCTACAAAAGCCGAATCAACATTAGAAACCCTAGATAAATATTCATCATTTAGGGTAGATCTTAAAGCATGTAGGGCTTTTGCATTAGCCTCAAGATTCTTGCCATTTAAACAATAATCATTAGTGATGGCAAGGTAAACATGAATGCCTAGGGCTTTGAGGTACAAAGACATCTTAACCTTCCAAACTTGGATGTTAAGAATGTCAAAAATGGGTGGTGACATGAAGTCCATGGTGTGTGTACAAATTTTATGATTAGCCTAAAAATGAGGATCTTTAACTCTAGGTTGTAAGACCCAAATTAAGAGCACTTGGCTCTGATACCAATTGTAAAATCACCTAGAGGGGGGTGAATAGGTGATGGCTAATCTAATGGTCACTAGATGCCAAATAATGCGGAATTAAAAACTATTATGACCTAAACAAACTATTTAAACTAAACACTACGTACAACACAAGAGTGTAGCCGAATTCCCCATGAAGGGCTCTGGACTAACTCCTCTAGATTCCTCTAAATAGGAGTTGAGGTGCCGCGTTGGCTCTCTGGTTGAATACAAGTGTTAGCAAACAATCCCCAAGCATAATACAATAAAGCACACAATGAATATCAAGCATATAAAGATAAACACAATAATAGTATGCAAGATATAAACAAGGAGATAGAGAGAGAGTGAGCAATCGCAAACACAAGGGATTTGTTTCGAGGTTCGAGCACCCTTGCTCTACATCCCCGCCTTCGACACACGAAGGATTTCCACTATAATCGATCCCGGATCACTCGGTGCCGCAACACCTACAAGCCCTCAGACTCTCTAGTCCCGTACACACCGCAAGCTCTCTAGCTCGCCGAGGCCGCACCTCAAACAAGAGTTCACACACGAACTCGAAACACCCGCGAACACACTTGTCCGCCTTCTCAAAGAAACAAGAAAAGATCTCTTGGTGATCTAAACACTTTGATCACCAATAAAAACTCTCACTACAACACTCCTATAGGATGAATGTCAATGGATAGCTCAAGTGTTTGTGTGAGGAAACTAGGATGGAAATGGTGGAGGAAAACTCAAAGAAATCACTTTTACACTCTTGATAAAACTCTCCTTTTGATTGGAAATATTTGCTCTAAAACAAGTAGAGAAAACCTCTTAAAAGAGTTGGGAAAACTAGTGAAAAATTCACTTAAAAATCTTCAAGAAAACAGCCCCCAAATGCCCCAATTTATAGAGCTAGAAAAACTAGCTAGCGTTGGGGTCTGACAGAGCTGTCGGTCGACCGCCCGGTCGACCGCAACGGTCATTTTTCTAACCGTTGGGGCAGCGGTCGACCGGCCCGGTCGACCGAGCCTCTGGAACAGAGAACAAATTCTCTGTCGGTCGACCGCTTGGTCGACTGGGGTTTTCCAGAGAGCAAAAGCTCTCTGGCGGTCGACCGGGTCGGTCGACCGGCCCTCCAATGCACAAAGGCGTGCACGTCTGTGCACGTCGGTCGACCGACCTGGTCGACCAACTTCAACTTCGGTCGACCGGTCGGTCGACCGGCTGAAGCCTGGAAACAGAAATCTGGGAATAAAAGTTAAGTCATTTTGACTCAAATAAAATCCAATATAATATAGAAAAATCTACAAAAATAGTTTACCAATATACTTTGATAAACAAACATGCTTGCACAAAATCAATGCATGTTACAAATGATTTGGACTATTTTTGTAATATGGAAAAATTGGCTCAAATGAAAACAGTATTTTTCAAATTGGTTTTTCTAAAACTTATCTTTTCCAAAACTTCTCCAAATACAAAAATAAGATATTTAAACAACTTTGAAAGCATAGAGTGTATGGATATGATTCACTACACAAACATGGTGAAATATCTATGTTTTTGACATTTAACTCTAAATATGGTTTTGGTTAAAACATGTAAACTAGAATACCAAAAACCAAACTGATATTTTTCTAAAAGAAAACTCTTTTATAAAAACAAACTAAATCAAGATTGTGTGTGTGTAATATATACTTGAGCAATCCACCAACTATTCTATCCTTTACATTTTATCTAAGAACAAAATCTTATAAAACAACCCTAGACACAAGTCTTCATCTTCTTGAAGTCTTCACTTGAAGTCTTCTCATCTTCTTGACTTGGTCCAAATACGATCCAAAAGCTCTTTGGATCACACCGTGCTAGCTCCAAAACTTGACTTTAAATCCTTTGTTGAGGCTACGCACCTATTAAGATCTTGATCATAAATCTGTCACTAATTAAAGCACAAGATCATTAGTACTATAACTACATGAGTTGATCATCATCAAAACTAGAGTGATGGGCCTTCGGGACAACATATGCTATATTCCAATCTTGTCCTAAAAAGTCCCGCTTGATTGTTGTAAAACGCATTATTAGATATCTTAAGGGCACTATTGGAATGGGCTTGTGGCATCCAAAGATCAGATAATTTTTAATGACGAGTTTTTTGGATGCCGACTATACCGGTTGTAGAGTGAAAAATCACCTAGAGGGGGGGTGAATAGGTGATGGCTATACTTAATGGCAAATAATGCGGAATTAAAATAACTCGCTAGCAACCTAGAAAATATCAAATGTAATTAAACAAAGCTTGCAAGAGAGTAAGCAATATAAGTGCAAGTAAAGAGAGAGAGTAGAGTTTAGAGAAATAGTAGGTAATCGCAAACCCAAGGATATGTTTCGAGGTTCGAGCCACTGCTCTATGTCCCCGCCTTCAACACTATGAAGGATTTCCACTATGACCGATCCTACTAGATTGTCAATCGGTTACAAGTTCTTACTAGAACTCTTCGGACATACTTGTCCTCTCACGGTGCCGCAACACCAACTTGAAGCTTACTAGCTCGCTCGAGGCCACAACCTCTACAACATCTCAATAGAAGGAAATCAGTGATCAACTCTTGACCACAAAGTAGCTCACAAGCATAATCTTACAACCAAGATGAGGAAGTGAAACACTTGGGATTGTGTAGTACAAATAGCAAGTAGAGAAGTAGAGGAAAGGCTCAAGCTAAAACACCAAAACTTTGAAAATAGTTGGCTCAAGAGAAATTTTTTCGCAAAGAGGCTAAAATACGAAAATCTCTGATGTAAGGCTTAGAAATCTTGTTATGAAGTTGTTTCATAGTCCCACTATTTATAGGGGATGAAAACATGGGTAGAAAACACAATAGATCCGTTGGGACAAGACCGAACAAAAGACAAATCTGAAACTAGCCGTTGGGAGCCAACTCAGCAGAAATTTCTGCTGTCGGTCGACCGACCGGTCGACGGCCAACGGTCGGATTTCTGACCGTTGGGAAAAGCAGTCAACTAGACGATCGACCATGGTTTCCAAACAATCGACCGTGGTTCCCAAACAGAGAGTGAAACTCTCTGTCGGTCGATCGGGCCGGTTGACTGGACCAAACAGAGAGCACTGCTCTTAAAGCCGGTCGACCGGCCGATCGACTGAAGTACACGTTTGCACTTAGTGCATGTTGGTCGACCGCCCGGTCGACTGACGGAGCAGTTTTGCTCTGCCAACGGTCGACCGCCCGGTCGACCGGCTCAGGGCCAAAACCTAATTTTGAACATCTTTTCGAAACCAATATTTTTTCAATAAATTTTCTTTTGATAAGTAAATATAAAATAAAGTTCTAGGGATTTAAAGAGCTAGAGTGTGATCATAAATCAACACCAAATAAATTAGAACTGTATTTTGATGAAAATTCTTTTCTGAAACAAAAACCAGTTTTTCCAAAACTTGTTTTTCCGAAACTTTTTTCCGAAACTTTGTTTTTCTAAATTCGATAAGAAAAAGGGTAAGAAACATGGTAATAAATTTTTGTTTGAAAACTCAAAGGAATATGAAATGTGTGTGTGTGTGTGTGTCCATCCCAAAAGCTATCAACCTCTTTCATCTTAGTTTTAACAAATGACTATAAAATCCTAACTAAAAATGAAAAAAGCAAAAATACAAATTTTGAAATAGTCTTCTCATATTGCTTGATCCTTGAGCTCTTCTAGTATGCTAGGCTCTGGGATCTAAATCTTCTTGGCTTCTAAAAGTGTGAGCCTTGTGATGGAGCTGAAATGCAACATATGTTTTCCTAAAATTTAATTAAACAATTTTGTTAATACCTAACTACATATGCTTTGTTATCATCAAAACTAGGGTTAATGACCTTTGGGCCAATAGTAGAGTGGATAGGAAGAGCACTAGTGGAACCTGTCAATTTTTAGAAAATTGTCTTATTTCAGGGTCTTTCAAGAAATAAAATTTCGTAGCCCTCTCAACTGCCGAGGCGAGTATGTTGCGGCCGGGGCTTGTTGTGCATAAGTCTTGTGGATGAAATATACTCTCCTTAACTATGATTTGCATTATGATCATATCAAAATATTTTGTGATAACACTAGTACTATTCATATGACTAATAATGCAAATCAATATAGTAAGACTAAGCACTTAGAGATTCGATATCACTTTCTTAGATATCATTATGAGAAAGGAGATATTGACATTGATTATGTTTCTACCGATTTTCAACTTGCGGACTTTTTACTAAACCACTAGATTAAAATAAATTTCATTCATTTGTAGTAAGTTAAATATTTGCATTATGGATGGATACCCTACATATCAAAAAGATGTACAATCAAACCTATTTCTAGATTCAATAGAAGCCCAAAGAAGTGAATATGGTATCCAACCAAATAACGATAGATATGTCATAAGTTTTTGAAATTATTTCATGTTTGTTTCATATGGTTTCATGTATTGTCAATTGACTTACATGTGTTTTATTGGTATCTCTATTCGTTTCATGTTTTTATTTCTTGTGTATTTTACTCTTTTTTGATGCACGACAAAAAGGGGGAGAGGTATTTGAGTTATAATATATTGTATAGTTATAATATGTTGTATTTGATGTGCTTTATTTGAGTTATGATATGATATGTTGTATTTTGATATGTTTTTATTTGAGTTTATGATATATTATGATATGTTGTATTTGAGTTATGATATGTTTTTAATATTTGATAGTTGAGTTTTTGAGTTCTTACTTTGGTATAGTTTCTTGTTTTGGTATATCATTTATTTTAGGTATATCTATTTTTATTACTATGTTTATATGCAATGCCATGATTCATTGATTCATTCATTGCATAATGTTTTTGGAGGAAGGAGGTATAGAAGGATGGTAGGCTATTTATGCATATTATTCTAAATTGATATATTCTTCCTATATGCATTTATGTGACTTGCTTACATTGATAAATCTATTTGCAGTCATAATGATTTCTTGTACTTAACTTGAGGGGAGTTTTTCTAAGCTCTTTCTTATTATTTATTTTAAATAACTCATATGTTTTGTCATCATCAAAAAGGGGGAGCTTGTTGGTCCAAGTTTACAATCATTGGTTCTTATTTGATGATAACAAAACGTATGTGGTTATTTAGTACTAATCAAATTCAAGTGTTTAAGTGTGTTTCAGGGTTCAAGAGGATTCAAGAAGTTTCTTCCTCAAAAGGAAGGTATATGAAGACTCAAGACTATTCAAGAAATAATTGAAGCTCAAACGCGCTTGACGTCGCTAAAGAAGCCCACTTGAAGACTCTCGTAGTCATATCGAGCCTTGTAAGAAAATAATATATTAAAGTGTAGAATATAGATTTGAGCTTAAGAAGTCACACACATAAAAATACACGTTTTTAAATATAAGTTTTTCGTATTGGTGTTTTGCATGATAGGTACTTGATACATGTTTTCAATTTTTCCAAAATTTTATATCATGTTTAGAACATGTACTTCATTGACTATACATTATTTATTTCTCTGTAAAACTAATACAAAATATTTCAAAAATAGTTTGTTATTTAAAACAGTCAGGAAAATGTCTTTTGGCCTAGGTCGGTCGACCGTAGCCTATTATAGGCCAATTCGGTCGACTGAATGGTCGACCGATCTCTGGCTGGGGTTGTGTATGTTGTGCATGTTTGTTGGTCGAACGACCGACAGATCGACCCACTGGCTCAATCCGAGTTTCTGTTGGGGGCCGATCGATGATTGAGTTTTTACCTACACATAAAATACAGTATTTCAGATTTTAAGATTAAAGAGTGCAAGTTACTCAATTCTACCGCAATAGCAAGTGGCATTTTCTACAAGTCTCTTTTATGCTACCATTAATAGTTAAAGTTCTTCTTTAATTTCTTAAAAAGAAAAGAAAAATAAATTACAATGAAGTAGGCAGAAAGTGAGAGATGGGAAGATGGAGAAACCAGAATTGGATATGTACAAAGAAATGAAAAAGAAAAAGAGATTTGAGTGATTATGATGTTGGTGTCTACACTGAAAGTTATAAGAAAAGAAAGAAAAACTAAAGCCTAAAAAACATACCTACCTCTTCGGTGCCTATTTACCTTTCACCGTATCGACGATGTACCTTTCTTTGAAGGCGAGCGAAGCATGGCAGATGAGATCTTCTCCATTCTCGATTTACACTATGAAATGAAGGGGCGAGCTATACTACCATAGAAATGGATGTCCATCACCATAAGCCATCAACGACACTTGCAAGGAGAAGGCAACTTCGAGGCTATCGGTTTCATTTGGATCCACAAACATAAAAGAGGAAAGCGAACAAAAACAAGAGTAGAAAAGAAAAAGAAACCTCGATTCGATTCAAATAACAATGAAAAAAAGATCACTTACACTGGTGTCACCTTCAGTACAAGCTTGCTCTCATTCCTCCATGAAAGTATCCTCTCCTCTCAGTTACATAAATAAAACAAAACTTACATGAAAGAAAATAAAAACCTAAATTACAAACTACAAATTAGCCTAAGTTCTATTCTCTGCTTGGTCCTTCCCCTTGCCTTGCCTTTGATTGCAGGTATTCATAGAAGAAATGCAGAGGTTAGAGGAGTATGAAGATAGGGAAAGCTAGCTATTTCTGAATTTGAATCCTCCTCTTATCTCTAAACTTAATTTGATGTGGATATTCAGTTCTGATCTGCAATTTGTTAGCGTGTTGATTACTGAATATCTCTTATCAAATGATAGAATTAGAAATAGTGATTAACACAAGAGTTGTAGCCCTATAAGTCTGCTTTCTGGATCATCTTGAATCATAAGATTTGAGATTCGGTAGCAAAAGTTATGATTCAAATACTGAAATATATCCAGTAAGAATCTGAGTCAAACTTACTTCATCTCATCCATTGATCTTCTCTCTATCCATTTATCTCTGTACTTGATATTATCCTCGGTTGATCTTTAGCTAACCAAAATAGATTTATAGAAATCTGAATTTTACTATTTTCATTTGGTGTTATCTTTCTGATTTGCTCTGATCTTCAGCTGAACATTTGCCCCAATCCTTAATTTTGTTCTAACTAGATCTGGGATCATCTCAGCTAACCAAACAGATCCAGTTAAATCTGATTTTAACTGGTATTTATTTGCTTTAATTCTCTTTCTCTTCATTATTATCTTCTACAAAATAGACATTTAAGACAAAGAAATTAGCAGATTTATTACACGATAAATGTAGGAGTGTAATGAAAAGAATGCAAAATATGTGTACGATCACACCCCACACCTATCTTTTGCTCGTCCTCTAGCAAAACAATAAAACTAAACCAAAGATTATTAGACCACTTTCGCAGGTCACGCGATTGCACTGAGCTTGTGCAACAAGCCGTTAAACCTCTAGGTTTCCCCTAGAGGACGAGTTTTATCTCGTGAGGGTTTTCAATGGATTACACCCATAAAATCCATAAAGAAAGAGAAATAAAGAGTTAGTATTTTCGAAAAGCATTTGAAAGAGAAAAATATTTGAAATATAATTGTAAGATTTAAGTAATCTATAAGTTATAGGAAAACTGAATTTTCATTCCTAAACTTAGTCTCTATTCAAAAAAATTTGTTATCAATCAAAGTAAGGAGTCAAATTGTACATCTCATCTAGTCTATTACTTTACCCTAAGTCATATTCACCTTGTGACCGTGAAAATTTTGACTAAGAGTTCTTTAACTTAAACTCTTATGTCTATTATATATATATATATATATATATATAATATATATATATATATATATATATATATATATATATATATATATATATATATATATATATATATATATGAGAAAAATGTATATCAGCCTGCGGCTGAGAGAACTCTCTCAGCCTGCGGTGACGTGGCTCAATTTTGTCACCCCACTAACTTGCAGCC
>JAVJIF010005291.1:0-230705 GCA_038442645.1 Agave tequilana
GATCATCTGCATCTATGTATTGATTTTAATAGCATGCATGATAAATATTATGAACTATAGAGAATTTTAGAAGACAGAGAACTTTTAGAAGACATACCTCCTGGGAAATTGATAAACTGTACCCGGATCTGGATCCCTGCTTTAGAGAACGGGATGGAGAGCCTTCTCTTTACTTAACCTAACCTCCTATGGGTAGAGAATAATCTGTGGCTGTAGAGAGGGACTTCCTTTTTATATACAATCCTTTGATTAGTGGTCTTCCAATAATGCCCCTAACCCTAATTAGAGAGTAGTACTAGGTCCCACCACCTTTATAACTTAGTGCACCTATTAGACACACTTAATATGTTGACCAACATAAGTTGCACGTGTGTTATGATATGGGATACGAAATAGGGTATGGATCGAATCAGGAAATATTTTACAATCTCCCACTCGAGACATACCCGACTAAATTTTTTGAAAAAATATTTATTTTGAAAAACTTTAATATCCCATATCACAATTTTATTTTAAAAGCGGATGGCCATCCTTTGATTTTGAAAAAACGCACACGTGAAATTTATCGTTAGCCATAGTGCACTCAAACTAGTAGCACTCTACGACTGAGAGGATGACTAGCGCGGTTCACGGATAAATTTTGGTCAAGCTTTATACTTTTGCCTAATTTATATCGTGGACTTTCGGGCTAATTACCCTAACAGCTTTCGAGAGATACTTTATTGGTGGAGTTAATACGTATATGATAAATGTACATGTAGTGTGTATAATACATTTTCATAAGTGTTCGGCAACGTGTTCTTACCAGACACATGTCATCTCAATACTTAGACGACCGTCATGCGAATACCATCGCTCATATTGAGATGAAGGCTTAAGGTCGTGGAGCCTATCCATGTCCAACCCAAGCGATCTCGAGAATCCTCAATAGTCTTCTCCAAAGACACTTTATATTTTAGCATGTTCAATTGCACAACTTTAACTTTAACATTATAAATGCGCATTTAATAATATCAGCTGAAATAAAATACCATATAATAGCTGTATGCCATCATAATAACTGTCTGAGAAAAATCTCATGAAACTGAAATATAGAATGTACTAAGAATACATTCTTGGAGCCAGTTTTGATTCCCATAATTTCTGAACTTGAATCGATCATTTGACCCATTCACATCCTTCCGTGGACGAAAATCAAGATTCAATTTCATTACATCCATTTGAACTTGCCTAAAATTTTGAGAACCACCTTGACATTTAGCAAGTTATCGTTTTTTTCGAAATTGAACTTAGCATGAATGTGATCTTGATCCCCCAGTTGATAATTTCATTTCACTTTTTGATTCAATAATGACTCCAGTATTTTTACCATTTTTTTTTTCATATTTCAGAGTCAACATTGAATCCTATACCAGTACACTGTGAAATAGAGTTACTAATATTTTACGATCACCCTCCGTTGATAGGAAAACGTGTGAACATCAATTCTTTAGTTGGACCCTATTTTTGAACCTATTTCGACTCTTACTTTGAGTCTCGATTGATCTAAGTTAAATTCCTGAGTCGGTATTTGTTCGTGTTCCGTTTGAGCTCAAATGAACCATCTTTCTTAATCACACTTCATTGTTGGACAAATATGTTAAACAAAATGATTCAAGAATTATTTTTTAAAATTGAAAATTGGATGGGGATAATTTTTTTAAATAAGACCAGTCACTCAATCATTCTTTTAGTGGGTTGTATTCGAGAGGTCACTGGTGGGTTCCTGCAAGATCCACAATCTCTGAAGTGGGTCGCATTTTTGGACCAATCAGACCACCACCGGAACTACCACATTCAGGTAATTTTTCTTCCCTATTTGTTTCATGCATATACTCATTCACGTTGCATTGAGGACAATGCATGAGATAAGTGTGGGGAGAGTTACTATAACGTAGTTGTTTTAGAATTTTTTTTCTTTATACTTTTTTTTAGAAAATTTTTAAAATTTTCTTTTGAATAAAAAAACCCTTTTCTTTTCTTTTTACAAAACTTTTTGAAATAAGAGAAATAGTTTTTTAGGAACTAGGAAGACCTAAAATTATGAATTTTTAAACCAAGTCAAAATAATAGATCTTGTTTAAATTTTAAGATAAGAAAGTAATTGAAAGATAATTTGACCTTGAATTTTTTGCCTTAGATATATGCACTTCACACTTACACAATTTTTAGGATTGAAATAAAGACTGAAATGCCATAAAAAATTAAAAAAATATATAAAAATTTAAAAAATAATAATAAAAAAATCATTTTTGAAGCTGGATAATTATGCCTCAAGAAGCGTGATTATTCACGCCTAAAAATAGTAGATAAACAAAAAATCCCTTTAGCTTTGTGGCCTTGTTTACTCGAGTTTTTAAACCCGATGGATGTTTTCTCATCTGGTGCCCTGAAACTATCTGGTTTGGGAGTCACCGGCTAAAGGCTCACTACCTGGTTAAACTAGAAAGCCTAAGAAAATTAAGAGAAGAAATAAAAAAGAAAAAAATTGATATAAATAAATGGCATGAAAGTTTGAGACGATATCCAAAAATTTTCACAGTTCACAAATTACATATTTTCTAAGAGTTTTTATGAAAGATCAAAGAATTGATCCTTTAATTTAACAAGATTTTGGATTTGGACTTAGTTTAAGGAGGAATAGTTTCAGGTTAACTTATGACCTTGAATCGCTTAAATTTTCTGCAAAAATACTTTAACACTTTTCTTTCTTCCAAAATGTGTTTTTTAAAATACTAACACTTAATATTTTATCTTTATGAATTTTGTGGGAGTAATCCGCTGAAAAACCTCAGGAGACAAAACTCCTCCTCTAGGAGAACTTAGAGGTTTAACGGCTTGTTACACATGCTCAGTGCAATCGCGTCACCTGCGAAAGTAGTGTAATAATTTCATTAGTTAGTTTTTTGTTTTGCTTGGGACGAAGTGTGGGGATGTGATTAGTCTCCAAATTGCATATTTCATACCACATATTCACATTTATTCAATATTAAATTCTGTTAATAATACCTCTCTTGTATGTTTCTAGGTCCATGGCATGAAATGAAGATATAGCCCAAAATCCTATTCATTTGGTGATATTTAAAACCTACAAATATAGCCATTGACTCATGAAAGCTGGATCTGCCAAATCTGAGAGCGAATTTTGACAAAGCGACATGAGGTATAAGGAGTGGTGTGCAGTAAGAGACTGCACACCTTGGCGCGGCGTGCGCGGCCCAGAAGAGCCGCGTGGGGCCACGTGTCGAGCTTCGACGCGTGGCCTCGTGACACGCCCCTGGTGCCCCCCTTAGCCTATAAATACTTCTGGTTTCCAGAATTAACAGGGAGGAGAGTTTTTAGGGTAGTTTTCTACCATTTGTGTAGTTTAGTTGTTCTTCTTCTTATTTTGTATTTTTCATTTTTATAGATCATGTAATAGGAAAGTGAGTGATCATAGGGTATAAGAGAAAGTTCTTGTAATGGAGAGTGACATTCTATGAAAGGTTCTTCTTTTATCTCTATTTATTTATTTTCTAACTCTTTACATGTTTAGCTAGCTTTTTCTCTCATGGCAACTAACCACTAACTTGCTAACTCCTTACTTGATAATCCATATGAATTTAATAACTTCTACTTGGCCTTACTCTTGCAAGAGCTGTTGATGACTAATGATGATGGATTCTAACAGTTTAACATTTAACTCTCTGACAAATTGCCATTACTTTATTTCATGCTTGCTCTAGTTAGTTTGATAGTTTAAGTGTAACTTGCTCTTATTTGTTGAGTTTGGATGTGAAAGTGATCTTATGGGTCATGCTTTGTAAAGCTCTTGAAGCGAAGGACTAGTGATGACCAATGATACATGTGAGTTAATTATCACTAAGAGGTTAGCATGTTAGTGGAGTTATTAGTAGTTAGTAGCTTTGAGACTTCTTTTTATTTTTACTTTGTTTTATAAATATACACAAAAATCACAAATAAATTCTTTTCTATGTTTCTCACTTCTTTGTTTTCATCGTATCCTTCTCTTTTCATTCTTTGTTTTTTTTTTCATTCTTTAAAACATAGAAGAAACACTTAACACCATGTGAATCGACCGGTAAAGCTTCTATCACATTCCGTCCCTGTGGATTCGACCCGTTTAGCCTCTATGTTATAACGAAAGTATCGAGGAAGCTAAAACACACACACTTTAACTTTTGATTTCAAAATGACACTTTTCGTGCACAGTTTTCTCCGATCAAAGTGGTTTTAGAATCGATGAAGGAAAAACAAGAAAGTAGAAACGAAGTAAAAACGTGGTGAAGTGATTTGAAAAGTGGATTTAAAATGAAAAAGAAAAGATTAAAATTGAGGTGGAGAAATGAAACTAAGTGGTGAAAGAAGAAGAAGATGAAAACAATGATGAAAAAATGGTTTGAAAATTCGTTTTAGAAACAAAGTAAAAAAGAGAAGAAAATTCATGGTTACTAACTACTAAGTACTCCACTAATCATGCTAATCTCTTAGTGTTAGATGCCTCACATGGATCCTTGGCCATCACTAATCATTGACTTTAAAAGACATTTCAAAGTATGGAACATAAGATGGTTCTTCACATTCAAACTTGCATCAAAAGCAAGCTAATGGAAATATTAGGTCATCAAAACCAATTAGAGGCAAGCATGAAATAAGAGAGTTAACAAGTTAGAAAAAGTTAGATATTAGAACCCATCATCATGAGCCATCAATGACTCTTGTAAGAGCAAGGCCTTGTAGAGGCTATTAAATTTATGTAGATTACCAAGTAAATGGTTAAATGATTAGTGGTTAGTAGTTAGATTACCATGAAAAGAAAGTTACCTAATCATGCTAGAGGTTAGCGAAGAAACCATGGAAGGAAAGGAGGAAACTTTCATAAATTGTCACTCCCTATTACATCAATCTCTATCTTTCTCTCCTGAATCAATCTCTGCCATAACACATGATCTAAAACAAAAAGAAAATACAAAAGAAGAAGAGAAGAAAACTACACTAATCTACACTAAAAAGAAGAAACCTTAGCCTACTGCCCTCCAACCTCGTTTCTGGTCTCCAAATGCAATATTTATAGGCAAAAGGAGGTTCTGGAAGAAGAGCTGAAGCCACGCGTCCAAGATCAGGGGCCCTGATCTTGCCGTGGAAACGCGGTAAATGCCACGTTACCGTGGCTGGATCAGGGCCAGAGGCCCTGATCTTTTGTCAGGTGTCTCGTTCAGTTGTGAGAAGCTTCTGTATTTATCTAAATTTAGGTAATTGAAACCCGTATTTCTCCAAATTCATCCTCAATTTCTGGATCCAATGTATCTTCTAAAAGCTCTCTAACTGGATCTCCAAGAAATATGATTTAATTCCCCGAAATTGAGTTTAATTAGGCTTTTATTCCGACTTTGTCTCTAAACTCTTAATTATCTGTAAAATAGACCAAAATACGATTTAGAAGTAGTATTTTATTCATAACAGAATATGGAAATGCAATATGATGATGCAGAATTGCAGACTAATTAGTTTTGTATGCTAAACATGCATGTTCAAAATCCTTTAGTTCATATTGTACTATATGTCAACATACATGTCCAACATATCTATATCTTCTCCAATTGATAATGTGATTCTTGGCACATAAATAGTTGTTTTGCACTAGCTACATGAATGAAAGTCAGCCCTTTCCCATAACAATAATATTCATTTCTCTTTATTGAGACATATCATGCACCAGAGATGGTGGGTCAGGCTGAGAAGTCCCACCGCCATACAAGCAAATGGACTAACAGTGTAGATTAAGGCCACAATCAATGAATAAAGAGCATCTCTGGTCCATACTTCATAAGAGAGATTAGTAGTTATTAATTGTCGGAAGTTTTAATTCACATTATTAGTCTACCACCTAACAAAATGAGCTTTTGGTGGTTTATTGACGTGGTATTAGAGCATTATTTGAGAACAAGAGATCATGGATTCAAATCTCACTTTAAGCGTATTTAAGGGGAGAATGTTATGTTTTATTCCATCTGGAGTATATTTTCGTGCAACTTAGCTTTTAGATAAACTGATTTACTGCTGATGGTAGAAAAATCTGTTTTATTCTATGGTTTTGTTCATTTGAAGATGGCATGTGTCATATGGATCATAAGGAGATAACTCCCACAATCTACCTTGGTAAGCAAGAAAATCAAGCATCTCTTATAAGTTAGTGTCTAAACTTATGATGCAGGAGATCAAGGCCAAGGCAAGGCAGGCAAAATAGCAGAATTTGGTTAACCGCTCGGTCGACCGACAGCCACAACCAATTCATGTTGGCCCAAGGTTACAATCACCCGGTTTTAGAGTTTTGATGATAACAAAACATATATTGTTATTTGTACTAATCAAGTTTAAATGTTTAAGATTATTTCAGGGTTCTAAAGATTCAAGAAGTTTCTTCCTCTAAAGGAAGGTGTTGTAAACTCAAGAAGACTCAAATACGAGATCAGAATTCAAGTTCACTCAACGATGCAAATAGAAAAACCCGATTGACGATCTTGTAGTCACCTAGACCCTTGTAAGATTTTAGTATGTTAAAAAGTAAGAATATGATAGAAGTGATCAAGAAGTTACACACACAAAAATACACTTTCAAAAATACAAGGTCTGGGTAGTATTGATTTTGTTGCATGTTTGGTATTAATACATATTTCATAATTTTTCAAATTTATATATCAAGTGTAGAACATATATTTTATCTCTTATACTATGCTACATTACCCTCAAACCAATACAAAATATTTTAAAAATATTTTAAAGTTCAAAATCTATTTAAAATCTATTTCAGGTCATAACGGTCGACCGGCCGGTCGACCGTATCTGTTTCAGGCCAAAACAGTCGGCCGGGCCTTTTGCCGAGGGTGTGAACGTCGGTGCACGTTTGTCAGTCGACCGGGTCGGTCGACGGACTGCAAGTGCCTTACTCTTTGTTTGTGCCGGTCGACCGGCAGTTCAAAATTTTCTTTTTCAAATGACCTACGGTCGACCGGGCAGTCGATCGGAGCCAACGGCTATTTTCCAAGTGATGTGCCGATCGACCGGCTGGTCAATCGGCAGACGTCCAGGTTGGCACAACGGCTCTATTTTGCATTTGTTTTGTTTTTTATGGGTTCCAATGGCTATTTTTTGTTTTCAAGTGGTTAATCTCACCCCTAATGACTTATTATCACTTATGAATGTTATTTATTCTTTGCCTATAAATAGAGGTCATGGGTTTTGATTTTCAATAAGAAAAAATGTCCAAGTTTCAAGTGTTTTCAAGAGAGAAGTGTTTCATTGCTTTTCATTTTTAAGTTCTTCTTTTTCAAAAGCTTTTCAGTTGGTTTTTAAGTCTTCATAATCTCTTCAACTGATTTTCTTTTCTCACTTAGCTTCTTGAGCCTAAAATCATATTGCACTCTATAAGAAGTTGTAAGAGAGTGTTTGTGGTCTTCTTAGATCACCAAGTGACTTGTATTCCATTGAGTTGTGGTTCCTCTTGTGTGGAGGATAGTATTGTTGGAGTTGGGTACTCCGGTGTTGAGTAGACCAAGTTGTAATCACTAGGGTGTAAGGTTCCTGTGTGGAAGTTTTCTTAATGGATATAGTGAAAATCCTTCATAGTGGTGAAGGCGGGGACGTAGAGTAGTGGCTCGAACCTCGAAACAAATTCTCTTGTGTTTGCGATTGATTTCTTCTTACTCTTTATTGCTTTACATTCTCATACTTGTGATACTATTTGTCTTGTTTTTCTATATTACATTCATTTCATCTTCTTGCATTTTTGGTCTATACTCATATTAACAAGGAAGCAATTAAGCACCTCAACTCATCATCTAGAGGAATCAAAGAGGAGAAGTTCTAGAGCCCTTCACTGGGATTCGGCTTCAATTTCTTGTTTGAGTGACCGCTTGCATTTTCATCTCAACTAGTTTTAAAAGTGCATTTGATTAGCAATACCTATTCACCCCCCTCTAGGTGTTTTTCAATTGGTATCAGAGCTTTGGTCTCTAGTTTCTTGGCTTAACAACCTTCGAGAGATCCTTATTTGCTAATCATCTTTTTCATATTCATTCTCATACACATTAGTAAAGATGGCTGATGGTATTAAGACCTCACCCAAGTTTGATGGCCTTAACTTTCCCATATGGAAAGTTAAGATCACCGTGTTTTTGCAATCCTTAGGAAGCCAGGTTGCAAAAGCGGTGACTAAACTCTTTAGTGTACCCATTGGCGATGAGGACACTTGGTCCGATATTACTACGAAAGAGTTTGACGCAAATGCTAGGGCACACTATAACTTTCTTCAAGCTCCTAATGATGATGACATTGCTAGAGTCATACACTGCAAATCCGCATATGAGATTTGGACTCACCTTTTAGTCACTTATGAAGGAACATCACAAGAGGGCAAAAATTGACCTCTTACGTTCTCAATACGAAAACTTCACTATGTATGAAAATGAGTCCGTTGATGATATGGTTACAAATTTACAAAATAATTAACGGTCTTGCTTCTTTAGGTGATGACATTAACAACGATCAAAAGGTGAGGAAGATCATTCGTGCACTTCCACCCTCATGGGAGGTCAAAGCTATAACCTCGAAGGAGCTAAACGACAAGGAGGAAATAGAGCTCATTGGTCTTATAGACAATCTTAAAACCCATAAGATGGAAAGGAAGGCTAGAGAAGAGATGGTTCCTCAAAAGAAGAAAGTAATCGCTTTCAAAAGCTCTTCGATGAAGATGATGAAGGAGAGGATGATAAAGATCTCTCTCTCTTGTGAAGAATGTTCGGAGAATGTACAACAAAGCAAAATTTCAAAATAGAAAAAGATGGCATGGAAAGGAAGAAAAGAAGATCATTTGTTTCAATTGCCGGAAGCCGGGGCACATCATTGCGGAATGTTCGAAAAATAAGAGCAAACCCTCCACCTCCAAGAAGCCCTACAAGAAGGCTTTAAAGGCTACATAGGATTTAGAGAGTGAATCCGACGAAGAAGTTGACACGGCTCACATGTGTTTCATGGCAAATGATAACACAAATAAAATAATCCCCGAATCATCTATTGACGATAGTGAATTATCCATGAATGAATTAGGAGAAGCTTTTGAAGAATTATCTCACAATTATGATTTTCTTAAAAAGAAATATTATAAAATAAAAAAGGAAAATGAAACTCTTAACCACAAAAATTTCATATTCACAAAAGAAAAGGATGATGTGTTTTCAACTTTCACTTCTACTCAAAAAGATTTTGATGCTTATAAGATTTCTTGTAAAGCTAAGTTTCCACAAATAGATAAAGATGAGATTTCTATCCTAAAGAATAAAATTAACTCTTTAGGAGAAGTTTTAAAGAAATGTGAATTTGACAAATCTAGATTGGAGGCTATGTTTCCTAAGAAACATATCCTAGAGAAACAAACTCATGCTACACACACTCATACTCATAAGTCACAACATTTGCACTCACATCATGCTAAACATACAACACAGAACAAACATGTTCACACTCCACACACTCATCATGTCTTCATGTATGGTAAAATTTATGCATGCACTTATTGTGTCCGAAAGGGTCACTGGCTAAATTTTGTTTTGATAGAATAAATGCCTCAAATAATCATGTTTGAGTTCGTAATGCTAACATTAAAGGATCCAAGAAAATTTGGTAACAAAATCAACAAATATGTTACATGATATAGGTACATTCCAAAGCTCAAAGACGTAGGGAGCGGTGGTATCTTAATAGTGGTTGTTCAAGGCACATGACATGGGATATCAACAACTTTGCAAGCCTATCAAGATACCAATTAAGGTGGCACCGTCACCTTCGGAGAGGACTCCAAAGGAAAGATTGCTGGTATAGGTAACATTAAACTTGGTTCATCTCCTATGATTGAGAATGTTGTTTTAGTTGATGGCTTCAAACATGATCTCTTGAGTGCTTGTCAACTTTGTGATAAAGGTTTTAATGTGATTTTTGATGACTTAGCTTGTAATGTATTTGATAGACAAATTAATGCATGTATACTTTCCGGATTTGTGAAAACAATGTATACATGATTGATATGTCTAATACACAATGCAATGCCACATGTTGAATGCCTTCAATGATGACTCTTGGTTGTGGCATAGGAGATTAGGACATATTTCTTTTGACCATTTATCTAGAATAAACAACAAGAAAGCGGTGAAAAGTATTTCTTATTTGAAATTTAAAAAGGACCGCATTTGCGATGCATGCCAACTTGGGAAACAAACCAAGTCCTCTTTCAAATCCATCAAGGATATCATGACATCACGACCCTTGGAGTTAATTCATATGGATTTGTTTGGTCCTACTAAAACCAAAAGTCTAAGTGGGAATCATTTTGCTTTTGTATTGGTTGATGATTTTTCTCGTTTTACTTGAGTTTTCTTTTTAGAACATAAAAATCAAGCCTCTTCACATTTTCAATTGTTTAGGAAAAGAGTTGAAAAGGAAAAAGATTCTTCAATTTTAAGTATAAGGAGTGATTGAGGTGGTGAATTCATTAACCATTCCTTCATTACCTATTGCGAAGAACATGGAATTAAACATGAACTATCTTATCCTAGAACTCCACAACAAAATGGAGTAGTTGAGAGGATAAATCGAACACTACAAGAAATGGCTAGGACTATGATAAATGAATACGGTCTCCCTCAATACCTATAGGCGAGGCCGTAGACACATCTTGTTACATATCAAATAGGGTTTTCTTTTGCAAACACACTTTTAAAACTTCCTTCGAAATTTACTATTCAAGAAAACCAAATATTTCTTATTTTAAAGTTTTGGTTATAAATGTTTTGTTTTAAATACTAAAGATAATTTAGGTAAGTTTGATGCAAAATCTTATGAAGTTATTTTTGTTGGTTACTCTAACACTAGTAGAGCCTATAAAGTCTTCAATAAATCTACTATGACCATTGAAGAATCTATACATGTAAAGTTTGAGGAATCTCATGTTTTTATTGAGAATATTGTAGAAATAGATTTCTTAGGTGAAGATATGGAGATGATAACCTTGAAGGACTCACCTATACAAGAAGACAAGCTAAAAATTGATGTGCAAAGTGAAGTTCAAGAAGTTGAAGTGGAGCCAACACAACCACTTCCAAAGGATTGAGATTCACTCCACATCATCTAAAGGATCTCATTATAGGTGATGTATCAAAAGGGGTAACTATTCGTTCCAAGCTCCATGATCTTTGTGGCCATTATGCTTTTAATTCTCATTTTGAACCTAAGAATATCCTCGAAGCTGATGGCGACTCATATTGGTTACTTGCCATGCAAGAAGAGCTCAATCAATTTGAGTGCAATCAAGTTTAGCATCTTGTCCCTAGATCCCATGATAGACCAACAATTGACACTAAATGAATTTTTAGAAACAAGTTGGACGAGTCAGACAATGTTGTTAGGAATAAAGCTAGGTTAGTGGCCAAAGGTTACATCCAAATTGAAGGTATCGATTTTGAGAAAATCTTTGCACCCGTAACACGGCTTAAAGCCATACGGATAACACTTGCTTTTTCTTCCTATAAGATTTCAAACTTTTTCAAATGGATGTCAAAAGCGCATTTTAAATGATTTTATTGAAGAGGAGGTATATGTTGAACAACCCCCAGGTTTGTTGATCCTATATATCCGGATTTTGTTTTCAAACTAGACAAAGTTTTATATGATTTAAAACAAGCTCCTAGAGCTTTGTATGAAAGACTTTCATCATTTCTTATTTCTAATGGTTTGTTAAAGGAACAATAGATACCACTTTGTTTACTAAACATGTTGATAATGATATTCTTATTGTTCAAATATATGCTGATGATATTATATTTAGATCTACTAATGAAAAATTTTGCAAAGATTTTGAATCATGTATGAAGGAGGAATTTGAGTTGTCTATGATGGGCGAATTTAACTACTTCATTAGACTCCAAATCAAGCAAAGAAGTGATGAAATTTTTATAAATCAAGCCAAGTACACGAAGGAACTCATCAAGAAATTTGGGCTTGAAGGGGCTAAGACAAGCAAAACTCCTATGACTACCGCAACAAAACTTGATAAGAATGAACATGGTATAAATGTAGACATTAAATTCTATCGTAGCATGATTGGTAGTTTATTATATTTAACGGCTAGTAGGCCGGATATTATGTTTAGTGTTTGTCTATGTGCTAGATTTCAATCGTGTCCTAAAGAGTTCCATTTGATTGTGGTAAAACGTATTATTAGATATCTTAAGGGCACCATTGAAATGGGTTTGTGGTATCCGAAGACTTGACAATTTTTCATGACGAGTTTTTCGGATGCTGACTATGCAGGTTGTAGAGTGGGTAGGAAGAGTACTAGTGGAACTTGTCAGTTTCTAGGAAATTGCCTTGTTTCATGGTCTTCCAAGAAGCTAAATTCTGTAGCTCTCTCAACCGCCAAGGCGGAGTATGTTGCGGCTGGAACTTGTCGTGCACAAGTCCTTTGGATGAAACATACTCTCCTTGACTATGATTTGCAATATGATCATATTAAGATATTTTGTGATAATACTAGTACTATTCATATGACTAAAAATGCAAATCAATATAATAAGATAAAGCACATAGATATTCGATATCACTTTCTTAGAGATCATTATAAGAAAGGAGATATTGAAATTGATTATGTTTCCACCATTTTCAACTTGCGGATATTTTTACTAAACCACTAGATTATATTAGATTTTCATTCATTTGTGGTGAATTAAATGTTTGTATTATGGATTCATGAGTTTTTACAAATCTTTTTCAAATTTTATTTTAAGATAATTTTTTTACCCTTTTTGATGTATGAGAAAAAGGGGGACAAATATTTTGAGTTAATTCTTTAGCATGCACACTTTTGTAATAACTTGTAAAGTTCATTCTTTGTAAAGTTCATAAATTTTCTTTTCTTGTAGTTAATAGATAGCATAATTTGAGGGGGAGCTTTTCAAGCTCTTTCACATTTTTTTTTAAAATAACTCGTATGTTTTTGTCATTATTGAAAAGGGGGAGATTGTTAGCCCAAGGTTACAATCACCCGATTTTAGAGTTTTGATGATAACAAAACATATATAGTTATTTGTACTAATTAAGTTTAAGTGTTTAAGATTATTTCAGGGTTCTAAGGATTCAAAAAGTTTCTTCCTCTATAAGAAAGTGTTGTAGACTCAAGAAGACTCAAATACGGGATTAGAATTCAAGTTCACTCAACGATGCAAATGGAAAAGCCCAATTGAAGATCTTATAGTCACCTAAACCCTTATAAGATTTTAGTATATTAAAGAGTAAAAAAATGATAGAAGTGCTCAAGAAGTTACACACACAAAAGTACACTTTTCAAAAATACAAGTTCTGGGTAGTATTGGTTTTGTTGCATGTTTGGTATTAATACATGTTTCATAATTTTTCAAATTTTTATATCAAGTTTAGAACATGTATTTTATTTCCTATACTATGCTACATTACCCTCAAACTAATACAAAATATTTTAAAAATATTTTAAAGTTCAAAATCTGTTTAAAATCTATTTCAAGCCATAACGGTCGATCGGCCGGTTGACCGTATCTGTTTCAGACCAAAAAGGTCGACCGGCCGGTCGACTTGGCCTTTTGGCCGTGGGCGTGCACGTCTGTGCACGTTTGTCGGTCGACTGGGTCAGTCGACCGTCAACCCTTGCGGTCAACCGACTGCAGGTGCCTTACTCTCTGTTTGTGTCGGTCGACCGGCCCGGTCGATTGGCAATTCAAAATTTTCTTTTTAAAATGACCTACGGTCGACCGGAGCCAACGACTATTTTCCAAGTGACGTGTCGGTCGACCAGCCGGTCGACTGGCATACGTCCAGGTTGGCACAACGGCTCTATTTTAGATCTGTTTTGTTTTTTATGGGTTCCAACGGCTATTTTTTGTTTCCAAGTGGTTAAACTCACCCCTAATGACCTAGTATCACTTATGAATGTTATTTATCCTTTGCCTATAAATGAGGTCATGGGTTTTGATTTTTAATAAGAAAAATATCCAAGTTTCAAGTGTTTTCAAGAGAGAAGTGTTTCATTGCTTTCCATTTCTATGTTCTTCTTTTTCAAAAGCTTTTCAGTTAGTTTTTAAGTCTTCAAAATCTCTTCTACTGATTTTCTTTTCTCAATTAGCTTCTTGAGCCTAAAATCATATTGCACTCTATAAGAAGTTGTAAGAGAGTGTTTGTGGTCTTCCTAGATCACCAAGTGACTTGTATTCCATTGAGTTGTGGTTCCTCTTGTGTGGAGGATAGTATTGTTGGAGTTGGGTACTCCGGTCTTGAGTAGACCAAGTTGTAATCCCTTGGGTGTAGGGTTCCTGTGTGGAAGTTCCCTTAGTGGATATAGTGAAAATCCTTCATAGTGGTGAAGGCGGGACATAAAACAGTGGCTCAAACCTCGAAACAAATTCTCTTATGTTTGCGATTGATTTCTTCTCACTGTTTATTCTTTACATTCTCATACTTGTGATATGATTTGTCTTGTTTTTCTATATTGCATTAATTTCATCTTCTTGCATTTTCGGTCTATACTCGTATCAACAAGGAAGCAATTAAGCACCTCAACTCATCATCTAGAGGAATCAAATAGGAGAAGTTCTAGAGCCCTTCACTGGGAATTCGGCTTCAATTTCTTGTTTTGAGTGACCGCTTACATTTTTCACCTCAACTAATTTTAAAAGTGCATTTGATTAGCATAACACCTATTCACCCCCCTCTAGGTGTTTTTCAATTAGACAGTCGACCGCCTGGTAGCCACGATTTTTCGAAAGTGGAGACTTTATAGTGGATTGACCGATAGTCGACCTACCTTCAACAGAAACTAAACACTCCTTAATCGGTCGATCGCCTGGTCGACTGTTGATCCTTGTGAACTGATGACAAACCTTAAGAATATTAGGCTTGTAGTCATGAAGTTGCACTTCTTTAGGTTGATATATAACTTATTTGCTAGAAGAACAGTGAGTACTTCCCGGAAGTACTATAGATGTTCAACCTCGCTAGATGTAACGCCCCGATCCCACGGATACGGAGACGCTACGACGACGTACATACGCAGGACGAAAATACTCTCAAGTACATATGCTAAGCCTCAGTACATTGAATAAATATAATAGACACAATAATTCCAGTGTTAATAAGTATGAGAATACATGCAAAAGGGGTGAGTGGTCATAACAGATATGAAAACAGGGATAAATAAGATAACAGAAACAGATAACAAAGATACCTATGAATAGGAAAGAGTGACGGTCTCAAAATAGTCTCGGGAAATAACTGGTAACAGCGATATCTCGGATCTGCAATCTGGGCACGCAAACCTAGGGTCGTTAGAAAGCGACCTAGTAAGTGATAAAATGAAGAAAGCAGTAATATATACAATAGTAATACTATCATGATAATAATATATAATACATGTTTAAATACCAGTGATACAATATAATGATACTAACAATCAGGAGAAATATTCAAGTATCATAATTTAACATCATCTATCCCTAGCATGTTATAACAGTGACATTACCACAATAGTATCCAGTGGTATATCATGACTATCAATGTATATGTTCGGGCTTTGCTACCAAAAATAATAGATAAGTCACTAGGAGAGATTATGTTACTACAGTCAATAGTGTTATACCATTTATATATTATTCTCAATATGAGTAATATGATACAGTTTTAAGTGTTCTTACTTACATCAGTGTGTATAAGTAACATGTAGGAGTTTTAATTACTTCATAGTTCTTATTTAATCTAATAATAATGTAGCATAATGGTGTCGTGATGAATATGAACATACATATAAGAAGTATGCAGAATGACCACACTATAGTGTTGTGATTACACAATAACTGTTGGCCCGGAGGCCTTCCTCTCTAGTTTTGATGATGATTAACTCATGTAGTTATGTTTACTAATAATCTTGTGATTTAGTTTCAGATCATTAACAAGATATTAGTTGGTGATTGCTTCAAAAAGAGGAGTTTGGAAGCCTTCACTTGGTGATTCCAGTGCCCGAGCATCAAGATCATACCTTTGCACTCGGTGGATCACGTTTGGATCGAGTCGGCTTGAAGATGAAGATCATCAAGAAGACTTAGGTATCCTAGTTTAGTTTAGCGTGTTTTAGATCCATTTGTAAAGCTTAGAATAGTTGATATGCTCAAGTGCACAACACACACGTTTATGGTTTTTCGGTTTTTAATTTAACCGATATTTGTTTTCATCAATAGTTGATTAAAACAAGTTTAATTGGTTTATGTATAGTAGATTCATTCTATACATGCATGCTTAACTTTTAAACAAACTTATTTTGACTTTCCTATTCATGTGTTGAAAAATCCAAGTTTGATAAAATACAAGTTTTGGTTTTTGGTAAAAATGATAAAACACAAAAATTGTTTCATATGCTTGATATTTGAGTTAAAATGTTTATCACATGTTTTATATATCAATGCAAAGTGATAAAACTATTTTTGGGTATTTTTACAAGACTTAAAAGAATTTTTAGAAATATTTTAACATGTTTTTCTGACCCAGTTTTCTGACCCAGAACTGGCTGACAGGCCAGGTCGGCCGACCGCACGGTCGACCGTACCAAGGGCCGGTCGACCCTGCGGTCGACCGACGTGCACAGAGCTGTGCACGTCTGGCAGCACAGTGGGCCGGCCGTCTGGCCGACCGGCCGACGGACCAGAGAGCTTTGCTCTCTGTATCTGGGCGGTCGGCAGAGCGGTCGACCGGATTGCCCCAACGGTCATATTTCTGATCGTTGGCGGTCGGCCGGCCGGCCGACCGCAAGCCTGTCAGGCTGCCAGATCAGCCTAACGGCTAGTTTTCTGTTTGGCCTATATAAACCCCATTTCTTTGGGATTTTGGCTAAGATTTTCAGAGCTAATTTTTCCCTACTCTCTGATTTTAAAAAGAAGTTTTCAAAAGAGTTTAAAGAGTAAAAAGATTCATTTTGTTTGTTTTAAGTGTTTTGTTATTTTCAAAGGAAATAGGTTTTAGGGAAATTGGTTTATGTAGGATCGTTGAGATAAGGACTAATTGCGGAATTATCTCTTGTAGGCAACTACAGATCTGAAATAACTCAAGTCAACACAAATCTAAACAAAAAGGATTAGCGTTAAGTAAATAAACAAAATAAATAACTTGCATGTAAAGGAAAACAAATCTCAGAAATTGACAAACGCAAACAAAGAGATTTATCCTGGTTCGGTCCTTGTGACCTACATCCAGTCCCCAAGCCACCCGCTTGAGATTTTCCTTTAACCTTGATCTTGCCACCCAAAATCAATACAACATGTACACCACTTGTCGAATCCCCTTCGCCAAATGTGTACACCTTCTCTTCCAACAAGAGAACACCTTCTCTTCCACCAAGAGAATACCTTTTACCTTTGTACAACTGCCTCTACAACCAAGAAGCCTCCCGTGTACAATGGTCACTTTGTACAACTTGCCTCTTCAACCAAGAAGCCTCCCGTGTACAATGAACACTTTGAGAATTACAACTCTTTTATCCTATAAGCCTTGGTACATATGTGTATGTGGACAAGATACAGTATAGGAAACAAAAATTTTAGAAGACTTCACAATAGGAATTGGCTTTTGGTGAAGACTGAAGTTAGAAAAACAGTTTTCAGGTTTTTCAGATTTTGGCTTTGGAAAACTGATAAAAACACTTGGTAATTGGCCTTTGCAATAACTTCCCTATTTATAGTTGAATACTAGGGTTAGTTAGGGAGTTATTAGGTGCAATTTGAATCAAAGGAACATTGAAAACAGTTGCACAAAAGACCAGATAATGAAAACTGTCCAACAGTCAGAACTGCCTATTAGTCGACTTGCCCATGGAGTTAGTCGACTAACCTAGGCAAAATTCCTTCTATTAGTCGACTAGGTTTAGCTATTAGTCGACTAGGTCAGTGGCCGTTGGAAGAACAATTTCAGAATAACTACTTCAAGTCGACTGCAACTAACAACTTAGTCGACTTGACAAGAGATTAGTCGACTAGGGGATTTCTATAAGTCGACTAGAAAAATGAATTAGTCGACTTGGTTTACTGTCGGTCGACTAATTGATCAAACAGAGAGTTGGGTCAATTTCTGGACACAGGATTAGTCGACTTGGGTTTCTGTTTAGTCGACTACATCAAGGATTAGTCGACTTGACTTATGTATAAGTCGACTAATGGACCAAAGAAGTGTTAGTTTGTGTCAAGGCTTTTACACTCTATTTCAACTTTACAAACCACACTTTATCAACTCTCCTTGGCACATCTTGATCATGTCGTACTCTTGATTCGTCATGTGTTAGAGCTCCAAATGAATTGATCTTCACGTACGTCTTCATCGAAATAGGTTCTAACATTCTCCCCTTTTGATGACGACGCTTTGTGTGCACAAGTCCTCCCCTGCAGAAAATATGTTATCTTTTCCTCCCCCTGCAGAAATGGGTTATAACAGATAGAGAAATATTTGTTCTCCCCCTACAACAAATATATTAGTACATATATACATAGTTGATCTTTATCAAAAAATTTTTATATGGTACCTGCAAGATAAACGTTAGTTGGTACCAAATATAAAAGATCATATCTAACCTTTAGGACTCCAAATCCATTTAGAATTTGGTTTCCACCTGTTAGTTTATACATAATTGCAAGAATCACATATATCATGCATGTATGAAGCAATATATGTATTTTTATCATAAACATTTAAGTTCTTTGGAATCCATATAAACTTACTTTTCTTAGTCTTACTTTTACAAAATAACTATATGGATGATTATAACATGAAGATTTTGCAATAAAATCAATACCATGATTATCATGTGACAAATTCTGAAAAGATAATAGATCATTTAATTTTTCTTTTCCTTTATTAAACTTAGTCACATTTTGCATAAGATCTTCATATTTCTTTTTGAAAACTAACATGTCTTTATCTAATATAGAAATTCTATCATTCAAAGACTTAGTTTCCATTTTCAGAAAAATGTTCTCTCTTATAATTTCTCATTTTCAATTTTCAAAGATGATATGATATTTTCAGTTTCATCTTGTTGAGAATTTATAGAAGAACATTGTAATGCATAAACAGAATTTTCCTGTAAAAGTTTCTCATTTTCTTTAACAAAAATCTGTTTTTCAGTTTTTCATTTTTCAGATTCATAAATAACTCATTAAATGCATCAGAGAGTTCAGAAAATGATACCTCTTCATCTTCTATGGCCATGTAACATAAGTTAACATGTTCAGTGGATTCTTCTTCATCAGAAGATGAGGAATCACTATATTCTGAAGATGCTTCGTAGTTCTTCTTCTTTCTGAACTTCTTACTCTTGTACTTATCTTTCTTCTTGAGCAAATGGCAATCCATCTTCATATGTCCTGGTTTATCACAATTAAAACACTTGAATTTACCTTGCTTAAGAAATTTCCTGAACTTCTTTGAGAGCATTGCCATCTCCTCTTCGTCATCATTGTCCGTGTCGGAAGATGCATGGAAGGCGAGTTCTTTCTTCTTTGAACGGTGTTGTCATTCGTCCTTCTTCCTTTCTTCTAACTCTTCATCTTCTATGGCCATGTAACATAAGTTAACATGTTCAGTGGATTCTTCTTCATCAGAAGATGAGGAATCACTATATTCTGAAGATGCTTCGTAGTTCTTCTTCTTTCTGAACTTCTTACTCTTGTACTTATCTTTCTTCTTGAGCAAAGGGCAATCCATCTTCATATGTCCTGATTTATCACAATTAAAACACTTGAATTTACCTTGCTTAAGAAATTTCCTGAACTTCTTTGAGAGCATTGCCATCTCCTCTTCGTCATCATTGTCCGTGTCGGAAGATGCATGGAAGGCGAGTTCTTTCTTCTTTGAACGGTGTTGTCGTTCGTCCTTCTTCCTTTCTTCTAACTGCACTTCATATGCCATTAGATTACCGATTAGGTTTTCTAATGTCATAGTTGAGAGATCATTCGCCTCTTCAATGGCGGTTGTCTTCTTCTCCCATTCTGGTGTGAGTGCACGAAGGATCTTTCGAACCCTTTCGACTTGGGTGTAGTCCTTTCCAAGGGATGCAAGAGTATTGGTGATGTCGGTGAATCTTGTAACCATTTCGGATATGGTTTCATTCTCCTCCATTTTGAATAACTCAAACCTGTGGACAAGAACAGATATTTTAGATTCCTTAACTTTACTAGTGCCTTCGTGTGTTACCTGAAGAGTATGCCAAATTTGATGTGCAGAAGTTGCTGTTGACACTCGGTTGAACTCTTCTTTGGTAAGGGCACAGAATAGAGCATTCATTGCTTTTGCGTCAAGGTTCGCATTTTTCTTTTGATCTTCACTCCAAGCGTTGTAGTTGGTTGTAGGCTTGGTGTATGATGCTTCTACGATGTTCCAAAGGTCGTAGTTGAGTGACTGCAAGTATATCTTCATTCTACACTTCCAATAGTTGTAGTTGGTTCCGTCAAATAGCGGTGGACGTTGTGTAGAATGTCCTTCTTTGAATTGGGATGATGAGAACTCCGTTGCCATCTTTGTTGTTGACTTGTATCCACCCTCGCTTTGATACCAAATGTAGGAATTGGTATGGTTGTTGCCTGTTGATGAACTTGGCTCTCCCTTGCTCTGATACCATTGTAGGATCGTTGAGATAATGACTAATTGCGGAATTATCTCTTGTAGGCAACTATAGATCTGAAATAACTCAAGTCAACACAAATCTAAACAAAAAGGATTAGCGTTAAGTAAATAAACAAAATAAATAACTTGCATGTAAGGAAAACAAATCTCAGAAATTGACAAACGAAAACAAAGAGATTTATCCTGGTTCGGTCCTTGTGACCTACATCCAGTCCCCAAGCCACCCGCTTGAGATTTTCCTTTAACCTTGATCTTGCCACCCAAAATCAATACAACATGTACACCACTTGTCGAATCCCCTTCGCCAAATGTGTACACCTTCTCTTCCACCAAGAGAACACCTTCTCTTCCACCAAGAGAATAACTTTTACCTTTGTACAACTGCCTCTACAACCAAGAAGCCTCCCGTGTACAATGGTCACTTTGTACAACTTGCCTCTTCAACCAAGAAGCCTCCCGTGTACAATGAACACTTTGAGAATTACAACTCTTTTATCCTATAAGCCTTGGTACAGATGTGTATGTGGACAAGGTACAGTATAGGAAACAAAAACTTTAGAAGACTTCACAATAGGAATTGGCTTTTGGTGAAGACTGAAGTTAGAAAAACAGTTT
This sequence comes from Agave tequilana, assembly GCA_038442645.1. Taxonomy (NCBI): domain Eukaryota; kingdom Viridiplantae; phylum Streptophyta; class Magnoliopsida; order Asparagales; family Asparagaceae; genus Agave; species Agave tequilana. The sequence continues at coordinate 21,385 of JAVJIF010005291.1, forward strand.
TCAGGTTTTCAGATTTTGGCTTTGGAAAACTGATAAAAACACTTGGTAATTGGCCTTTGCAATAACTTCCCTATTTATAGCTGAAGACTAGGGTTAGTTAGGGAGTTATTAGGTGCAATTTGAATCAAAGGAACATTGAAAACAGTTGCACAAAAGACCAGATAATGAAAACTGTCCAACAGTCAGAACTGCCTATTAGTCGACTTGCCCATGGAGTTAGTCGACTAACCTAGGCAAAATTCCTTCTATTAGTCGACTAGGTTTAGCTATTAGTCGACTAGGTCAGTGGCCGTTGGAAGAACAGTTTCAGAATAACTACTTCAAGTCGACTGCAACTAACAACTTAGTCGACTTGACAAGAGATTAGTCGACTAGGGGATTTCTATAAGTCGACTAGAAAAATGAATTAGTCGACTTGGTTTACTGTCGGTCGACTAATTGATCAAACAGAGAGTTGGGTCAATTTCTGGACACAGGATTAGTCGACTTGGGTTTCTGGTTAGTCGACTACATCAAGGATTAGTCGACTTGACTTATGTATAAGTCGACTAATGGACCAAAGAAGTGTTGGTTTGTGTCAAGGCTTTTACACTCTATTTCAACTTTACAAACCACACTTTATCAACTCTCCTTGGCACATCTTGATCATGTCGGACTCTTGATTCGTCATGTGTTAGAGCTCCAAATGAATTGATCTTCACGAACGTCTTCATCGAAATAGGTTCCAACAGTTTATTGTTCTTAATTTCAATATCTATTTGGTATTTTCCCAGAGTATTTCTTTGATCAAAACACTTAATTTTTCCACACTTGAGCTTATCTTCTATCCTATTCTATTTAGGATCTTTGTTTGTGAAAAAAGGAAAGAGGTTTGTGGTTGAGACATACCACTTGTTGTAAACCCTTGATTTCTTGTGTTGCTCCCTCTTTGGTAGAGGTTGAGGTTGTTGTATTGGGTTGGTATTTGCTCCCTCTTTGGTAGAGGTTGAGGCTTGTGGTTTGCTCCCTCTAGTGAGAGGTGGAGTTTGGTTTGTAAACCCTCTTCGGTAGAGGTGTTGGTTGTTGTTTGGCTACGGGCCTACCCCTCGGTTGTGAGGCGGTGTTTGAGAGAGGAGTTCGGTACTCCCTTGTTGTAAAAATTCTTCTCGGTGAAGGTTCCCTCGGTGGGAGTCCTCGGTGGACAAGATAGTGGATTAGAAATCCTTCTCGGTGAAGGTGGGGACGTGGAGCTAAGGGGCTCGAACCTCGAAACATATCATTGTGTTTGCGTTTGATCCATTGTCTCTCTAACTCTCTCTTTATTTTGTGCATAGCATAATTTATATCATCATATCATATTTGCTTGTGTTGAGCATTGTTTCATATTGCCATATCGATTATATGCTTGTGTGTGTGCCTCACTTATACGTAACCACAAGAGCTTCACATAGCACCTCAACCCTTATTTAGGGGAATCAGGAGGAGTTAGTCCAGAGCCCTTCACGGGGAATTCGGCTACACTTGTGTGTTGTACTAAGTGTGTTGCAATAATTGTTTTAAGCTTCCGCATTTAGCGCACTTAGTTTCTAGATTAGCATTTACACCTATTCACCCCCCCCCTCTAGGTGTTTTTCAATAACAGTGTCTACAGGGTATATATAATCAATATACATGAAATGCAGAGTATACGTGTACATGAATAACATATATAAAATGTAGAGTATAGATGCACTTAGATAACATGTTTGTGAAGGATACAAAAAGTGCACGGTATACATGTAACAGGATGGCAGTTTAGATAGCAGAAAGTGTAACAAGTATAAATGAAAAATAACATACATGTATCGAGCATGTCATGTGATTTATGCAATAATAACAATCAGTACCACCTAGTATTTTAATCAATCTCTTCAAATTTTTATATCACTGGCAGTTCATGCCAGAGTCCGCACTCCGGATGAACCCATCTGAGCATCGCATACGGGTATCATGATCCGAACGAGAGAGTGACCAAACAACAAGTGTTCCCGACGTCATTATTGTTTATATTGTTTTATTATGTTAATTGAAAACGCAATGGTCAAGGAGCTATTATCAGATGAGTGTATCCCGTGCATACCCGGGATTACGGTCTTAAACAGTCCCCTGGTTGCTGAGACCAGAGCCCTCTGCTAAGAGGGGAGCAGGAACGAGAAATGGGAGCTCATGGAGCTATATACAATCGGTAGCCAGCACTATTATCCCCTGCAGTGGGATAAATATGGATCTAGTACATCCACCCGATAAGATCTAATTAACCGTCAAGTCTTCCCCATCCCTAGGTTATATTTATTATATTTAAACTACACAGTGTATCAAGAATAAGTACAGTGCATTGTACATGTAACACGATAATAAGACACGAGCTTTGTTGATAGCATGAAACAAGATAACAGGAAATGGAAAACAAGAGATGTAGGATTTTAGAGGTGGCCCATGTGACTTTAACCCCATAAGAAGAGAGAGAGAAAGAGAGGAGAGACATGGGAGCAGGGGAGGCGACCGCGCCTGGCCTGGCCGGCTTGCCGGCAGAAGGCCACCGATGACATCTTAGCCGGCCAAGGTACCGGGAGAGAGAGGTAGAGTGAGAAAAGGGGGGAGAGAGAGAGTGAAAGAGAGGGGGAGAGAGAAATAAATAACAGAAAGAAGAAGAAGAAGAAGAAGAAGAAGAAGAAGAAGAGGGAAAGGGGAAGAGAGGTGACGCCCAGATTGGGGCTGGCCTCGCCGGCGCTGGCTCTGCCTCGCCGGCGGCGGCACACAGAGAAAGAGAAAGAGAGTGAAAAAAGAGAGAGGTGAGTGAGATGGAGAGCGAGTGAGGGATTGTTAGAGAGTAAAGTGAGAGAGAGAGGAATAGATATAGATAGAGAGTATTGATCAGGAGAGAGAAATAAAGGGGGAAGGCGGTTGAACTAGGTCGGGGGGATCCAGAGAAATGGAGAGAACAAAGAGAAAGAAATGGAAGGAATAGGAAATATAAATGTATTTTATATTATTATTTAATTAGGTTAAATTTTAACCAGTTCCAAACGGTTCTCAAAAATTCTATAAAATAGATAATATTATATGTAGGAGGAATGTGAAATTGAATTCTAGAAATTCGGTCTAGTTAAAAATCCTGGAACATTTCGCCAACACCGGTTTGACCCGATTTTTGATAAATTCAGAAAAATCTCAAAAAATACCCTGAAGTAAGAAACATGATTTTAAAGAATAATTTAAAAATAGATTCTTAAAATTCAACTCTGTTTGTGAATTAAAATTCTTAGAGCCGGTTATCGATATTAGTTGACACTGAAATCAGAGATTTTCCAAACTAATCCAGAAAATTTTTCAAAAAATTCTGAAAAATCTGAAATATTATAAAATAATATTTGAAATTGAAACCGACTTAATTTGACTATCAGAAAGGTCAAATTAATTTTTTACACCGTATCGAGTACCGATACTGTGATACGTACATCTAGGATCGTGGGGTTACATTCCTCCCCACCTTACAAAAAAGTTTCGTCCTCGAAATTTCAGTTCAGGTGGGAAAATGATATTCACAACCGTGAAACCTGGATGTTATGGGTCCACGATGCTTCTACTACGCCACTCTGATTTCTATAACGAACTCAGGGTGGAATAACTAGCGTCGTGAACTAAAGATAAAAGACTGGAACTGATAGGATGAAGAGAAAGTGAGAAGGGAATCAGATTATTCTGATTAACATCAAAAATTAAGGAATAGAAAGAGTCGAGGAGTGAATTGTCAACAAAATGATATTCTTGTACTCGTCGTTGGAATTCTCAAATTTAGATACAGATGAGTTTTAACCTGAATTTGATTGTACTATTGGTAAGAGCCCGAGTATAGGTGGTTACCTACATCAGCTGTGAACCTAGGCTCCGATACCATTCTGATATCGATAGTGAAAGCGAGATGGACGTATCACAGTATCGGTACTCGATAGGGTGTACAAAATTGATTTGACCTTTCTGGTAGTCAGATTGAGTCAATTTTAGTTTCAATATTTTTTTTTCAATATTTCAGATTTTCAGAATTTTTAGAAATTTTTCTGGATTAGTTTTGAAAATCTCCAATTTCGATGTCGACTGATATCAATAACCAGCTCTAAGAATTTTAATTCATAAATGGAGTTGAATTTTAAGAATCTATTTTCATATTATTCTTTAAAATCATGTTTCTACTGCAGAGTATTTGGGAATTTTCTGAATTTATCAAAAATCGAGTCAAACTGGTGTTGAATGGTGTTAGCGAAATATTCCAGGATTTTTAACTTACAAATCAGACTGAATTTCTAGAATCCAATTTCACATTCCTCCTTCGTATAATATTATCTATTTTATAGAATTTTCGGAAAGCGTTTGAAACTGGTCAAAATTTAACCTAATTAAATAATAATATAATAATACATTTATATTTCCTATTGCTTCCATTTCTTTCTCTTTTTTCTCTCCATTTCTTTGGATTTTCCCCCACCGACCTAGTTCAATTGCCTTCTCTCTTTATTTCTCTCTCTTGATCAGTACTATCTATCTCTCTCTATTTATTTATTCCTCTCTCTCTCTCTCTCTCGCTCTCACTTTACTCTCTCTAACAATCCCTCATTCTCCGTCTCACTTCACATCTCTCTCTCCCCTCTTTCTCTGTGTGCAGTCGCCGGCGAGGCGGAGCTGCCGCTGCCACCGCCGGCGAGGCTAGCCCAAACCTGGGTGCCACCTCGCTTCCCCTTTCCCTCATCTCCTTCTTCTTCTTCTTCTTCTTTCTGTTATTTATTTCTCTTTCCCTCTCTTTCACTTTCTCTCTCTCTCCCCTTTTCTCAATCTACCTTTCTCTTTCCCCCGGCACCTCGGTCGGCCAAGATGTCGCCAGCGGCCTGGTAGCGCCACTGGCATCCGACAGGCCGACCAGGCCAGACATGGCCGTCTCCCTTGCTCCAATGTCTCTCTCCTCTGTCTCTATCTTCTTATTGGGTTAAACCCATTAATCCACGCCCAATTAACCCATTACCCTATAATCAATCACTTAAATCTTTGGGTTTGGGTTATTAGATTCAAACCCGACCCATTAGCCTGCCAAACCTGCATCCAAAACCATATAAGGTAAAAGTTTATAAAAACCCTTGATACTTTATAATATTACATCTTGACCTATTTATTATATATTTAACCTATTTTTATTATGTTTAGTGTTCGGGTGATATCTGGAGCATCCGGATTCCGAATTGGACAATTCTAGAACCCTTACGACCGTAGAAAGACGAGCTACATTCATGTGCCACTTAGGTAAGTGTTTTTATTTTATAAATTATATTTATCATGTTTAATTAAATTGGTAGATTGCTTTATTAAATAAGTCGTGTTTATCGGTTAATCACTGTAAATATTATTTAATAAATTGTAATTATCATAATATCATTGTAAACATAATATTCATGATTATACTTTAAACATAATCGATAACATAATAATAATTTATTTTATTTTTTGATTTATTATAATAATAGATGAAATTGTCTAAATCTCGCGATTAATAAGTTAATAATTTTAATAAGTAAATTAGATAATGAATTGATAATTAAAATAGATAATTATATATAATAATTTGTGATATTTATCATTTTACTAATATTGTAATCGTTATTATAAATAGGATATCTGACACTCGATTATGTAGTATACCACCGTTACCAACACTGAGACACTACCTTTGTATTTCTGGGACACTGATATTGCATGTGGATATCTGTTTTACTGAACATTGTTATTGTATATACTTGTAGACATATCACACATCTCCTGTATTGCATTGATATTATTGTTTTAATCATATCTCACCGTTACACAGATACTATTACACATGACATCATTTATGTCTTCTTCATGTTTCGCTGATATACGGATACATCAATTCACTGGATACCGTCATTTCGTATATTTGCATCATCGTTGCTCTGTACACAGTTATATCATGTTCGTACATCACTATTATATATATTCACAGGTAAACAAGCATTGCTTATTTTTATATTCTAGTTGTGTAGATCACCGTTCTTATTACATGGATTATTACTACATGTATATTCTTGTATTTTGTTATATGATTGTTTCCCGTTACTTAGATTGCAACTCCGTTACTAGACATGTTAGCTGTTGATATGCGATGTGTGGAACTAAGTGCCACGTGGACCAAAGCCACGAAGGCCACCTCTAGAATCCCACATTTCTTGTTTTTCGTTTCCCGTTATCTTGTTTTATGCTATCAACAGAGCTCATGTCCTATTATCGTGTTAAATATATCATGCACTGTATTTGTTCTTGATACACTAAGTAGTTTAAATATAATAAATATAACTTGGGATGGGGGAACCTTGACGGTTGATTAGATCTTATCGAGTGAATGTACTAGATCCATATTTATCCCACTACAGGGGATGGTAATGTTGGCTATCGATTGTATATAGCTCCATGAGCTCCCGTTTCCCGTTTCCTGCTCCCCTTTTAGCAGAGGGCCCTGGTCTCAGCAATCATGAGACTGTTTAAGGTCGTGACCCCGGGTATGCACGGGATACACTCACCCGATAAGAGCTTCTTGACCATTGAGTTTCTAATTAACATAATAAAATAGTATAAACAGTAGTGACGCCGGAAACACTTGTTATTTGGTCACTCTCTCGTTCGGATTATGGTACCCGTATGCTATATTCAGATAGGTTTATCCGAAGTGCGGACTCCAGTATGAACTGCCAATGGTATAGAACACTGGAAGAGATTGATTAAAATATCAGGCGATGCTGATTGTTATTATTGTGTAAATTACATGACATGCTCGATACATGTAAATTATTGTCCATTTATATTTATTGCACTTTCTGCTATCTAAACTGCCATCCTGTTACATGTATTTTGTGCACTTCTTGTATCCTTCACAAATATGTTATTTAAGTGCGCCTATACTCTGCATTTCATATATGTTATTCATGTACACATATACTCTGCATTTCATGTATACTAGTTATGTATACCCTGTAGATACTGTTGTTGTATAATCACAACACTGTAGTGTGGTCATTCTGCATACTTCTTATATACATGTTCATATTCATCACGACACCATTATGCTACTATTATTATTAGATTAAATAAGAACTATGAAGTAATTAAAACTCCTACATGTTACTTATACACACTGATGTAAGTAAGAACACTTAAAACTGTATAATATTACTCATATTGAGAATAATATATAAATAGTATAACACTATTGATTGCAGTAACATAATCTCTCATAGTGACTTATCTATTATTTTTGGTAGCAAAGCCCGAACATATACACTGATAGTCATGATATACCACTAGATACTATTGTGGTAATGTCACTGTTATAACATGTTAGGGATAGATGATGTTAAATTATGATACTTGTATATTTCTTCTGATTGTTAGTATCATTATATTGTATCACTAATATTTAAACATGTATTATATATTATTATCATGATAGTATTACTATAGTATATATTACTGCTTTCTTCATTTTATCACTCACTAGGTCGCTTTCTAGCGACCCTGGGTTTGCGTGCCCAGATTACAGATCCGAGATATCGCTGTACCAGTTATTTCTCGAGACTATTTTGAGACCGTCACTGTTTCCTATTCATAGGTATCTTTGTTATCTGTTTCTGTTATCTTATTTATCCCTGTTTTCATATCTGTTATGATCACTCATCCCTTTTGCATGTATTCTTGTACTTATTAACACTGAAATTATTGTGTCTATTATATTTATTCAATGTACTGAGGCTTAGCGCATGTACTTGAGGGTATTTCCGTCTTGCGTATGTACGTCGCCGTAGCGTCTCCGTATCCGTGGGATTAGGGTGTTACACTAGAGATGTAGATAAAGATGTCATGAAGTAGACAATCATGGACTTACCCAAGAACTTTAGCACTTGGTTCATCAACCTCATGAAAGTGCTAGGTGCATTGGATAGTCCAAATGGCATGACCTTCCACTCGTACAGTCCCTCCAGAGGCTTGAAGGTCGTCTTCCATTCATCTACCAGCTTAATGCGAATATGATGATAGTCGCTCCTCAGATCTATCTTTGAAAACATACACGACCCTCCTAATTGATCCAACATGTGATCTAGGCGAGGTATCAGAAATCGATATCGGATAGTGATCTTATTGATAGCTCGGCTGTCCACACACATGCACCAACTTCCATCCTTCTTGGCATCAAAAAGGCCGGTATTGCACACGGACTCATGCTCTCTCTAATATGTCTCTTCTAAATCAGTTTTTCGATCTTCTCTCTTAGAACTTCACTCTCCTTGTATTCATCTGGTAGCGTGAGAGATTGGGTAGACTCGTTGCGGTGATCAGATCAATGTGATGTTGGATATCCCTCATGGGCGGCAGTTCATCCGAGAGATCATCATGAGTTATTCTTTGGAATTCTTTCAGCATTGGCTTTATCTTTTAAGGAACTTCAATTGCAGGTCTGACTTTTTCTTTGACTACCAAAGCAAGTCGTTGATTTGTATCTTTGGACTTCATCAAGAATTCACCTTGGTTGCATTTAGATTTGATCTTTCCTTCTTTAATCAGCTTCAATGGTAGTGGGATTGGGCTTCATGGCGATTCTTTTGCCCTCCCAAGTGAATATGTAAATGTTCTTCTTGCCTCGATGGGTAGCATTGACGTCATGTTGCCATGGGCGTCCCAATAGTATGTGACATGCATCCATATCAATAGCATCACAAGTAACTGAATCTTGATAAAAGTTGACAATTGAAACAAAGACATGACAAAGATTCATTACCTGCATGCAGGGGACCTTCTTGATCCACCCAATGGTGTATGGGTGAGGGTGTGGTTCCATCTCTAACTTCAAATAGTCTACCAATGCGGTAAAGACGATATTTTCACAATTGTCGTTATCGATGATGAGATTGCACACATTGTTCTTTACCGAACATCTTGAGTAGAAAACTTGATGTCTTTTGTGGTGTCAGGGTTCTTTTGGTTGCATAGCAATTGCTGGATCACGCTGGTGGCTGCTTCTCCTTCTTTATCGACAAAGTCGGAGTCTTTTGGCTTAGTCTCAATCAGCACCTGGTCCTCGTCCTTGAAATCCACCATGTTGACGGGCCTCCGTTTTGGGCACTCATTGGACTTGTGTCCAGGTTCACCACACCTATAATGCTTGCTAATCTCAGATTTGGCATATGGGTTCTTCTTGCCCTTTGTAATGGGGCGGATGCCATTGCTGAGTTTGTTGGAGGGGCATCAATTACCTTGGGGCTAGAGGTCGCTCAATTAATATAGATGCTTGTTGAGTTCTTGTGCAGCTGAATGTCTTTTCTGTTGCGCCTTTGAAATGTAAGGCTCGACCCTACAACCTCTCAATCTTCATGGCTTTATTCTGGGTCTCATCAATAGAGAACACGCCTTGGATGGCCACATGCTCCTGGATGGATCACGTTACCTGTTGATGTACTTCGAGGTCTGCTGCTCCTCTGTCAGGGATAGGTCGCATCGCGACAAAAGGCGATAGAACTCCTTTGTATATGCCGCAACAGTTCTTGTGCCTTGTCTGAATTGCTCATATTTGTGGTAAAGAATCTGTTGGTAATCAGGTGGAAGAAATCTACCTTGAAGAAGTTGTTTCATGCGCCGTCATGTCATCACGGTGGTTTGCCTTGGCGCCTCCGCGTGATCTGTAGTTGGGCCTACCTTGCGGCTGCTCCTCCTTTGAGCTTGTACGCCAGGAACATGACATGCTTTTACCAAATTTTACAAAGAAATGCCTACATCAAATATATTTGCTCTAAGTTCACCCTTTTGTAAATAAGTAAATTCAGTTGCCTCAACTCAAGCAACATGTAACTGCATGACGTAATCATGAGATTACACAAGGAAGAATCATAACCACCTAGCTACAAAGATGTATCTCGAATCAATGAAGTTCACAACGTGTTTTACCATTTTTTTTTTTTTCATTTTGTTACCTTTTTTTTCTATTGCACGAGTTGAATTTAAAATTTTCGATGATCCATACTGGTTTTATATCACTGAGTTAGTCTTCAGTGGCTCTTGTGTTGCATCTCGCAACACTACTGATAAAATAGTCTGACACAATAGGTAGTAGTAAATAAATTGCAGAGATTAAAATCCTTTTAACCTTTCTAATCACTATAACACCTAACAATTAGATTGTGTTAGTTGAAGTAAAACAAGAACATTTCAAACCACTAACTAGGAGACTATCCATCAAAATCAAGAGAGCCAAATGGGCAATACATGCAAGCCCTTCAATGCCAACTTACAAACCCCCAAGGAAAGCATCTGGGTCTCGTTATCAGTGGCGTAACCAGGACTTTGGACTTGGGGGGATCACTCTTTTTACACTAATTGAAATGCTCTATCAGTTATTCCTGAGAAAATAAACGATACAGATTTTTTTTTCCAAATTATGAGCATAATATAGTAATACTAGACTTGTGTGAAAAACATCAAATGTTTAAAATATAATTGTAAGCCCTAAAATATGATTCTCAAAGAGCATTGAATTGAATTGATAAAATGTGCTATTCAATCTATTGGACTGTAATTAGAAAAAAAAAAAAGGTAAGCTATAACTCTAATATTTAGATAAAAATTTATGATCCTAGGCCTAAATTAATAATATATTAAAACTTTCAAATTTTTTGATACATTGATACATTTTAATTGCCTTCAAAATTAATCTCTATTACTTTTTAAGTAGAATGTATCTACATTTATATCATTATAATACTTAAGTTATTCTAAATCATCCACCCTTATTGTTAAATATTCGATTTCTTAAAATATTTCTTTTCTAGATATAATTATTTTAATTTTCAAATTTTCTTTTCTTTTATTTCATTTCTTTTCCAAAGAATATCCATTAGAATTAATTAAAATTTGTGTTGGAAAATTAATAAAAAATTATGTTGGGGAATAAATCTTTTTGAATTAATAAAAGGTTATGTTGGAGAAATAACTAACATGGTAACAAAGAAAAAATAGAAAACAAAATTAAAAATATAATAACTAAAACTCTAGAATTCGAATCAAGGTATCTAAATAAGTAAGAGCCAACAAATAAGATATGAGTTATTACTATTACTTATTATGTGTTGTTATTTAACATAAATATATTTCATTTTGGACACAATTTGAAGGGGGTTGCTATTTTTTATGGGACCGGGGGGTCACCTGACTCCCTTTGACCCCTCCCTCCGTCACTAGCTCGCTATCAACATTCATGAGTTTTTACTTCCCTCTTCAAAAGAAAAAAAAAGAAAAAAAGAAAAAAAAAAAAAAGAAAAACACTAGCCTTCTCTATATGAATGAACCCATGTCACATGCACCCCCATCCCAATTTTTGCTTGCCATTTTCGGCCAAGACTTTGAGTAGTATGAGTGTAGTTGTCTGATTTTGATTCTCATCAAGATCACGACATGTGTCTTGTCACCTGAGGGCATCGCATCTCTATAGCGGGCCCAACTCACATACAAGTATAACATAGACCCAAGAAAAAAGTCTCGGGCCTCGCCCCGATCCCTTATCTGGTCAAAAGCCTCGGGCTCGCCCCGAGCCTTAATCTGGTCAGAAACCTCGGGCCTCACCCACAACTGGTAAGACATTACCTATCCGGGTCTATCACTCAACCAGAGCTGTACAACTCTTTGGGACAACCACCAGTACAAGGATACTCTCCTACTGGTACAAGGACCCTCTCCTACTGGTACAAGGACCTTTCTCAGAGCCACTCAATATTCTAACTCGAAGACCCTCTGGAGCTTGCTATTCTCACGCTACTTACAGCTAGATAGCATGATCCCTATGATTCATGGATCCGACTACAATGCCAAATCATCCCTACGTTCTAAACGTTATAACACTCCTATATCAATTCGGGCATTTATGAATAGTGGCAGATAGATATCTGTATGGCGATCCTACAGTCAAATGGCACGATCTGAACGGTTACAAGGAGATTATAACATGCAAATTATGCAGTAATGAAGCTCCAAGATATCCACACCCACGAAGACAATTCAGGCTGGTATAAATACTTCTTCTACATCATCGAGAAAGAGGAGGTTGATTACCAAAAACTAATAGTTTAGATCTGATTTCAGAAAATTCTAGAACTTATAATCGCAGATCACCCTGCTGAATTCATTGCAATCTCCCTATATTATAGTGAATTCTCTCTCTTCGCACCGTGGTTTTTCCCCCTTCAAGTTTTCCACGTAACACTCTAGTGTTTACGATTGATTTATTCTCTTAATTTAAAATTTGAGTGTAGATAAATTCTCCAGGAACTCATCTATTCAATTTGGTGCTTCCATTAAGATCCCTTGAATCTACACTCAAGATTTCCTCCCTTCTTTGATCCCTTTCTCAAAAAGTTTCAACAGACGAAGATGGCCCTACCAAGAAGAAGCTCCTCTCAAGCAGTTGTCACTGCCTCCTCAAAGGGAAAATCAATTTCCGCTGGGGGGCAGGGACGGTACAAATCTCCCTCCCCCTCACCTTGACATCCTTATCGAGGATGTTGGGAAAGCGCAATCATCCCCGACAGCTTCAGCAGAAGTGGGAGGCAATGGACACGGGGCTCAGCTTTCCCCCAAGGGCCAACTACTCCAAAGGCTCGCCAACCTCAAGAAGCAACTGGACAAGCAGAGACGGCCCACAAACATGAATGGGCAGCATGTGAGCAAGACGAGACCACACTGGAGAGGGACGCATCTAACCGCATGCAAAATCGTCTTCTCATCCAACTCGAGATCCTACAAAGGTCCTAGTCATCTCATGACCGTGAGATTATAGGGTCTTGGGATGACCTGTCTTCACCTCACCCCAACAAGTCCACCGGTGTTGAGACCAGTCAGAGACACTATCGGTCCTATAGCCCCAATAATGGCGAACATCTGAGTCTTCTGAGCCACACACGTGTCCGGTCCTGCAGCCCGAAGGACAGCGAACACTCTGAGTCTTCTGAGCCACACACGTGTCCGGTCCTGCAGCCCGAAGGACAGCGAACACTCTGAGTCTTCTGAGCCACACAAGGCCTCGAATATTCCTCGCATTGAGGACATCGCAGAGTTGGTTCAGAAACACATCGAGGGAGCGAGCCGGCAACCTCACGACTAGAGGATCTGGGAAGCCTAAGGATTTTCAGCTCCCCTCTTTCGACGAAAATCATGTCCCACCGTTTTTTGAGGAAGTTCATGATGCTGAACTTCGACCTCTACTCTGGTGCGACCAACCCCTACCTACTCTGGTGCGACCGACCCTATCCAGCATCTTCGGCACTACCAAGATAAGATGGTGATCTATTCGTATAACAACCTCCTCATATGCCGAGTATTCCCCTCCAGCCTCAAGGAGTCGCCTCCTATTGGTTCTACTCTCTTTCGAGCAACTCATTTCGAGACATCTAGGAGCTGAGGCAAGCCTTTTACAATCAATTCGTGTCCCTATGCAAATTCAAGAAGAACTATAACCATCTCTTCACCATCAAGATGAAACCCAAAGAGAGCCTCAAGCACTATGTCATTATTCTAGATCCAGATGGCTCTGGATATAACTGCAATGAAGATGTTGCGGCGGCAACTTTCATCAGTGGGCTGCAGGTCACCGACTCCTTTTACAAGCAACTAGTGAAACACGAGTCACCAAGATGAGGGACGTCCTCACTCGCGCCCAGAAATATATTCAAATTGAAGATGCTATCCAAAGTTTTACCTACTGTTCCCCAAGCGAGGGGGCGAAGTGGAGGAACATAAGGTGAGTGTCTCAATAATAGATCTGACGATTACTCAGAGAGCTGCCTACATCGAGCCTTCCCCCTAACGGCATCTCACGTGTCTCAACAGCAGGCATCGGGCCTTGCCTCAATGACTATTCAGAAAATTACCTACATCGGGCTCTCGCCCTGATGGCATCTCGAGTGTTTCAACAGCATGCACTGGGCCCTCGCGCTGATGACTACTTAGAGAATCGCCTACATCGGGCCCTCGCCTTGACGACATCTCGAGTGTCTCAACAACAAGCATCGGGCCCTCGCCCCGATGACTACTTGGAGAATCGCCTATATCGTAGGCTCGCCCTGACGACATCTCGAGTGTTTTAATAGCAGGCACCGGGCCCTCACCTCGATGACTACTCGGAGAACCGCCTTCATCGGTCCCTAACCTTGAAGGTACCTCGAGTATCTCGACAGCATGCATCAGGCCCTCACCTTGATGACTACTCGGAGAACCATCCTCATCGGGCCCTTGCCCTGACGGCAGCCCGAGTGTCTCAATAGCATGCATCGAATCATCACCCCGATGACTACTCAGAGAAATGCTATATCGAGCCCTCGCCCAGACGACATCTCGAGTGTGTCAACAACAGGCACTGGGCCCTCGTCCCGATGACTACTCAGAGAACCGCCTACATCAGGCCCTCGCCTGGACGGCATCTCGAGTGTCTCGATAGCATGCAGTGGGCCTAGCCCCGATGACTACTCAAAGAACCGCCTACATCATGCCCTCGCCCTAACAGCATCTCAAGACAACAGGCACCGAGCCCTCGCCCCGATGACTACTTGGAGAACCGCCTACATCGGGCCTCGCCCTGAAGGCATCTCGAGTGTCTTGACAACATGCACTGAGCCCTCGCCCTAACGACTACTTGCCGCCTACATCAGACCCTCGACCTGACGACATCTTGAGTGTTTCAGCTGCACCGGGCCTTCGCCCTAATGACTACTCAGGGAACAGCCTATAGTGGACCCTTGCCCTGACGGTTACCCATTTTCAGGGAGTCTCATGAAAGACAAAGGCTTGTTCCAACAACCTATATCTGGCCCTCACCGTGACAGCTACTCGAGGAACAGCCTATAGAGGGCCCTCGTCCTGACGGTTATCCCTTCTCGAGGAGTCTCCTGAAAGACGGAGGCTCGCTCAATAACCTATATCGGGCTCTCGCCCTCACGGCATCTTGAGTACTCAGGGACAGCCTATAGTAGGCCTTCACCCTGACTGCTAACCCTTCTCAAGGAGTCTCCTGAAAGATAGAGGCTCACCCAATGACCTATAGCAGGTTCTCACCCTGACGGCCAAGCCTACGAGAAGACTCTCCTGAAAAATAGAAGTCCTCCCTACTGCCCCTCCAGCCTATATCGGGTTCTCACCCTGATGGTTAACTCTTATAACCTACATCAGATTCTCATCTTGACAGCTGAAAAGCACTGCAGAGGCATTGAAAAGAATCACCCAGGGGGCAAGCTCTGACAACTCTCAAGTCACTCCGACAACTGTCAATTCTGCGTCATAACTCTCACTCCCTCACGTCAAGCACAATCAAACAAATTCAACAAGCCATACAAGCACACAGAAAAGACACACCGACTACTCAATGAAAGGTCATGCCAAAAGACGGGATTAGTTTACTCCCCTCCTTCTCATTCGGAGACTCCAAAAAGAAGTGAAGGTTCACCTAGAGGGGGGGTGAATAGGTGAAGGCTAATCTAATGGTCACTTAATGATGAAAGATGCAAATAATGCGGAAGCTAAAAGTAATTATGACCTAATTAAATCTTATTACACTAAACACCAAGTTTAACACAAGAGTGTTGCCGAATTCCCCGTGAAGGGCTCTGGACAAACTCCTCTAGATTCCCCTTGAATGGGTTGAGGTGCCGCGTTGGCTCTCTTGGTTGAAAACTAGTGTTAGCAAACAATCTCAAGCAAGTATATCAATTAAGCACAAATGAGTATATCAAGCATATAAAGATAGACAATAATTGAATGCAAGATATAAACAAGAGACAAAGAGAGAGAGAGAGCAATCGCAAACACAAAGGGTTTGTTTCGAGGTTCGAGCACACTTGCTCTACATCCCCGCCTTCGACGCACGAAGGAATTCCACTATGCAAGATCCCAATGGATCTCTCCTCGGTGCCGTAACACCTACAAACCCTCGGACTCTCTAGTCCCGTACACACCGCAAGCCCACCGGCTCGCCGAGGCCGCACCTCAAACAATGAGTTCGCACCCGAACCCGAAACAACCGAGTCCTCACTAGGACCCAAACAATCACGAGCACACTTGCCCGTCTCCTCAAAGAACAAAGAAAAGATCTTTGGTGATCACAATACTTTGATCACCTAAAGCACTCTCACTACAACACACCTATAGGATGAATAATCAATGGATAGCTCAAGTGTAGTGTGAGAAAAACAAGGATGTGAAAGGTGGAGGAAAACTCAAAGACTTTCTTTTAAACACTCTTGATAAATCTCTCCTTTTGATTGGAAATATTTGCTCTAAATCAAGTGGAGGAAAACCTCTAAATAGTTCAGGAAAAACTGGTGAAAACCCACTTGAAAATCTTTTTTCAAAACAATGACAAGACCCCCAATTTATAGGCTGCCAGAAAATGTCAGAGCTGCCGGTCGACCGGTGCGGTCGACCGCCAACGGTCGGATTTCTGACCGTTGGAGCCACGGTCGACCGCCCGGGTCGACCGACCCACTGGAGCTGAGAGTCTAACTCTCTGTCGGTCGACCGGTGCGGTCGGCCGAACTTTCCAGAGAGCAGACCGGCACGGTCGGCCGTCCTCCAATACACAAAGGCGTGCACGTTTGTGCACGTCGGTCGACCGGTCCGGTCGACCGACTCCAGAATTAGTCGACTATACATAGGAGCAAGTCGACTTATCTGAAGCCTGAAACATTTTTCTGGGATTTAAAAGTTTGTCTTTTGGCACATATAAAAATCCCATAAAATACTTAAAAATCTACAAAAATAGTTTTACCAATATACTTTGATATACAAACATGCTTGCACAAAATCAAGGCATGTTTTAAAAGATTGGACTATTTTTGTAAGTTGGAAATATTTGGCTCATGATAAAAACTGTATTTACCAAAACAATATTTTTCTAAAACATGTTTTTCCAAATCTTTGTTTTTCCAAAACATCTTCAAATACAAAAACAAGATATTATAATTCATTTTAAGGCATAGTGTGTATGGATATGATCCACTACACAATCAAGATGAAATATCTATGTTTTTGTCATAAAGCTCTAAACTTGGTTTTGGTTAAAAGATATGTATATGAGAAATACCAAAAATGAACAAAACACTTGAAATCTTCACTTGAATACATGTTTGGTTTTTGGTTAAAATTCTTTTCTAAAAACAAACTAAATCAAGAGTGTGTGTGCATGGTATACTTGAGCAATCCACCAACTACTCTATCCTTTACATTTTAACTAAAACAAAAACAAAATCTTATACCTAGACCCAAGTCTTCATCTTCTTGAAGTCTTCACTTGAAGGCTTCTCATCTTCTTGACTTGGTCCAAACTCGATCCATAGAGCTAGACTCCTCTTGAGTACTTGATGTGATCTTGATGCACAAGCTCTTGAATCAACCGGTGCTAGCTCCAAAACTTGACTTTAAATCCTTTATTGAAGCTCCACACCTACTAAGATCTTGATAACAAATCTGTCACTAATTAAACACAAGATCATTAGTAAACATAACTTCATGAGTTGATCATCATCAAAACTAGAGTGATAGGCCTTTGGGCCAACAATCTCCCCCTTTTTGATGATGACAAAACTCATGAGGTTATATATGCATGGATTAAAGTAAAGCTTCAAGGAAGCTCCCCTTAACTCATGCATACCAAATAAATAATAAATATATGCAATGAAGCTCATAAACATGTATGCAAATGATGGAGATGAAACATGCAACAAGCATAAAACAAAAGCTTTTTCTCCTATTTGCAATACAAAACTTATATGCATAAATAATAAGGAAGACAAATACTTCTCTCCCTTAAGCAATGAAAACATGCATATAAACTCAAATACTTCTCCCCCTTTTTGTCAATCATCAACAAAGGGTTCAAAGTAAAATCAAATCAAACAAATTTTTCTCCCCTTTTTGTCATAAACAAAGAGATCAATAAGGGGTAAAATCAAATATATCAACAAAAAATTTTTTTTTTAATTTTTCTTAAACAAAATTTTGAAAGGTATCAGAGCTTTTGTAAAACAAACAAATTTTTAAGATACCTAATTGAAAGTAATCATTTTTTTTAAACATATTGATACCAATTGACATTTAACAAATATGAAGTTGAAGCATTTTGATATCAATGATAAAATTTTTTTATTTTTCATCATAAACTTTGTGCTTTTAAAAATGTGAACCAATTGAAAGTTAAGCACATGAAAATCATATATATGTATGAGAAATGAGTATACCAAGTGAAATTGATACATACATATATAAGAAACAAAATATGAGTATATACAAAATAAGTTCATATTGATACCAATTGAAACGATTCAATGATACCAATTGACATAACAATAAGATCAAATGTATATCTCATAACCTATCATCCCTTGATATGCACAAGGTAAAAGATTTGTCAATTAAGCTTACAAGGCATACACGCCCATCCATCCGCCCATAGACGGTAGGGGTTTTCAAAAATAAATTTGAAAATAGTATAGTATTGAAAATCACTACCAAAAGAAGAATGATTAACTAGTTAAAGATAATTTTGAAAAACTAGTTAAAGATCCTTCAAAAACATGAAATCAAAGCATATGTATTTCATGAATCATGCTAAGTACATAAAAGTTCAAGCACTCATAGTCCATAAAGCTCAAAATTATCTTGAAAAATAAAAGATGAGTGTTCAAAGGTTATGTAAATAGCATTTTCATGAAAATAGACATTGAAGCTCAAAAAGATCATAAGTCACATTTTTAAATCATAAAATTTTTTATTTTTTTTAAAAAACAAAGCACACTTCTAGGTATATGTATGATTTATCCAATCCTAACAATACACATACATATCCCAAACATAAAAGAGTCTATTAATAATGTTTGCATGAAGGCAAGAGACTCACGGGTATACATGTATATTTATTAGATTTGAATTAAAAATACATATACATGAAGTAAAACATAAAAATTGGCAAAATAAGTATAAATGAGGAAATCATCAAAACTAGGCTATACATGTGCATATAGTGGGTACAAATGAGCATGAAGTGCAAACATATATAAATCACGTGTAACTCACTATTTGTACATGTATAATACAAGTTTTGATAAAAACTACATCTAAGCATGTTTTTACCACATGAAGCACAATAAATCATAAAACATGAACATGCTATGAATATGATATATGAACAAGCATGTAAATAAAAAATAGGAGTTTAGAGATTGATACCAACTCCAAAGCTCCAAAAATGGTGGTCTTTCCACCAAAGCTCCTTGATAGTGATGCATCCCAAAAGTATGTCCATCATGTCCAAGTGCATCTACTACCAAGGCACCGATCCTCTCACGTTTTGTGAGAGCCCTCACCTACATCAAAAGCAAATGGTGGGGGTTTTGGTACCCATATTTTCTTGAGTCCACGGGGGTTAGCATAGTGTTGAGGAACCCAAACATTTTTATTAGCAAAATTTAAAACATGCAACTTATCAAAACAAAATTTTGCTAAATGGCCTTTGCGGTCACAATGTGTACACTTATACACCTTAGGATGCTTATGTGAATGTTTGTGATCGTGATGTGCAACATAAGCATATGCATGATGATGATGTGCATGAGAGGGTGGAGTTTGTTTCTTTGCAAACATGGACTCCAATCTAGAATGGTTGAATGCACACGAGTTCAAAGTTGAACTCAAATAATTAATCCTATTTTTCAAAACATTTACTTCATTTTGATCAATAGAAGTGGTGGCATGTAAAGCATGATCAAAAGTCTTTTTCTTTTTAGAAACCTTTTCTTTTTCTTTTTCATTTTCAAAAATTTTTCCTTTTAAAATATTATTTTCTTGAAAAACAACTTCTTTTTGTTTTTCCACCAAAATAATTTCATTTTTCAAATTAGTGTTTCCTTTACATAAATCATTCAATTTAGAAAGCAAGGAAACATTCTCATTTTTCAAATCTTTATTTTCTTTTTCTAGGCATGCAATCCTAGATTTGAAAGAATCATTTTCTTTAAGCATGCAATCAAAATGCTTTTTCAAATTTTGTTATCTTTTTCTAAACATGCAATGCTAGATTTAAATGAATTTTGTTCTATATGCATGCAAGCAATGCTCTTTTTCAAAATTTTATTTTCTTTCTTAAGCATGTCATATTTTTCAAGAATAGTTTGACAAAATGAAGTGAGCTCATCATATGACATGTCCTCATCATCGGATTCGGAGTTTACCTCAAGGGGGTTATCCCCTTGGACCATGTAGCACACGTTGGAGGTGTTGCTTCCAACGTCCGAATCGCTCCCCGCATAGTATTGTTCATTTTCACCGAGGGAGATGAGGGTATTCCACACTACAAAAGCCGAATCAAAGTTAGAAACTCTAGATAAATAAACATCATCTAGGGTAGACTTTAAAGTATGAAGGGCTTTTGCATTAGCCTCAAAATTCTTACCATCTAAACAATATGCATTATTAGTAGTGACAAGATATACATGAAAACCTAGGGCTTTGAGGTACAAGGACATCTTCACCTTCCATATATGGATGTTAACAATGTCAAACATGGGTGGTGACATGAAGTCCATGGTGTGTGTACAAAATATGTGATTAGCCTAAAATGAGGATCTTTTACTCTAGGTTGTTAGACCAAATCAGAGTACCAAGCTCTGATACCAATTGAAGGTTCACCTAGAGGGGGGTGAATAGGTGAAGGCTAATCTAATGGTCACTTAATGATGAAAGATGCAAATAATGCGGAAGCTAAAAGTAATTATGACCTAATTAAATCTTATTACACTAAACACCAAGTTTAACACAAGAGTGTTGCCGAATTCCCCGTGAAGGGCTCTGGACAAACACCTCTAGATTCCCCTTGAATGGGTTGAGGTGTCGCGTTGGCTCTCTTGGTTGAAAACTAGTGTTAGCAAACAATCCCAAGCAAGTATATCAATTAAGCACAAATGAGTATATCAAGCATATAAAGATAGACAATAATTGAATGCAAGATATAAACAAGAGACAAAGAGAGAGAGAGAGCAATCGCAAACACAAAGGGTTTGTTTCGAGGTTCGAGCACACTTGCTCTACATCCCCGCCTTCGACGCACGAAGGATTTCCACTATGCAAGATCCCAATGGATCTCTCCTCGGTGCCGCAACACCTACAAACCCTCGGACTCTCTAGTCCCGTACACACCGCAAGCCCACCGGCTCGCCGAGGCCGCACCTCAAACAATGAGTTCGCACCCGAACCCGAAACAATCGAGTCCTCACTAGGACCCAAACAATCACGAGCACACTTGCCCGTCTCCTCAAAGAACAAAGAAAAGATCTTTGGTGATCACAATACTTTGATCACCTAAAGCACTCTCACTACAACACACCTATAGGATGAATAATCAATGGATAGCTCAAGTGTGGTGTGAGAAAAACAAGGATGTGAAAGGTGGAGGAAAACTCAAAGACTTTCTTTTAAACACTCTTGATAAATCTCTCCTTTTGATTGAAAATATTTGCTCTAAATCAAGTGGAGGAAAACCTCTAAATAGTTCAGGAAAAACTGGTGAAAACCCACTTGAAAATCTTTTTTCAAAACAATGACAAGACCCCCAATTTATAGGCTGCCAGAAAACTAGCCGTTGGGGGTCTGTCAGAGCTGCCGGTCGACCGGTGCGGTCGACCGCCAACGGTCGGATTTCTGACCGTTGGAGCCACGGTCGACCGCCCGGGTCGACCGACCCACTGGAGCTGAGAGTCTAACTCTCTGTCGGTCGACCGGTGCGGTCGGCCGAACTTTCCAGAGAGCTCTGCTCTCTGGAGCGGTCGACCGGCACGGTCGGCCGTCCTCCAGTACACAAAGGCGTGCACGTTTATGCACGTCGGTCGACCGGTCCGGTCGGCCGACTCCAGGATTAGTCGACTATACATAGGAGCAAGTCGACTTATCTGAAGCCTGAAACATTTTTCTAGGATTTAAAAGTTTGTCTTTTGGCACATATAAAAATCCCATAAAATACTTAAAAATCTACAAAAATAGTTTTACCAATATACTTTGATATACAAACATGCTTGCACAAAATCAAGGCATGTTATAAAAGATTGGACTATTTTTGTAAGTTGGAAATATTTGGCTCATGATAAAAACTGTATTTACCAAAACAATATTTTTCTAAAACATGTTTTTCCAAATCTTTGTTTTTCCAAAACATCTTCAAATACAAAAACAAGATATTATAATTCATTTTAAGGCATAGTGTGTATGGATATGATCCACTACACAATCAAGATGAAATATCTATATTTTTGTCATAAAGCTCTAAACTTAGTTTTGGTTAAAAGATATGTATATGAGAAATACCAAAAATGAAATAAACACTTGAAATCTTCACTTGAATACATGTTTGGTTTTTGGTTAAAATTCTTTTCTAAAAACAAACTAAATCAAGAGTGTGTGTGCATGGTATACTTGAGCAATCCACCAACTACTCTATCCTTTACATTTTAACTAAAACAAAAACAAAATCTTATACCTAGACCCAAGTCTTCACCTTCTTGAAGTCTTCACTTAAAGGCTTCTCATCTTCTTGACTTGGTCCAAACTCGATCCATAGAGCTAGACTCCTCTTGAGTACTTGATGTGATCTTGATGCACAAGCTCTTGAATCAACCAGTGCTAGCTCCAAAATTTGACTTTAAATCCTTTATTGAAGCTCCACACCTACTAAGATCTTGATAACAAATCTGTCACTAATTAAACACAAGATCATTAGTAAACATAACTTCATGAGTTGATCATCATCAAAACTAGAGTGATAGGCCTTTGGGCCAACAAGAAGGACGCAGCTGTAGTGGTCGAATTTTGATCATCAAGATCATGACACATCCCACCACCTGGGGGCATCGCTTCTCTGTCAGCGGGCCCAACTCACTTGCAGGCATAACATGGATCTAAGAAAAAAGCCTTGAGCCCTTATCTAATCAGAACTCCCCTGAGCCCTCATCTACTGAGAAGCCCCCCGAGCTTTCATCTAGTCAGAAGTCTTGGGCCTCGCCCCGAGCTCTCATATGGTCAAAAACCTTGGGCCTCGCCCCAATCCTTCATATGGTCAAAAGCCTCGGGCCTCGCCCCAAGCCCACAACTGGTCAGACATTATCTACCCGGGTCTATCACTCAACTAAAGCTGCACGACTTGGGATTTCAACTACCAGTACAAGGATTCTCTCCTACCGGTACAAGTACCCTTCCCGGAACCACTTAAGGCTTCGACTCGAAGACCCTATGGAGCTCGCTATTCCTGTGCTACTTACAGCTGGATAGCATAATCCCCGTGATTCACGGATCCGACTATGCTGTCAAATCATCCCCACGTTCTAAACGTTGTAACGCTCTTATATCAATATGGGCAGTTATGAATAGTGGCGGATATATCTGTAGGCAATTTTGCAATTAAGTGGCCCGATCTGGACGGTTACAAGGAGATCATAGCGTGCAAATCATGCAGTTATGGAGCTCTGAGATATCCGCATCCACGAAGACAGCACAGACGGGTATAAATACTTCTTCTTCTCCATTGAGAAAGACGAGTCCGATTATCAAAAACTCTAGTGGTTCAGATCTGATTCTAGAAAACCTTAGAACTTGTAATTACATATCACCCTACTAAATTCATTGTAATCTCACGACATTATAGTGAATTCTCTCTCTCTTCGCACCAAGTTTTTCCCCTCTCGATTGTTTCATGTAACTATCTAGTGTGTACGATTGATTTATTTTCTTAATTTACAATTTGAGTATAGATAAATTCTCTCAGGAATTTACCTCTATAATGAGTGAGCTTTATCCTATGATCAAGTTTGGCCCTTGCCCTGGAGGGACAGCGCTTTTGGAGGGGCATGGGCTCCGCCAACATGCCATACATGACAACAAGTGTGTGTGCGCGCGCGCGCATGTGAGAGAGAGAGAGAGAGAGAGAGAGAGAAGGTTTAAGAGAAAAAATAAAATAAAATGTAGGTCATGAAATGTACTTTGCAAGTTTACAGGGTGTGCATGATGGAAGGGGAAAAGAGAGTGTGGAGGGCTGAGTCCTACAAGTTTTTGGTGGGGAGGGGAGGGCTAGTTTTGTGATTTGGGTTTTTGGGGGTTCAGGTGGGGAAAAGATGGGTCCTCAAGTGTGTGCGTGTGTCGGTGGGTGGGTGAGGGGGTTAAAACTGATAAAATTCCATTTTTTATGAGAATGCTGGGGAGGTGAGGTTAGGGATGATAATCGATCGGGGTCAACCTTGGTAGATTTCTTACTCATCTAAAACACTTATGGGGCAGAGTTTGGTCAGTGCAAGGCAGGATAATAAAACAAAATTTTTTCTTCTTTTTGGATTGTTAGTTAACTGGTACACAAGGCCCAATATAGCCAGACTACCTGGGCCAAGGCCCAATATTCCCATGATCTTAAGGACACCTCCACTTCTCCTCAAATCTTTGGTATTTACAAATTTATCCTCCAAATCTTTTACATCTAAAGTTTACCCCCTTTTATTCTAAAAAGAGAATATTCTGTTTAGATTCGTTAACTTATCTATTTTTTAAAACAATAACTAAATTATCTTTATTTAAATAAATAAACCACTACATCTCTAATTTAATTTTATACACTAGTTATCTTTTCTACCATTTCTCCTCCTCCTCTGCTTCTCTGTCTCAAATTATGCATATTGTTATTTTATTTATTTGTCATAAAAAATCCACATCAAATTATTTTCATATACCCCTTTAGAAATTTGAGAAAAAATTCATGAAAATTTGAGAGTGAGATTTGATAGAAAATTTTCAAGAAGTTTATGTTTAAGGGGATTTTTTTTTGGGGGTGGGGGTCAAGAGAGAGATAGAGGAAGAAGAATGAAGAGGGTGAAGAGGAAAATAAATTTTGAGTTTGACAGTATTTGCGATAGGTCATGTAAGAATAATGAAGAAGAATAGAGATGAAAAAGAAAGGAGAAATACATAACAGGTATATACACTCTTATTTCATTCAAAAGCTAACTGGAGCAGTAAATTTTTAAAATCTAGAAGATTTAGGGGATAAATTCTAATATTAAAAAATTGAGGGTAATTTTCTGAACACCAAAAATTTGGGTTTTATATATCTTAAAACTCCTATATAAAATTAAGAATTCTTACATTAACTTTTAGAAATTTGAAAATTATAAAGTAATATCAAACAGGAAAAAAATGACAATAATAATATTAATCAAAAAAATAGTATATTTAACATAGATTTGGACTCATAAGTTAGGCCTAAAACAGCCATCTTAATGGTCAAGGTGGGATAGAGCCAGGCTAAGCCTAAGGAAAGCCCCAACCCCAAAATAAATATGTAAAATACAGAAATTGATGTGCCAAACCTGAAAATGTACTAATACACCATAGAAAACAATAATAGTTTGCAACAATACATAGTACAAATTAGTTTCAGTGGAATCGTGATACGTCTTGCTACACATAGACATGCCTTGTTATACCGGCTACGGTCTATATTTGAAAAGAAAAAAAACAAGCCTTGTTATATGATATATTCAAAGTGTTAAAGAGTGGTGTTAAAATTAAGATTATATAATACTAATTGTATTCGGAGTAGAAGTTTACTTATTGTGAACTAGTCAGTGGCTTCTCGAAACGTCTTGATCGAACACCCAATCTGCAAATTCACCTCAGAACAGTTTGATATCTGCAACTCTTCTTCCTTCCTGATCGTGGCGTTCTCCTCCGATCACCAGGTTTTTTTTATCACCGGCTTCCTTCGACAAACTCGTCGTCCATCATATCATCCAGGTTGATGATTTCTTCTTCGTTCAGCATGACATCTTCATCCTCATTGATCAGTTCTTCTGATAGTGATCGTCTTCTCTTTTTCGACAGATCTACTACTGATCTATCTTTTCTGATAGATTATCGGTGTTTCCTCTCCTTCGACCTATCTCCTCCTCTTCTACTTTAGTTTAAGAATCTCTCAAAACTTTCACTACTGGGGCTTTTTGGTTAGAGAGTGAAAGTAAGGAAGTGAGAAAGTAGTAATAGTTCCTTTGAAATTTGAGAATTGGTTAGTAAGTTTTTCGGTATTTGGATGTTGTTGGGAAATGGGGTCTAGAAAATGTTATGTCTTTTTCGGTGTTTGGATGGTAACGTGGAAGTGAAAGTGGAAAAGTTGACCACAAAGTTGACTGCAAAATAATATTAAAATAAAAATTAATTAAGAAAAATAAAAATTGGACTGTAATTAGAATGCAATTGAGA
The DNA here is from genome assembly GCA_038442645.1 of Agave tequilana. NCBI lineage: Eukaryota > Viridiplantae > Streptophyta > Magnoliopsida > Asparagales > Asparagaceae > Agave > Agave tequilana. Next base: position 47,767 of record JAVJIF010005291.1, read on the forward strand.
TTTATATAATCATAAAATTAACTATTTTGATGTACAACTTATTACAAATGAGATTTATTTGACCACAAAATTAACTGCAACACCCTAAAAGTGAGAAAATGGTTGTGTAAAAGGGAACAGAGAAAAGGAAAAGGAGTTTTCTAATTTTTCTTTTCTGCTGCTTGGATAGATAAGGAAGTGAGAAATGATACTTCCCTATTTTCTTACTTCCGCCCACTTCCTTGAATCCAAACAACCCCACTATTGAGTTTAAGAATCTCATAAAACTTGTCTAACCTTTTTTCCATGCGGATTTCGTATTATTTGAATGTCCGTCAAACTTCAAGCTAAAGAAACACCATATGTTTTCAGAGTCCACCATGTGTATCCTAAAAAGACTTAGGACTCAAATTCTATCTTAATACATGTGAAATAAACTTAGGTCTACTTCAAAAATACTCCATTATTGATTGGAATCTATCTCCTTATTCTTCTTTACAAGATACCCTTGACCGTCAGACATCTCCTTCTCATCGTCCACACTCTTTCAAACGCGCAATATCATATCCATCATGAGTTTGTGAGAGGATATTCGAGAATACATGATCTCTCAGAGTTTCCATGGACGATCAACATCAGTTTTTAGATTATTCAACTGATATTTTTCATATCTTTTAATTTTTTTTTCTTTTATTCAAGCTCACAAGATCCCTCCATCGTGAGTTTGAGAGGGTTTTAAAGAATAATATTAGAATTAAGATTATATAATACTAAGTATATTAGGAGTAAAAGTTTTTTTTATTAAACAATTATAATGCTATATATTTGGACATTGGTTCTCATCATTAATATACACAATTCTCAGTTTTTTAAACTGATTTAACGCAGAGTATGCTTGAAATACTCTTTGAATTTACTTCCTCAAACAATGTTACATACTTTCGAGAAATTGAAGGCTATTATCTACTCTTAAAAAACAATAATAAGACAAAAAAAATAAAAAACAGAAAAAACATACTAACGTTTTGTTATTATATTTGCATGTTGTTGTTTAATTTAACTTTAATTCAAGTATCATATTGATACTGATAGGCTGATAGCTGCCGGCATGGTCAAATTAAAAAAAAATATTTGAAATTTGAAATTATTTTTTATACAGATAGTGATTTGTGACGCGTTCTTAGAATATTGTAACCTTCTCTAACAAAAAAGTACATCATTTTTTTTTATTCGTTTTGGTGAATACAGCTAATTCCAGTCTTTGGTCAAATCAAAGGTCTACACCGTGATTAAAAGTGTGATTAGTTTATTTTGATTATTTTTCCCCTAAAGTTCATTCTCTATACGAGTTTTCATCCTCATGGCGACCTTTCAGGGAGTCTCCTGAAAGATAGAGGCTTGCCCGCATCGATCCTTCAAAGCCAGCTTATAATGCGATATACCTTGATGGCCGCCCGAGCAGATCCACCGCCTATACTTTCACCCTGATGGCAACTCTTCGGGGAGTCTCCTGAAAGACGGAGGCTCGTCCACGTCGATCTCTCGGAGCCAGCCTATAATGAAATACACCCTGATGGTCGCCTGAGCAGATCCACGGCCTATATGGCTTTTCACCCTGACGCGACCCTTCGGGGAGTCTCCTGAAAGATAGAGGCTCGCCCACGTCGATCCCTCAAAGCCAACCTATAATAGGATATGCCCTGATGGCCGCCCGAGCAGATTCACGGCCTATAATGGTTTTCACCCTGATGGCAACCCTTCGGAGAGTGTCCTGAAAGATAGAGGCTCGCCTGCGTCGATTCCTCGGAGCCAACCTATGTTGGGATATAGCCTGATGGCCGCCCGAGCAGATCTACGGCCTATACGGGTCTTCACCCTAATGGCGACCCTTCGGGGGGCTACCTAAAGGATGGAGGCTCGCTCACGTTAGATGCTTGGAGTCAGCCTATAATGGGATATACCCTGATGGCCATCCGAGCAGGTCAACCGCCTATACAGGGTTTCACCCTGACGGTGATCCTTTGGGGAGTCTCCTGAAAGATGGAGGCTTGCCTGCGTCGATCCCTTGGAGCCAGCCTATAATGGGATATACCTAATGGCCGCCCGACCAGATCCACGGTCTATACGGGTCTTCACCCTGATGGTGACCCTTTAGGGGGCTTCCTGAAAGATGGAGGCTCCCTAATGTTGGATGCTTGGAGCTAGCCTATAATGGGTTATACCCTGATGGCTGTCTGAGCAAGTCAACTGCCTATATGACTTTTCACCCTGATGGCACACTTTGGGGAGTCTCTTGAAAGATGGAGGCTTACCCACGTCGATTCTTCGGAGCCAGCCTATAATGGGATATACATTGATGTCCGCATCGTGCAAATCCACAGTCTATACGGGTTTTCACCCTGACGGCGACCTTTCGGGGAATCTCTTGAAAGCTGGAGGCTCCTCAACATTGATCCCTCGAAGACAGCCTATAGTGGGATAAACCCTGATGGCGGGCCAAGCAGATCCACGACCTATATGGGTCCGACCCTGACGACTACAAAAAATAGCTCCTGCTGCTGCTTCCAGGGGATGTCCTGAAAGACGGAAGCCCACCTACTTAATCATTCGGAGTCAGCCTATAATGGGGCCTACCCCCGATGGCTCCCCGAGCTAGGCAACAATCTACCTTGGACCAACATCCGCAACACAGCTTCGAAGCTAAGAGCCCCCTCCCCCCCCCCCCCAATTCAGGTACCATTGGGGAACGAATCCCGTTCAGGAATCATATTCCAAATCATTCCAAACGCTTCAGAACCACAATAACATCCCAAATAGGCGCAACAAGTCAAATCTCAAATAAGGCAAGACCTAAACGACACATGTGTTAAAAATTCTATGCTTTATTATAAAATTTCTTTTCGATTACATCCATCCAAGTATAAAGTGTGGATACATCTAACAAGAGTGATATAAGTACGAGTTTTGATTTTGCATGAATGTGTTCTTCCTGAGCGAAAAAGCGGAGGTGTTCATTGTTGTGTCCCCAGCTCCGTCAAGGTGAAGACTCTTAAGCAAACAATTCACCAGAGCCGGATGAGCGACTGAGAACTCCCTGGAAGCCACTAGTAAGGAGAACCGCGACTGAGTTGCAAACTGAAACCTACAAGGCAAAGCAGGATACAAATGCCAAGGCCGTAACTCTGAAGCGGAGACGGACCAAGGAGGCGACTCCCCGCAAGAGCACAGACCATTGACCCCTGATATCAGAGCCGGCGTTGAATTCCCTTATGATCCATGCTCTATGTTCGCTGTGAGGAAAGAAAAGGGATCAAACCCAAACTTCTGCCCAGTCCGCTCCGACCAAAGGCTAGACTTGCAACCAAGCAGAAGACAGGTCATTTCCTGTCCGTTTTCACAGTTCGACTTTGTCACAAGAGCCAAAACTACTTGATGATCTCATCACAAGAACCGAAATTCTTTGAGAAACGGACTCCTGAACATTAAGAGTGCAACAGTCATCACCATCCTTCTCTCTCCTTCCTCCACCAAACGAAGAACGAAGGAGGGACCGCCACTCGCAGAACAATGCAAGATTATCGCAGTAAGGAACTCTCAAGAAGCAACTCAGATCTCCAATGCAGGTTTTCCCCCTATTTATAGGAAGAAGAAGCCCAAGCGTCAACCGCTCAGATTCTGAATCCCAAGGAATACGAAGTGTTGCTCGACTTGAAACCCTACACGTGTCATAAAAGAAGGGACTTGAACTGTCGCACCAGATACAACATGCCCTTCTCAAAGTCGTTCGTATTCATAAGCGACGAGTACTTTATCAATGTCGTAATAGATGGGACGTGTATTTAAGGCTCTGCCAGCCTGTAAAGCCACGCGCGTCACAATAAGATAAGAATGAAGCGACATCAAATCAACCCAAATCAACTTCAGACTTTGCATCACTTTATGCTCCCCTCTCTTTATCAACATCCTCAGGACTTATAGCCCTGAGGGAGAGTTCCCAACCTCCTCTAAAGAGAAGGGAGTAGAGGGGGCATCTGTAGTAGTCGCTTTTTAACCACCTGAGATGTGACACGTGTCGATCCAGTCTCAAAGGGATGCACGACGCTCGCCACCTCTTGAACACCTAATCCGGAGTCTTCATCCAGTTTGTGAAAACACCTAGAGGGGGGTGAATAGGTGTTAATGCTAATCTAGAAACTAAATGCGCTAAATGCAGAAGCTTAAAACAACAAGTGTAGCCGAATTCCCCGTGAAGGGCACTGGACTAACTCCTCTTGATTCCACTAAATATGGGTTGTGGTGCTATATGAAGCTCTTGTGGTTAAGTATAAGTGAGGCACACACAAACAAGCCAAGCATATAAGGATGATAGCAATATGAAAGATGTAAGGCACAAATGCAAGCAAAAAGATATGATGCTAAGAATGATGCTTTGCATAAATAAAGGAGAGAGGGTTAAGAGAAATTGGATCAAATGCAAACACAATGATATGTTTCGAGGTTCGAGCCCTTAGCTCTACATCCCCGCCTTCACCACTGTGAAGGATTTCCAATCCACTATCTCCCACCGAGGGAACCTCCACCGAGGAGGATTTGTTACAATAATGGGAGTACCGAACTCCTCTCTCAAACACCGCCTCACAACCGAGGGGTAGGCCCGTAGCCAAACAACAACCAACACCTCTACCGAAGAGGGTTACAAACAAACTCCACCTCTCACTAGAGGGAGCAAACCACAAGCCTCAACCTCTACCAAAGAGGGAGCAAACACCAACCCAATACAACAATCTCAACCTCTAACAAAGAGGGAGCAACACAAGAAATCAAGAGTTTACAACAAGTGGTATGTCTCAACCACAAACTTCTTTCCTTTTTTCACAAACAAAGATCCTAAATAGAATAGGATAGAAGATATAGCTCAAGTGTGGAAAACTAGGTGTTTTGGAAAACAAAAACTCAAAGAAATAATCTTGGGAAAACTCTTGAAGATAATGGAAATGAAGAACAAACACAAATCTCCCAAAATTCTATTTCCTTTGATTTTTTCAAAAACCTAAAACAAATAAGATGAATCTTTTTTGGCACAAAACTCTTTTGAAAACTTGTTTAAAACAGTAGAGAAAGTCTGGAAATTTTAGCTCTAAAATCTTAGTTAAAACCCCCAAGAAATGGGGTATTTATAGGCCAAACAGAAAACTAGCCGTTTGCCAACGGTCAGAAATATGACCGTTGGGGCATCCGGTCGGCCGCTCAGCCGACTGCCCAAATACAGAGAGCAAAGCTCTCTGGTCCGGTCGACCGGTCGGTCGGCCGACCCACTGTGCTGCCAGACGTGCACAGCTCTGTGCACGTCGGTCGACCGCAAGGTCGACCGGCCCTTGGTGCGGTCGACCGAGCGGTCGGCCGACCTGGCCTGTCAGCCGCAGTCTGGGTCAGAAACACATGTTAAAATATTTCTAAAAATTCTTTAAAAACTTCTAAAAAATCCCCAAAAATAGTTTTAGCATTTTGCATTGATATATAAACTTGTGATAAATATTTTAACTCAAATATCAAGCATATGAAACTATTTTTGTGTCTTATCATTTTTACCAAAAACCAAAACTTGTATTTTATCAAACTTGACTTTTTCAATACATGAATAGGAAAGTCAAAATAAGTTTGTTTAAAAGTTAAGCATGCATGTATAGAAAGAATACATCTACTATACATATAAACCATTTAAACTTGTTTTGATCAATCTATTCATGAAAACCAATATCAAAACCAAAACGTGTATGTGTTGTGTACTTGAGCATATCAACTATTCTTATCTTTACACATGGATCTAAAACACACTAAACTAAAACTAGGATACCTAAGCCTTCTTGATGATCTTCCATCTTCAAGTCGACTTGATCCCAAACGTGATCCACCGAGTGCAAAGGTATGATCTTGATGCTCGGGCACGGGAATCACCAAGTGAATGCTTCCAAACTCTTCTTTTTGAAGCAATCACCAACTAATATCTTGTTAAATGATCTGAAACTAAAATCACAAGATTATTAGTAAACATAACTACATGAGTTAATCATCATCAAAACTAGAGAGGAAGGCCTCCGGGCCAGCATTCTCCCCCCTTTTGATGATGACAAAACTCATGGAGTTATATATGCATGGATTAAAGTTAAGCTTCAAAGAAGCTCCCCCTTAACTCATGCATAAACAAATAAACATAATGAATATGCAATGAAGGCTCTTAAACATGAATGCAAAAACAATAAAAGGCTCTAGATATCAATGAAATGTTCAAAAACAAAACATGCTCTAGATACCAATTAAAATTAAAATAAATTAAACTTAATATATGCAAAACATAAATATGCATATATAAAACTCAAAATCTTTCTCCCCATTTTTGTCAATCATCAACAAAGGGGTAAAACCCAAAACAAAATCTTCTTCCTTTTTTTTTTTAATACAAAGAAACAATCATCAATAAGGGGTAAAAGTAAAACTAAATCAATAAATTTTTCTCCTCTTTTTGTTCGAAAACAATGAATCAATAAAAGGGTTAATAAAAACAATGTTCTCCCCTTTTTGTCTAAAATAAAAACAAAAACCAAATAGGGGTGACAATCAATTAAGGTACTAATTGAAAATATGTCAAAGAAGCATCTTGATACCAATTGAAAGTAAACATAGATTAATCAACAAATGGTATATGCGATATACATTCTTGAAGAGGAAGATGTGAAGCTTCCCTACATAGATACATTACATGAAGGAGGGATGACAAGCCCTAATTCACATAACGTACACTATGCAATGCATAAGAGGAGATGTGAACCTCCCCCTACACACGTGTATCACATAAAGAAGAGATGTCAAGCTCCTCAATACAAGATACACTCAACATGAATCTATATGTAGAAGAGATGTTAAGCTCTCCTTGCATATAGGCAATACAAATCAAAACTTTTGTATTTATTTTCTTTAAACAAAATTTTGAGATACCAATTTTAAAACATTCAAATAAACATCTTGATATCAAAAGAGAGTATTTTTCTTTTTAAGTATATGATATCAAATGAAATGACTATTTTCTATCATAAAGCAAGGGAGTGGAAATACAAATACCAATTGAAATATGAAAAACGAATTTTCTCCCCCTTTATGAAATATCAACAAAACACATGCATAAGTTTGTTTAAGAAACCAATTGAAAATGAATCAATTGAAACAAAATTAAAGCTCAAGCTTAGCATAAATAAAATATATATGTATGAAAAATTTAATACCAATCGAAATTGATACTATTGGATTTGAAAGCATACATACATACAAACATATATGAGTATACAAGAAAAATCAAAATTGATACTAATTGAAGGAATTTCAATGATACCAATTGAAACAACAATAATGATCAAGTGTATACATCATATAACTTATCCTCCCAATCATGTTCAAGTTTAAAATGATTTTCAATATAAGGCATACATGAGCATGATCTCCCATCCGTCCTCCCGTAGGATGGTAGGGTTTTCAAAAAAAAATAGATTTGAAAATAAAGTAAGTTTGAAAAACTCTACCATATGAAAAATATCGCAACTAGTTATATGAAAAATTTGTAAACTAGTACGAGGTCCTTCAAGCAAGGAATAAAATAAAATTATTTTTCATGAAACATGAAATCCACAAAATAGTCAACACTCATAATCAATTAGGCATAAATATGACTCATGAAAACAAACACATGAGTAAATAATAAATGTGAGTGTACAAATAAGATGTGAAGATCATAATCATGAAAATAAGCACTTAAGCACGATATTCCTTGAAACATGAAAACAAGAAAATCATTAAAACTATTTAATCTTCAAGGTATATGTATGTCCTATACAAACTAAAGTATACATACATATTCAGACACAACGAGTCCACAAAGATATATGCATGAAGACACGTGGCTCAAAAGGATGTATATGTATAACAATAATTTGGATAAAATAGACATATACATGAAGTTAAATATAAACACATGGAAACATAAAACAAATCCAAAAATGGGAATACAAATTTAAAATGCATGAATCATCAAAACTAGACTATATTAGCACATCTAATGGGTTCAAATAAGCATTCAAGCTCAAACATATATAAATTTATTTGTGGCCCACTATATGTACAAGTATATATCCTAGTCTTAATGAAAACTAACATTTAAACTAGTAATCAAAGCATGAAGCATAAAATAAGACAAAAAATCATCATGATAAAAGAAAACATGATTATTATGTAAATCCACATGTTATTAAACCTATGATAAACATGATAGCTAAACAAATGGTGAGAACACTAAAATAATGATCCATATTAAACATGGGTGTCTCAAAGTGGCTATACATGCATGTCAAGGATCTAATAAACATGGCATTATCATAATAACTTATAAACATCAAACATGCTATAAACAATAGAATGAAAAGCATGTAAACAATAATTAGGAGCTAGAGATCGTTACCAAAACCTAGAAGGCAACTCTCCAAGTCTCCAAAACATGGTGGTCCTCTCCACCAAATATCCCTTGAAAGTGATGCATCCAAATGATTTCCATGAAGCTCGGAACGCATCCACTCCAAGGTACCGCTACTCTCACGTCATGTGAGAGCCCACACCTACATCAAACATAAGAGGGGTGGTCTTTGGTACCCACAACCTTTTGGGTCCATGGGGGTTAGTACCTTCTCTAACCCAAACAAACTTATTTGCTAAATTTGAAACATGTATACGATCATAGCAAAATTTAGCAAGGTGGCCCTTATGTCCACAATGTATACAAGTGTACACATGAGCATACATGGTGGAATGGGTGTATGCGTGAGAAGCATGCGTATGCCGTGATGGGTGTGCATGAATAGATGGAACTTATTTCTTTCGAAACAAAGATTCCAAACGTGTATGGCCCACAACACATTGGCTCAAAGTGGAGCCCAAACAATCAACACTCTTCTTAAGTAAAGATATATCATTTTTAATCAAAGAAGAAGTGGAGCATGCAAGGGGTGATCTAGGTGAAACTACCCTAGCATGGCAAACATGTGCATCAATCTTATTTTGCAAACAATCATTCTTCTTCAAACAAACATTCAAATCATTTGAAATAGAAATTATTTTATTTTTCAAAGCAACATTCTCCTTTAAAACAAAATCAATTTTTGAAGACAAGTTTTCATTTTTCTTCAAAATATTATTGCAATCATTTTTATTTTTCAAAAATTCATTTTCTTTTAGAGTAAGGTCTAGTTGAGATCTCAATGAATCCCTTTCATTATAGACCTCAACCTTCTCTTGCAAAACATTGTTAAGTCTAGAATGCAAATTTTTATTTTCTTTTCAATTCCTAGACTTTTCTTTTCAAAACCTTATATTTTTCAATCAATTTTTCACAAACAATTGAGAGTTCTTCATTCAAAGCATGGGCATCAATATTTTCATCATATGAAGAACTAGAATCAAAACTATCTAGTTGAGTTTCCGATTGTACCTCAAGGGAGTCATTCCCTTGGATCATATGATATTGTTGTGGCTCAGATTCTCCACTAGATTCCTCCTCCTGTTGGATTGGCATTTGAAGCTCGGAGGTGGTGGTGGTTGTCAACTTGTTCCACACTGCAAAGGCGGAATCAAGGTTAGAAACATGCATAAGATATTCTTTTGAAAGCGTGCTTCTAATTATCTCAAGGGCTTGTGCATTGGCCCCTATATGCTTGCTATCACTAAGAAAGGATTTCTTGGTAATGGCAAGGTGAACCTTATAACCTAGGGTTTGTAGGTAAATGGACATCTTAGTCTTCCAAACAAGAATGTTGGAAGGGTCAAACATAGGTGGGGTCATGAAGTCCATGGGTCCAAACTATATGTGTGTAAACAAGCAAATGCAAATGTAGATTAGCAAACAAAGGATCTCACTCCTAGGATGTTAATCCTAAAGTATCAAGAGCGTAGGCTCTGATACCAATTGAAAAAAACCTAGAGGGGGGGTGAATAGGTGTTAATGCTAATCTAGAAACTAAATGCGCTAAATGCGGAAGCTTAAAATAAATATTGCAATCACACTTAATACAACCAACAAGTGTAGCTGAATTTCCCGTGAAGGGCTCTGGACTAACTCCTCTTGATTCCCCTAAATATGGGTTGATGTGCTATATGAAGCTCTTGTGGTTAAGTATAAGTGAGGCACACACAAACAAGCCAAGCATATAAGGATGATAGCAATATGAAAGATGCAAGGCACAAATGCAAGCAATAAGATATAGATGCTAAGAATGATGCTTTGCACAAATAAATGAGAGAGGGTTAAGAGAAATTGGATCAAACGCAAACACAATGATATGTTTCGAGGTTCGAGCCCTTAGCTCTACATCCCCGCCTTCACCACTGTGAAGGATTTCCAATCCACTATCTCCCACCGAGGGAACCCCCACCGAGGAGGATTTGTTACAACAATGGGAGTACCGAACTCCTCTCTCAAACACCGCCTCACAACCGAGGGGTAGGCCCGTAGCCAAACAACAACCAACACCTCTACCGAAGAGGGTTACAAAACAAACTCCACCTCTCACTATAGGGAGCAAACCACAAGCCTCAACCTCTACCAAAGAGGGAGCAAACACCAACCCAATACAATAATCTCAACCTCTAACAAAAAGGGAGCAACACAAGAAATCAAGGGTTTACAACAAGTGGTATGTCTCAACCACAAACTCTTTCCTTTTTTCACAAACAAAGATCTTAAATAGAATAGGATAGAAGATATAGCTCAGTGTGCAAAATTAGGTGTTTTGGAAAACAAAAACTCAAAGAAATAATCTTGGGAAAACTCTTGAAGATAATGAAAATGAAGAACAAACACAAATCTCTCAAAATTCTATTTCCTTTGATTTTTCTAAAAACCTAAAACAAATAAGATGAATCCTTTTTGGCACAAAACTCTTTTGAAAACCTAATGGAAATATCACCGTTGAGGCATCCGATCGGCCGCTCGGCCGACTGCCCAGATACAGAGAGCAAAGCTCTCTGGTCCGGTCGACCGGTCGGTCGGCCGGCCCACTGTGCTGCCAGACGTGCACAGCTCTGTGCACGTCGGTCGACCGCAAGGTCGACCGGCCCTTGGTGCGGTCGACCGAGCGGTCGGCCGACCTGGCCTGTCAGCCACAGTCTGGGTCAGAAACACATATTAAAATATTTCTAAAAATTCTTTAAAAACTTCTAAAAATCCCCAAAAATAGTTTTAGCATTTTGGATTGATATATAAACTTGTGATAAATATTTTAACTCAAATATCAAGCATATGAAACTATTTTTGTGTCTTATCATTTTTACCAAAAACCAAAACTTGTATTTTATCAAACTTGACTTTTTCAATACATGAATAGGAAAGTCAAAATAAATTTGTTTAAAAGTTAAGCATGCATGTATAGAAAGAATACATCTACTATACATATAAACTATTTAAATTTATTTTGATCAATCTATTCATGAAAACCAATATCAAAACCAAAACGTGTATGTGTTGTGTACTTGAGCATATCAACTATTCTTATCTTTACACATGGATCTAAAACACACTAAACTAAAACTAGGATACCTAAGTCTTCTTGATGATCTTCCATCTTCAAGTCGACTCGATCCCAAACGTGATCCACCCGGTGCAAAGGTATGATCTTGATGCTCGGGCACGGGAATCACCAAGTGAAAGCTTCTAAACTCTTCTTTTTGAAGCAATCACCAACTAATATCTTGTTAAATGATCTGAAACTAAAATCACAAGATTATTAGTAAATATAATTACATGAGTTAATCATCATCAAAACTAGAGAGGAAGGCCTCCGGGCCAACAGTTTGAACTACGGGCCGGGTCGGGTAATTAGTAAAAGAGGTAAATTCAGTTACAGGAGATCTTCACCTCTCAGCCTAATTGTCATTCATACGGGACACGTACCCCTCAGGAACAGTTCGTCCTCATCTACAGCCAAGGGCAGACCATCAGATAGCGAAGAACTCTCTCCTATAACGACTTAAACCAGGATGTTCGGCTCAACCACTATCAAGATAAGAAACTTAACTATTCAAACTGACCAGGACTCCCAAACTTATCTGTTTGACATAACCTGTATAAATAAGAGTTCTCTAACGTCAAGGGATCTGGTTCATTCAAATCCAGAAACTCTAGCACACTTAGAGAACCCCATTGTAATCACCATTGATATAGTGGATTTCTCCTCCTCCTCTTCCCTTTCGGGTTTCCACGTAATTCCCTGAGTTTGTGTTGATTTTTCTATTATTTGATTATACTCACTTTATTATTTTGGTGTGTGGATTGATTTCTTAGGAAGTACCCACTGCAGTTCTTTTAAATTTGTCGTTATATGTAGGAAAATTTTCCGACAGCCCCTTATGTCAAGCCGTAATTAGAAAAAAACTAGCTTCATAGTTTAATTCAATAAAACCACTTCTTTTTTTAAACCAATCGGTGTGCTTACATGTCAAATGCAAAAGCGCTCCTCAGCGGCGAAAGACGCAAATGCCTCACAGTAATCACTACGAAAAAAGTAGACTGTTTCAAAGATGCAGACTGTTGGTATATAGAGGACTGCGATCAATGATCACATTCTTCACGAAAAAATGCCTTATTTCTGAGTCTTTAATAGACATCGCAGTCCTCACAAAAATGCCTTATTTCTGAGTTTTTATAGAACTGTGATCATGATCGTAGTCCTCACAAAAATGTTGTGCTTCTGAGTCTTTATAGATCACAGTCCTCTTTATTAGGACTGCGAGTCATAGTCCTCACAATTTTTTTTGTTTTGAGTTTTTATTAGGACTATGATCACGATCACAGTCCTCACAAAACATAATTTTTCAGCTTATATTGAGACTGCGACATTGATCGCAGCCTTGTAAAATGACCTAACTTTCAATTATTAAAAAGAATGCGACTATAGTCGTAGTCTTATAATAAAGGACTATGACTATAGTCACTGTTATCATATCAACTTCTCCATCATCAATAGGCACCCGTTCACCGACATCAAATGATGCCTAATGCTTTTCAAATCAAAAAATCACATCGATTACAAATACAAACAAAACTCATCATAAGAACAAACAAATGAGATCTGAAAAAGGCCGATTCCTAAAAAATTTGGTCCGGAAGCTGCCCTCTTTCAACCCCCATGACGACCTGATCGCACAGGTCGATCTGCGAATTACTCTACGTCGGGGTCAGGATTGAGAGGAGAGCAACGTCGAGGGAGATGGAGAAGGGTAAAGAGAAAATGAAAATATATTAAAAGATGGTGGTTGGGAGAAATCAATTTATGCTGACGTGGATGAGGTTATAGCGAATAAAAATTGGGGGGGGGGGGTGGTTTTTTTTCCCCCTAATTATGAAGGAAAGTAGGTAGCTGCAATGAAATTTTCCTAACATTTATCAACTATTATGAAAAATAAATTCTTGTTTTATTAGTCAATGATTCATAGTTATGTTGTATTTATATATTTTTCATACATGTTAAAATATTGTTATTTGCTTTTGCAATTGATTTCAACAAAGTTAAATCTATTTATTTTCATCTGCAAGAATCAGACACCTTACCAGTAAACTATTTTAAATGTGCTTGAATATTCTCAAAGCTAGTCATAATTTATATAATATATAATATTAAAACAGAAACTATGTTTAAAAGAGTATTAGTCTTAAAAGCTTAAAAAAGTTTCAATATAATCTTTGGAAAGTTAGAAGAAAAATATATTTATAATTGTATAATCACCTTGACTTTAGTTAGCATTGAATATACTATTTCATATAAGCTTGATGTTGAGATGACATGTCATTGTTGAAAGCCTACTTTTTATAGTTTTTCAAACAACAAGTTGACTAAAAAAGAGAGCAAGATACTTCTAACACGTTACAAAGCCGTTCCTCCCTCTACTTCTCCTTCGAGTAAAAAATTTTCCAAGGAAATGAATGGAAGTCTTGGAAATTCTTGTTTGAGCCCTTTGTTTGAGAATTTATTTGCACTATGTTTTTTGATCCAGTATATTTGTGAGTCATGTTTGTATCGTAATATTTAGTTGTGAAATACAAGATAAATTGTTTATAAAAAAATTTATGTTTCATCTCTACTAATATAATGGAAGAGTTTTTCGACTGATTTATTGTCGTCAGTTGTTTCAGAAAATTAAAATAAAGTATTGACATGTGCAAATACATACAATTAAAGAAAGGGTGCGATGTTTGGGACATAACTTGAAAAGAAGACGGCACCCAAACATTAGTGGAAATATTCATTCATTTTCTGCGTATAATTAAAAAAAAACCCTGAGCAAAAGTTGGATATTTTAGTTTAGAATCACGTTATTAAAGGTACGTTTCCTCAATTTAAGGGAGTGAAATGTGAAGCCTTACAAAAAAGAAATTTGACGGCGGATTGATGGGCAAGTGGGCAACGATCTTGAGTTCATTATAGTCTAGCAAAAGTAATCCATTTTACCAATTTTCTTTTACTTAGAATTTTCGTCTTCATGATTTGCTTTGCATACAAAGAAAATTAATCATGGATCTTCTAGGTCTAAGGGTTCGAACGGGGCCGGGTCGGCCCGCCAACCTGCACGGACCCGTCCCGTGCCGGCCCCAGCCCGGGCCCACTCCTCTACTCGGGGGGTGCCCTGGTGGGGCAAATGCGGCCCCACGACCCCAGCGGGCCGAGCCACGCCCGGGGTCCCTCCTCCCCCCCTCCGCGCCCCCACCCCTCAACCCCCCCCCCCCCCCCCCCCACCTCCTCCGCCCACCACCCTCACCTCCGCCCGCCATCTCCTCCGCCCGCCACCTCCGCCGCACCTCTGCGGCCTCCTCTGTCGGCCTCCGTCGCATTTTCGCTGCCCCCTCCGCACCTCCATCGCACTTCGACGCCCACCACCCTTACCGTAGCCGTTTTTTCTTAAATTATAAAAAAAATATGCTTTTTCTATTATTTTTTTTAAATTATAAAAAAAATCTTCTTTTACTAGTATTCAATCCGATGACCTCCAACTTAAGTACCCAAATCACAATATCAAATAGGAAGAAATTAAAAAAATAAGAAACCTAAACATATTTATTAGTTTTTGACAATTTTTAATAAAAACTGGCCCGGCCCGACTCAGACCAGCCAGGACCCCGGGCCGTGCCCGGGCCCGAGCGGACCGGGACGCCCGCTTTTCTCGGGCTTTTTTATAAATTATATAAAAAAATACTTTTACTAGTATTTTTAAATTATAAAAAATTATGATTTTATTAGTATTCGAATCAATGATCTCCAACTTAAGTGCCAAAACCACAATATCAAATAGGCAGAAATTGAAAAAAAGAGAGACCAAACATATTTATTAGTTTTTAAAAAATTTAATAAAAAACCGCCCAGCCCCGTTCGGCCCGGCCCAGGTCTGGCTCAGCCCGGCCCGACCCGACCCAGACCGGCCGTGACCCCGGGCCGGGCCTGGGCGGTCTGGGATGCCCGATTTTCTTG
This sequence comes from Agave tequilana, assembly GCA_038442645.1. Taxonomy (NCBI): domain Eukaryota; kingdom Viridiplantae; phylum Streptophyta; class Magnoliopsida; order Asparagales; family Asparagaceae; genus Agave; species Agave tequilana. The sequence goes on from JAVJIF010005291.1 coordinate 63,297, forward strand.
GGCGAGTCTGAGCTTCCTGCGGGTTCAAGACCGGGCCGGGGCAAACCCCAGTCTAAGTCAACCAGGGAGTCTCCTTTGAAATATTTTAGTCACTTGGGGTGTCCTACATAAATTCATTGTCCACCAGGGTCCGGAAATTAACATGCCCAAATTCGAAGACAAGGTCTTACCAAAAATTCTCCTTAAAAAAATACAACACCAACTCCAACCCCAATCAATATCACATGGGAGACAAACTCTCTTGCAAGGAATGTTACTCATCTAAATTCAGTAATCAAATAAATTATTCCTCGAAACAAATCAAATAAATCACATCTCTCGAGTCTTTAGTTGCCACAAGTTAGCATGAAACCACGTAGATCTTTGGCCTGATTGTTGGCAAAGAAATCATCTCTTCCATCAAATTCAAAGTCCTTTGCATATTAATCTATCAAACATGCGAATGGTTCTATGCAATTCAAATATGAGACTGAAAGAGACATTAGGACTTTGTTTTAGATTAATTGTAGTTAACCCCCCCTATGTTATCAAATATCAACAGTCAGACAGGTGACTTCATTCAGATTAATAATTAACACCATCAGCCGTGATAATTATACAAAGAGACGGATCCACATACAGTCCAGTGCGAGAGGACGCCCACACTGAATTTTATATAATAATAGAATAGTACATACAATTTTTAATTTTTTTAAGATTATTTTTACTAATATAAAGACAATTTTGAGTTTTAACTCAAGTGATAACTTATAAATCTAACTGGAGATCACAAGTCAAAGTCTTGATGGGTGCAATATTAAGTTTTTATTTTTTTCTCTCTTGCTATATTATATTTACGCTCACACTGAAATTCTATTATATTTACGCTCGCACTGGAAAAACATCTTACTTCCGCCATTATTTATACATGATCCCTCAAAATGCCATCAATCATTTTAATGTTAATTAACCTCAATTTTTATAAAAAACTTAACAAGATAATAGTAAAAGAGGGTAAAATGACAAAAACAATAGTTCATGAAAGTAAAACACCAAATCTACAATAATACAAAAATAATTAATAGCAATTAATCATTTTTTTTCCCCTTGATGTTTCTCCCTTAATTGAAGATTGAAGGCTTCTTCATGCTTAAAAAAGTTTTCCAGCTGAAGACCGAAGACCTTGACTCCCACTTTGAAAGGCGTGATTCAAAGTTCAAAGCAATTTTTCTTGAGACGAGCTTCAAAAATTGCAAGAGTTAATAGAGTTGTTCTCTTTCAGTCATGTGCTTGGTAGCATGGGCTGATGATTTTACTAATTTTTTTTTGGGAATTTGGTGACTCGAATTCACTTGAGTGATTAAAAAAATATGACAAGAGAGAAAGATTGCTTAAAAGTAAAGATAGATTTGATTCATGTGTGCGAGCCACACACATATACTATAAGATGATCAATCTTGCGTTAATACGTAGATAAGTTGTCGGGTTCCAGAGATGCAAAACATTAAAGTATTTAAACCTCTTATAATATGTGTATGTGGCTCACACACATGAACCGAGCCCAGTAAAGATAGTTAAGTTTTCAAATACGACTAGATCTTAAACTCCAAAAGAGGAACCTTTTAGATAATTGGATTCTAAATATGTTTGACATTACCATCAAATTAGTGGATCCATTGTCGTAAAACTTTTTATCTTTTACATTGGTGGAAAAATTGTACTCCATTTATAATTAATATTTTTTAACTATAGTAATATATTAAGTTAATTAATAGAGAAATATTTGGAGGCTGTGAAAACAAGAATATGTTTTTTCAAATTTACTTTCACACCTCATTTCTCTAATTAGAGTGTTTGGAACATAGAATTGTTGGATCTATTGCTTTGCTTTCCCAAATATGGTTAGTCAGAGAAAGCTATGCCTTGCTTCGCAACAAGAGTTAGCACCGAGCTTCTAACTCTTGCTAACTCTTCTAAACATTTATTTTGAAGTGAAATTGGGACATGAGTTGTCAAGGACAAAAAATTGAGCTGTTTTTTTTTCTTTTTGTGAAAAACATTATGCATTTTGCTCCTAGTTTTTTTAGGACAAATGTTTAACTCTTACACCAGCCTAAAATTAATCTGGAGTTAATACACCAACAATAAACTCTTACTCTCTCTTTCTTCTTTTCTTTTCTTACTTTTCTCTTCAAATAAAAGTTGTAGCTTAATTTTGAACTTGGGATCTCCCATAAATCAGTTTATTGTTTGCCATTGAGTCAAGCCTTAGTGACATGCTCTTATCAGCTTGATTATCTTAATTACAAAATAATAGATGATTAACCAATTCAGAAATAATTAATGTGGATTTTATTATGAAAAAGCAAGAGACAATGTGGTCAAAGACAAAGGCAGAAAAGGTTGAAGCAACTACCACATGTTGGGAAGAAGTGTTCAAAGAGCCTAAATCCCTTTCCCACTTAAGTACAGTGTTCCAAAATATTGCGCGCGCCGGGCAACAACCAATAAGAAACTCTAACCAACAGAAAAAGATACACCAGAGAAGTACACAAAAGACAAGAATAATTAAATAAGAGAGAAAGTTTTAACGAGGATCGGCAATTTGCCTACGTCCTCGGGGCAAGAGAGAGAGATCTTATTAATTCAATAATCAATTACAGGTTACAATTCATGGATACCCGTTAATTTATAACCAGAGAGTCTTAAAGTTTTAGGAAACCATAATTGAATTCGACTCCGGATCAGAAACAGAGTTCGAATCCCAACAGGATTAGCAGATCCGTCTGTCAGTCGACCGCTCTTCCTTCGGTCGATCAAACTGTCGACCGACCCTTAACAGAAACTGGGCTCGTGCAGTCGGTCGACCGCTCGGTCGGCCGATCTGTTGTGCACCATGCTGTGCATGTTGGTCGACTGGGCGGTCGATCGGCCTTCTACTCTGACCGCATATGGATTACGTTCTCGCTCCTTTTAGACTTCGATCTCTGTACTATCACTTTCAGTGAGTTAAAAAACTCTTCAATCAAGCTTTTATTTCTTTCTTCCTACACAAAATTTATAACAATTTTCTTGAGAATAGTTTTAAATATTTAATTTCGGTTAATCGCTTACTCATTCACTTGCTTTTAACAATTTCAACAGAGGATTGGACTGTTTGGTTTTTAAAGGATTAGACCTTGGTTCATGAAAAGTTTCAATTTCAAGTTATTTTACTATGTTTTGTTTAAAAAAAACATCTAGAAAAGGTAAATCTACATGGCACAACCAGATGGATGAACCCAACTCGAAATATGAACCGGAAAAGAAATTACCTATTAAACTGATCACAGGAATACTAGTTATAGTACCTATCAGCTAAAAAAGAATCCTTCCAGTAGTATCGGTCATTTCCCCTAGTTTCCTCCACATTTCATCAAGTGTGTTGGGGAAAAAGTTTTAAGAAAAATTAACCATTAAGTTTAGGTCTTTATGTGTGAGTAATACACCACTGAAGTGAATGAAAATGTGATGCATATAATTGAGAGTTGAGAAAAAAACCAACTAGCTTGAATTTTGGTTGATGAGTATCCAACTTTTGAAGGACATGCCTTTCTCAATATTAATAATATTAGAGCTCAGATTGTAGTCCAGAAGAGAATTAATAGAATTAATCAAACTAGGTCTGAAAAGTTTCAGATGACTAATTTGTGATTATGTTTTTTTTTGAAGAAATATCCACAAACTCCAGAAATGATGTGCTTTGATTAGCTTGACACTAAAAAAGAAGACTTCAGATTAAACTGCTGGTGTGAATATTGTTAATTTTTCTTTCCCTTTTTTTTTGTTGACAAGTGTATTAATACTAACCTTATGTTAATTAAATGAACCTTCACTTTAGATTCTTGGCCTTGCCACTGACTCCCCTTGTTGATTGGCCTCTGAATGATGGCAACTGTTTGAAAAGGGCTCAGAGCCCAACATTTGACCACAATAATCTTCCTCCTCCACTGTTTTTTTTATTCTCTTCTCAACTCTCATCTTTATTGAATTTTATTCATTTGACCAGCAAAGTGCAAGCTCAAAAATGGCAAGAAGAAGACTCTTATTAGGTCATGTTTGGCTGTTGGAAAACAAAAGGAGGAAATGTGTGTGAGCCTTACTCGTTCACTCTCTTCGGCGTTGAAAACTAACAAGCAACTGCATCAAAAAAGGTAATCCGGAAAGGTGAGATTCACGTGCTTTTCCTTCAAAGTTTTCAAGGCCAACAAATATATTGGGGATAAGAAAAACACGTGGAGCCCACATGTCACACGTCAGGGCAAAAAATAGAGTTTTCGTCCACTTTCAGCGCAAACAAATAAACCCTCAGCTTCAAAGTCACAATCACTCTCTCACCCGCAAATATTTGAATATGAAAATCAAATTTTAGTCCCTCTTAAACTCATATTTGTGTGTTAGTCTCCAATAACCTGAGACACTCCCTGTTTGGTTAAGGGTGGAAGTAAGGAAGTGAATAAGTGAGGAAGCGATAATAGTTCCCTTTGGAATTGGGAATTGGTTAGTAAGTTTTTCAGTGTTTGGATGTTGTTGGAAAGTGTGGTTTGAAAAATATTTTGTCTTTTCCAGTATTTGGATGGTAATGTGAAAGTGGAACCACAAAGTTGACCACAAAGTTGACCGCAAAATATTATTAAAATAAAAATTAATTAAGAAAAATAAAAAATGGACTGTAATTAGAATGCAAGTAAGATTTACATGATCAAAAAATTAACTGTTTTGTGCTACAACGTATTAAAATGATATTTATATGACCACAAAATTAACTGTAGTACTCTGAAAGTGAGGAAATAGTTGTGTAAAAGAGAAAAGAGAAAAGGAAAAGAGGTTTTCTTATTTTCTTTTTCTGGTGTTTGAATAGATAAGAAAGTGAGCAATTATACTTCCATATTTTCTTACTTCCGCTCACTTCCTTGCAACCAAACACCGCCTAAAGAGATTCCCTCTGGATAACAAATGTTCTAACTCATTGAAATATTTTGTTAATTCTAATGGATATGATCTCCCCAGTGGTCCAATCTCTCCTCCTCTCTCTTTAAAATTTCTAGCAATCTTCAACCCCTCACATGCCCACCCATTTATAAATATAAATTTATGAGGGACTAATATCTAATTCCAATAAAATCTCTAAATGTTTTTTTCTTAATATTTTGCCTGCGATCTAGGGGTGCCATCGGATACGATACGGATCGGATATTACCTCTACCATATTCATATCCACACCCAACCTTCGGATACGTATACGGATATTGGCGGATGTGAAAAAATGATATCCGTATCCGCCAAAATCGGATATTCGCGGATCGGATGCGGATACTAATCGGATATGTTAAAAATGAATATGGTTAAAGATAAATTAAATAGAAATACTTATATTACTTTTTATCTCAGCTACTACAATATTAAATGTGATACATAATATGATATTATTGTGTACATATCAATACATTCATCGTATTCATTGTCATTTGACTTCTATAACAATAGATTGCAGGTCCTCCGGTGCTAAATGTCAATTCGGATGACATGGTTGATGTCGAAATACTCAAAATATCATGTGGTGCTCTTGCAAGAATCGAATACTTTTCACTATTACTTTTTCACCAACTCAAAATATCAAAATTTAATACCTTATTCCATTGAAGAATAGTCTTCTCCATACCGATATCATTATGAAGCACGCATCATTCGGATATCGGATCGGATACGAATAAGATATTACTTTTACCATATCCGTATCCGCACCTACCTTTCAGATACGGATACGGATACGAATATTGACGGATGTGAAAAAATGATATCCGTATCCGGATTGGAGGCGGATTCGGATGCGGATATCCGCGGATAATCCGTATCCGGTGGCACCCCTACTGCGATCTCTCTTTTTATCTCTTAGCGTGATAGAAGTGAGTTTTTAAGAAATAGACATAATTTGCACTAAAAATGGGTGGATTAATTGTTCAACTATATAATTAGACTTAGGTAGACTGCATGACTTGCAGACTTGCTTATCAATTAGTGTTGGTCATCTACGGCACAAAACATCTTAGATTGCATGATACCTTGCAAATACTCAACCTAATTTGACATAAAGACAAACCCTAGATCTTTTGTTGGGTGTTTGTGCTTGTAAACTTATGTTTATGGTTCTTAATTTTGCTAAGCTTGGAGACATAATGAGGTCAATAATGTGTTTCTTGTGGGTTAAGTTCATGTCCTCATGACACCTACTGTGAAGATGATCTGCTTTAGATTTTGGTCACTAGTCAAAAAATGGATTTTTTGGGGGAAAAAAAATAAAAATCCTCAAAATTTAACATCTTTAAAGAATTATGGCATACCATTAGCCATTGGAGACTGATTTCTTGGCCAATAAAAGTAATGTTTCTTCTCTCAATAAAGTTAGTGGATTGCAGAAAATTGGAGATTCTTGTGTAAAACCAACAAAGAAAATAATGACAAGAACAAGAACACAGTGATTTGTTTTCTTGTCTGTTTATTTTCAGATTCAAATCTCCCAACTCGCAGTGAGACCCAATCAAACTGTAGAAATCCCTGCTTGTTAATCTGACTACTCAGCCAGAGAACAAACAGTGGCAAAGCATCAAAAACAAGAAGAGATGAAATTCGAGTTTAGACATGTCATCGAGCAAACAGGCATCAAGGTCAGTCATTGAATCGAGTAGTATTTTCCTTTTTCATTGTAACAACAAGTATGGGTTGAGTTATATCCCTACTCTAAAACACACCAAAGAATATATGTATAACTTTTACCTCTCGTTTTCAGAGAGCTCCAAAACCTCTACAATCCTCCAACTCACAAAACCTCCCTAAACTTCGGCGCACCTCATCGGAGCAAACCCGAGCCTCGACTTCTCGGTATCATACAGCATATGGAAGTTCTGCTGCTGGTAGTTTCCGATGATCGACAGCGATGATCTCGGTGTGCCCAGGATCGCCAGGCACATGATCTGCTCGGGCTCGAGGCGGATGAAGTAGTTCTCGATCGGAAAATCCCACACCGCGCCGTCCCCGAACTCAATGCTGAATCCGGGCATCTCCACCTTGCCACCCCGCTCACATTGTAGCAGGGGCTGAGCACGGGGAAGTCTCCGACGACGGGGTACTTCACCCTCTTGACGAAGGCCTCTCTGATCGCCTCGTAGGCCGGGTCGGCGAAATAGCTGAGGGTGGTGCCGGAATCGATGATCGTGCCACCGGCGCCGTCCTTGCTCAAATCCCAAGTCTCTGCCGGAATTTTAAGCAGTTCTCCTCCGACACGGATTGCCTTCACCTGCACGTAGTAGAAGGTCTCAACGGCTGCGGGGGCGTTTTTTCCGGTGACGAACGAGGTGTAGTTCAAATTGGGGTGGTTGACGAGGGTCTGGTCCTCGCCGAACACCAGCTTGCTGCTGACAGAGAGGTCGCTGTTCCGGTTGACGAGGCAGTAGGAGAATGTGTGGCCGTAGAGGGCCCTGAGCTGGGAGGCGAAGGACAGGGGCCCGCGGCCGAGGCCGAGCAGGCCAGCAGCGCCGTGGAAGAGGCCCCTGTTCCAGTGGCCGCAGCCGAAGATGACGTCGTCTACTTTGTGAGACTCCGGCCCGCCACCGCCGGCGGCGGCGGAGCTAGTCAGGTTCACGGTGAACGTTTCCAGTGCGAGGTCGCCGGTGGTGTTCGACCGGTCCCCGTACCAGTAGAAGTAGGGGCAGGGGGCGGCGGGGGAGCAGGGGGAGCGGCGTCGGGGGGCGTCACGAGGGAGCATCGGGGGTCGGAGCAGGGGATGGGGCGAAAGGAGGAGGAGGCTGCGGGGTCGAAGACGGGGCCGTGCTGGTCAAAGCAGTCGTGGCATGGGAGGCATTGGAGCCAGTTGAGGTCGCTGCCGGTGTCGAGGATGAGGGAGAAGTGGGCCGGGGGGGTGCCAACGAAGGCGTTGATGAAGTACTCGCCGGATCCGAGGGGGACGCCGGAGTTGATGGTGGCGATGACGCGGCCGGCGAGGTCGGAGGAGTGGTTGGCAACGACGGTCCTGGGGTCGAGCAGGTGGTGGGCGGAGTCGGAGATGATGCGGCGGAAGAGGGAGTGGATGTGGGTGAGGTCGCTGTGGGCGGCATCGACGACGGAGTCCGTTTTGGTCGAGTTGGGGCGGTGGAGGGGGCGGTGGTTGAGGCGGAGCTTCAGGTTGTGCTTTTGGTCGATAGCGGTGGCGGTGAAATCTTGTGTGCAGTCGGCCGAGGCCGCGACGGAGTTGAAGCTGAGGGAGGGAAGCTCGACGGCGGTGAGGTTGTACAAGGAGAAGGGGAAGGCCGAGGATGATAAGAGCAGAGAGAAGAAGATTACGAGTGAAATTCTGAAGGAACCCATGAGAATGTCTCTCTTTTTCTTTTTTGGGGAATATTTACAGGAAGATGAAAGAAAGGAAGAGGGAGGAAGAAGAAGGAGAGGATGAATGAGCGAGCGAGTGAGAGATTGAAGGAGATGGGGTCTGTCAAAAAGAATAAAAAAAAGGAAAGAGTGGGGAAGGTGAGAATTTTTCCTTTGAAAATTGAGTGGGGGAGTTTGTTTTGCTTTGCATTGTTTGAAAAACGCGGCTTTGAATTTTTTTATTTATTTATTTTTTTTTTTTTGTGAGTGGGGAGACTAATTATTTTTTTAATAAAGTTTACTTGGTCCTGCAACAGATTGATTTATATTAGTGTGTGTTGTTGTTTAAAGTAAGATTATTTTGTTGAGGGTGTGACTCTGGACCTGTCTTTTATTGTGCTGCTGACTTTGGGGCTGAGAAGGAGAGAAGACAAAGAGCAGTTAGGTTTGGGTGTGGGATTATTGAATTTAATACAGAACAGTATCAGTAGTAATGTGAAACGGGATGGACCGGGTCAGGCCCGGGACCCGCCCCCAAATTCCGGACCGTGCCAAGTCCGGACCCGCCCTCAAATTTAGGGCAGACCGGCCCGAGCCCGACCCCCCTAAGGGGGACTCGGGCACGGCCCGAAGACGCGGTCGGGCCGGGCCGGTCTGAGTGGGTATTTAAAAAAAAAATAAAAGAATGTATTAAAATTTTAAAAAAAATTCTAAAAAATTTTAAAAAAATTTACACAATTTTGTACAAAATTGATGCAAGTTATAAACTGCAAATGTAAATTTTTTTTATTAATAATTCAAATTGATACAAGTTATAGATTGAAATTGAAGTTTAAATTGATACAAATATAAATACAAAAATTTTCATTTGTTTGCTCATATTTTGGAGTCTTCAATTATTTCATTTACTGTTTATTTATGCTTCCGGTCTCCGCATCGAGCAAAAAAATAAATTTCTGGTCAGTATTTCCGTTTGGGGGGTTTGTACCCCCAACGGCTATATTATGACCCAATAATTCCGTTAGGGGGTCTTTGTAAAAAAAATTACAATTTTCCCCAATTTTGGCCCAACGGTTAGAAAAATAGCCGTTGGGCACCCGGGCTTAGGAGTGGCCCCGCCGGGCAGGGCCGTCGGCCTTGTTTTCCAAACTCAGGCACGCTCCGGGTTTGGAGGCGCGCCCCGGGTTTGGAGGCGGGCCTGGGCCAAACTGAGCCGGTTCCATACGGGTCCCCCGGGCCGGAACGGCAACCCCTGACTATCAACAGTAATAAAATAATAATAAGGGAGAAGATGAGAGAAAAGGAAGTGAAGAAGGGAGTCAGATCCTCTCATATTTGTTTTAGCGTTAGAGAACGGTCCAAGTGGATTTCAAGTGTCTGTTATTTTTTAGACGGTCCTTATTCTTACCAAGTGAAATAGTTATAAATTAACTCCACGAGAATGTGTGATGTTGATTTCAAAATGATTGAATTATAATCATTCATAGAATAGAGGACAGATTACCAATTCTGGAACGCGGGGGGGGGGATTGCAAACACAAATTTGAAATTGTATACAATTGGAGTTGGAGCTGTAAACAATTCTAATTGCAATGGATAGTTTAGCCTGACTATTTGTTTAAGAATAGTTGAATTTGTATGCCTGTGGTGCTAACTGTGGTAGGTAAAGCTATACTTTGAGTCCTTTTGTCATAACTGTGAGAAGAGAGTGTAAAATCTTATTAGTAGAGTTTTTAACTCATTAGAAAAGATAGTGTAGAGATAAAAGTTCAACTGAGTATGGTGGAAAACCAAACGCAGCTGAAGACACAAGGCCGGTCGATCGGCCTTGCACAAAACATGCACAAGAAAGTTACGGTCGACTGCTCGGTTGATCGCCCAGAGGATGCAGCGGCGGCAGATGGAGTCGATCGACCGCTCGGTCGATCGACTGAGATGCTAGAGTCCAACAGAGAGTTGGCTCTTTGCGTATTTGCCCAGGAGCCGGTCGACCGCCCGATCGACCAGGACACGTGTTCTCGATTTTCTTTTATAATTCTTGGTTCATTTTTGGTCCAATTCAGATCCATTAGTTTCCTTTTCTTCAAAGATTCTCTTGCTATATAAAGACGGGTATTGTCTCCAACTATTATATCCTATAATTGATTGATTAATAAGATTTCTCTCCCCTTCTGTCCCAAGGACATAGGCAATTACCGAACCTCCTTAAATTTGTGTTCTCGCTTTCTTCCCTTTGATTTTTTTGTTCATGTAATTAGTGACTATTCACTGTGTTGTTATCTTCTGCGCAAGTAATTCCAACAAATGATATCAATGGTTTCTGGGTTCGACGGGAAGTTTCGTTCGGGTGGAGCGAATCAACTTGGAGACTGTCTACAGTTTCGTTCGAAAGTAAATACCTTATCTTTTCTATGTGAATTTGTTTTCACTAATCATTTTTCGCATTGCTTTGAGGAATATATTGAGGAGATGGCCAGAGAAAGTCAATTCACGATGAAATATGTGAGACCACATCCGTTGAAGATCGATGGGGTAAAGTTTGATGACAAGAATAACTTTAGGATGTGGAGGTGTAAGTGATGGACGCACCGATGATATCAAATCTCGAAGACACTCTACGTTTGAAAGAAAAACCAGAGGAGACTTCTGAAAAGGATTGAGACAAGATGAACATGATGACGTGTGGTCTCGTAAGATCTTGTTTGACATAAGTCATCAAGTATCATTGTAGTATGAGACTTCCATAAGGAAAATATGAGAGATCCTCGAAAAGAAGTATATGATGAAGAGCATCGAGACTTGATTGCATCTGACAAGGATGCTTTACCGCTTTTAGTTGAAGAGAAGACTCGCCATTGAAGAATACATGAATAACTACATGAAGCTTCTTACAGACTTAGTTAATGTGGATGTGTCAATCAAAGAAGAGGACAATGCGTTGATTCTTCTGAATTCTCTTCATGATGAAGAGTATGAAACCTTCGTCCTTAACTTAATCAATGGTAAATAAACACTTAACTATAGTGATGTGTTGTGAGTCCTTTTGCTATAACTGTGAGGAGAGAGTGTAAAATCTTGTTAATAGAGTTTTTAACTCATTAGAAAAGATAGTGCAAAGATAAGAGTTCAACAGAGTATGGTAGAAAATCAAACGCAACTGAAGACACAAGGCCGGTCGACGGGCCCTGCACAAAACGTGCACAAGAAAGTTGTGGTCGACTGCTCGGTTGACCGCCCAGAGGAAGCAGCGGCGGCAAATGGAGTCGGTCGACCGCTCAGTAGATCGACTGAGATGCCAGAGTCCAACAAAGAGTTGGCTCTCTGCGTATTTGCCCAGGAGTCGGTCGACCGCCCCATCGACCAAGACGCGTGTTCTCGATTTTCTTATATAATTCTTGGTTCATTTTTGGTCTAATTCAGATCCTTTAGTTTCCTTTTCTTCAAAGATTCTCTTGCTATATAAAGAGGGGTATTGTCTCCAACTATTGTATCCTATAATTGATTGATTAATAAGATTTCTCTCCCCTTCTGTCCCAAGGACATAGGCAATTGCCGAACCTCTTTAAATTTGTGTTCTCGCTTTCTTCCCTTTGATTTTTTTGTTCATGTAATTAGCGACTATTCTCTGGTGTTGTTATCTTCTGCGCAAGTAATTCCAACAAATGATATCAATGTTTTCTGAGCTCGACGGGAAGTTTCGTTCGGGTGGAGCGAATCAACTTGGAGACTGTCTACAGTTTCGTTCGGAGGTAAATACCTTATCTTTTCTATGTGGATTTGTTTTCACTAATCATTTTTCGTATTGCTTTGAGGAATATATTGAGGAGATGGCCAGAGATAGTCAATTCACGGTGAAATATATGAAACCGCATCCGTTGAAGATCGATGGGGTAAAGTTTGATGATAAGAATAACTTTAGGATGTGGAGGTGTGAGTGATGGACGCACCGATGATATCAAGTCTCGAAGACACTCTACGTTTGAAAGAAAAGTCGGAGGAGACTTCTAAAAAGGATTGAGACAAGATGAAGATGATGACGTGTGGTCTCGTAAGATCTTGTTTGACATAAGTCATCAAGTATCATTGTAGTATGAGACTTCCGTAAGGAAAATGTGGGAGATCCTTGAAAAGAAGTATATGACGAAGAGCATCGAGACTTGATTGCATCTGACAAGAATGCTTTACCGCTTCTAGTTGAAGAGAAGACTCGCCATTGACGAACACATGAATAACTACATGAAGCTTCTTACAGACTTAGTTAATGTGGATGTGTCAATCAAAGAAGAGGACAATGCGTTGACTCTTCTGAATTCTCTTCATGATGAAGAGTATGAAACCTTCGTCCTTAACTTAATCAATGGTAAATAAACACTTAACTATAGTGATGTGTCAGCTGTTCTTTTAAATTATGAAGTAAGGAGGAAGGACAAGCAGTCTTCTTCCAATGGTACATCAGTAGAGGCGTTGACGATAAGACGCAAGGGTTCCAATCGAAAGGGCAAAGACGCGCGTGGGAGATCGAAGTCCATACCGAATTTCAGAGATCTGAAGAAGAACTAGTGCGCCTTCTGTAAAGAGTTACGACACTAGAAGGCTGATTTTTCAAGAATCAAAGATAAGAATAAGGACTTGAAAATCAAGGCAAATATCACAAGGGTGACTAATACCCAATCGGGTAGTACTTCACAGATAGGTGGTGAAAAACACCTAGAGGGGGGTGAATAGGTGTAAGTGCTAATCTAAGAAACTAAATGCAAACTAAGTGCGCTAAATGCGGAAGCTAATGCAAATTATGCACAAACTAATACAATACAACAAGTGTAGCCTAATTCCCCTTGCGAGGCTCTGGACTAACTCCCCTTGATTCCCCTTGAAATGGGTTGAGGTGCTATGTGAAGCTCTTGTTGGATGAGTATAAGTTAGGCACACACACACAAGCAATCCAAGCAATATAAAATACACACAATCAAGCCAAGCATATAAGAATGAATAGCAATATGAATAAATGCAAGGCAATATGAAATATGCACAACACAAGCAAATATGATATGATATGAATAAGATGCTTTGCACAAATATAAGAGAGAGAGTTAGAGAGACAATGGATCAATACGCAAACACCAAGATTTGTTTCGAGGTTCGAGCACCTTGCTCTACATCCCCGCCTACACCACCGTGTAGGATTTCCACTATCTCAACTCCCACCGAGGGAACCTATACCGAAGAGGATTTCTTACAACTCTAGGAGTACCAAACTCCTCTCTCAACAACAACCTCCTCACAACCGAGGGTTAGGCCCGTAGCCAATACAACAACCAACACCTCTACCTAAGAGGCTCACAAACCAATCACCCGATCACCTCTACCGAAGAGGGATACAACAAGAATAAGGGTGTACAACTTAGAGGTTTACAACAACAACCTCAAACACTCTCTTTTCTCTTTTTCCACAAAAACAAGATCCTAATAGTTTAGGATAGAAGATATGGCTCAAGTGTGGAAACTAAGTGTTTTTGAAAACAAGCAACAAAGAAAAACTACTTGGGAAATCTCTTGTATATGATAGAAATAAAAGATCAAATCAAAATCCCAAAACCTAGTTCTCTTTGATTTTCCAAAAACCCAAAACAATAAAGATTGGAAGTTTAAAGCCCAAAAACTACTTTTTAAAACTCTTTTAAACACTTCAGAAAACTGGAATTTTTCCTCTTAAAAATCTTGGCCAAAATCCCCAAAGAGATGGGGTTTATATAGCCCCTATACAAAACTAGCCGTTAGGCTGAGCTGGCAGTCTGACAGACTGCCGGTCGACCGGTCCGGTCGACCGCCAACGGTCAAAAATGTGACCGTTGGGCAATAGCGGTCGACCGGCCCGGTCGACCGAAACATCCTGAGAGCAGAACTCTCATCTCGGTCGACCGGCCCGGTCGACCGTCCCAGAGACTCCAAAACGTGCACAGACTTGTGCACGTCGGTCGACCGTCCCGGTCGACCGGCCTATGGTGCGGTCGACCGGTCCGGTCGACCGACTTGGCCTGTCAGCCAGTCCTCAGTCCTGCACAGATACGGGATTTGAAAATAGGTCTTTTCACTCAATAAAAATCCCATAAATTTACAGTAAATCTAAAAAATAGTTTTAATCACAATAAAAACTGTTTTTCTAAAAATATGTTTTTCTAAAACTTGTTTTATCATTTTACTTTGATAACTAAACTTGTGATAAAAATTTCAAGACATATATATCAACATATCAATTCATTTTTGAGTCTTGCAAATTTTATCAAAAACAAAACCTTGTATTTTGTCAAACTTGATTTTTCCAAAACATGAATAGGGATATCAAAATAAGTTTGTTTACCAAGTTAAAGCATGTATGTATAAATAGAAAACATCTACTATACATATAACATATGTAAACTTGTTTTGATCAACTATTTATAAAAACCAAATATCAAATCATAAAACGTGTGTGTTTTATGTTCACTTGAGCATATCAACTAAACTAAGCTTTACAAATGGATCTAAAAACTCTATCTAAAGTAGGATACCTAAGTCTTCTTGACGATCATCATCTTCAAGTAGACTTGCTCCAAAACTCCATCCATGGGCTAGACAAAGTGTGAACTTGAAGCTTTGGCCCTGGAATCACCATGAATAGCTTCTAAACTCCTTGTTGAAGCTAATCACCAACTAATATCCTGTTAATGATCTGAAACTTAGAAACACAAGAATATTAGTAAACATAACTACATGAGTTGATCATCATCAAAACTAGAGTGGAAGGCCATTGGGCCAACAATCTCCCCCTTTTTGATGATGACAAAACTCATGGAGTTATATATGCATGGATTAAAGATAAGCTTCAAGGAAGCTCCCCCTTAACTCATGCATAGGGATAAACAATAAATATATGCAATGAATATTAAACATGAAACATGCATATGCATAAACAATAAATGGTTCTAGATATCAAATGGAATATTCAAAACAAAATAAGCTCTAGATACCAATTACAAAGCAAACTCTATAAATCAATTAAACTTAATATTCTTGAGATTCTTGAGATTAAAACATAATATATGCATAAATATAAGCATGCATATAAAACTTCATAAATCTTTCTCCCCCTTTTTGTCAATCATCAACAAAGGGGTAATCAAAACCATAAATAAAACAAGGGGTAAAAATCTTTCTTCCCCTTTATGTCAAACAAAACAATAAAAGACAATGTTCTCCCCCTTTTTGTCTAAAACAAAAAACAAAATCAATAAGGGGTGACTGCAAACATGATATCAATTAAAATATGTCAATGAAGCATCTTGATACCAATAAACAAGAATCAATATATGTTATATGCTATATACATTCATGAAGAGGAAGACGCTAAGTTAGCTTCCCTACACATATGCATTACATGAAGAAGAGATGACAAGCCCCAATTCACATAACACATATTATGTAATGCATAAGAGGAGATGTGAAGCTCCCCCTACACACGTATATCATATAAAGAAGAGTTGTCAAGCTCCTCAATTTATAATATACTCAACATGAATCTATATGTAAGAGAGATGTTAAGCTCTCCTTGCATATAGGAAATACAAATCAAAACTTTGAATATTTTCTTTAAACAAAATTTTGAAAATACCAATTGTAATTAAACATAACAAATTACCAATTGTAAAACAACATAACAAATTTTGAATGTCTAAACACAAATTTTGATACCAATTGTAAGAATATATTTCATTTTGAAAATATATAAACAAATTTGATGTTGATATCATATGTTCAAAATAACAACTTTTAATCATAAAGAGTGAGAGTACAAATACCAATTGAAATACAAAATCAAATTTTCTCCCCCTTTATGAAAAACAAACTAAAGACATGCATAGTCTTGATAACAATTTAAAAGTAATCAATTTAAACAAAATTGAAACTCAAGCACTAGCATAAATACAAACATATATATGTATGAAAGATAGATACCAATAGAAATTGATATACTTGGAATTTAAAGCATACATACATACAAAACATATATGAGTATACAAGAAGATCAAAGTGATACCATTGAAAGAGTTCAATGATACCAATTGACAAAACAATAAGTTCAAGTGTATACATCATATTATCTACCACCCAATCATAATTCAAGTTTTAAAGAATTTCAATTTAGGGCATACATGAACATGATCTCCCATCCTACCGCCCTTTAAAGGTAGGGGTTTTCAAAGATAGATTTGAAAATGTAGTTTTGTTTGAAAATCATTACCAAAATGAAGAACACCGCAACTAGTTAAATGAAAGACTTGTTAACTAGCACGAAATCCTTCAAGTAAGGAATAAAACAAAAATGAAATTCACATGATAATCATCACTCTAACCAATAAAGCATAACTCATGAGAAATAAAACATGAGCAATAGATATGAGTGTACAAATAATATGTGAAGATCATAATCATGAAAAATATTTCATTAAGCTCAATTATTCCTTAAAACATAATTCTATCAAAAACATGAAAAATCATATAAAACTCCTTATTTAATCTTCAAGGCATATGTATGTCTAATACAAGCTAAAATATACATACATATCCAAAACTCAACGAGTCCACTAAATGTATATTCATGAAGGCACGTGGCTCAAAAAGATGTATATGTATAAGATTAGTTTGAACTAGATAGACATATACATGAAGTTAAATATTGACACAAAAACATCAAAACATGAAAATCTAAATCTTTACATTAAATCAATTTTCATTTCAAGGTATATGTATGTATTGTCAACACACTAAGTATACATACATATCCCTACACACAAATGAGTCCATAAGTAGATTTGCATGAGAAACAAATGACTCAAGGGGTATACATGTGTATCTTAATGTTTTGGCAAAATGCACATATACATGAAATGGAAACTCATATTCATCAAAACATATTCAAAAATGGGAATACAAGTTTAAAATGTATGAATCATCAAAACTAGACTATACTAGCACATCTAATGGGTTCAAATAAGCAATCAAGCCCAAACATATATAGATTTATTTGTGGCCCATTATATGTACAAGTATAATTCCTAGTCTTAATGAAAACTAACATCTAAACAAGTAATCTTAACAAGAAGCATCAAAACAAATATGAAAATCATCCTGATAAACCTAAAACATGACTACTATGTAAATTCACATGTATTAGATTCATGATGTACATTATAGCTTAAACATAAGTGAGAACACTAAGTATGGGATCATATAAGCATGTGTATCTCAAATACTATACATGTATGTCAAGGATCTAATAAACATGGAATGAACATACTAATCCAATGACAATAAAAACATGCTATAAACTATGAACATGAAAAGCATGTAAACAATAAATGGGAGTAAAGGATTGTTACCAAAAACGAAGAAGCAACTCTCCTTGTCTCCAAAACGTGGTGGTCATCTCCACCAACCTTCCCTTAAAAGTGATGCATCCAATATGATTTCCATGAAGTCCGGAACGCATCCACTCCAAGGTGCTATCACTCTCACGTCATGTGAGAGCCCACACCTACATCAAAAACTTTAGGGGTGGTCTTTGGTACCCATACTCTTTTGGGTCCATGGGGGTTAGTCTCATTTCTAACCCAAACAAAATTCTTTGCTAAATTAGGAGTATGTAATCTATCATAGCAAAATTTAGCAAGATGGCCTTTTCGGCCACAATGTGTACATGTGTACACATGAGCATACATGGTGTGATGGTGTTCGTGAGGAGCATGTGTATGCCGTGGAGGGTGTGCATGCATAGAAGATGGAACTTGTTTCTTTCGAACCAAGGATTCCAAGCGTGTATGGTTCATGGCACATTGGCTCATAGTGGAGCCCAAACAATCCATTTTCTTCTTTAACAAATTTATATCATTTTCAAGCATAGAAGAAGTGGAACATGCAATGGGTGATTTAGGTGAAACTATCCTAGCATGGCAAACATGAGAATCAATCTTATTTTGCAAAACAATGTTTTTCTCTAAACAAGCATCTAAATCATTAGAAATAGAAATGATTTTGTTTTTCAAATCAACATTCTCTTTTAAAACAAAATCAACTTTTGAAGACAAATTTTCATTTTTCTTCAAAAGAACATGGCAATCATTTTTAGATTTTAAAAATTCATTTTCTTTAAGTGCAAGATCAAGTTGAGATTTTAGTGAATCCCTCTCATTAGCAATCTCCCCTTTTTCTTGCAAAACAACATCAAGTCTAGCAATCAAATTTTTATTTTCTTGTTCAATTCCTAGACTCTTCTTTTTCAACAAATTATATTTTTCTATCAGTTTTTCACAAACAATAGAAAGTTCTTCATTTAAGGCATGGGGATCAATATGATCATTTGAAGAACTAGCATCATCATCACTATCTAAGTGGGGTTCCGAATGTACCTCAAGGGAGTCATTCCCTTGGACCATATAGCATTGTTGTGGCTCGGATTCTCTACTAGATTCCTCTTCTTGTTGGATTTGGACTTGAAGCATGGAGGTGTTGGTTGTTGTCAACTTGTTCCACACTGCAAAAGCGGAATCAAGATTAGAAACACATAAAAGATAGTCTTTAGGTAAAGTGCTTCTAATGGCCTCTAGGGCTTGTGCATTGGCCCCTATATGATTGCAATCACCAAGATAACATCTCTTGGTGGCCGCAAGGAAAACATGCAAACCTAGGGTCTTTAGGTACATGGACATCCTATACTTCCAAACATCAATGTTGGAAGGGTCAAAGCTAGGAGGGGTCATGAAGTCCATGGTAAACTATATATGAATGTGCAAACAAACAAATGCAAATGAGATTAGCAAGCAAATGGATCTCACTCCTAGGATGTTAAGCCTAAGTATCAGGAGCACTAGCTCTGATACCAATTGAAAAACACCTAGAGGGGGGGGTGAATAGGTGTAAGTGCTAATCTAAGAAACTAAATGCAAACTAAGTGCGCTAAATGCGGAAGCTAATGCAAATTATGCACAAACTAATACAATACAACAAGTGTAGCCGAATTCCCCTTGCGAGGCTCTGGACTAACTCCCCTTGATTCCCCTTGAAATGGGTTGAGGTGCTATGTGAAGCTCTTGTTGGATGAGTATAAGTTAGGCACACACACACAAGCAATCCAAGCAATATAAAATACACACAATCAAGCCAAGCATATAAGAATGAATAGCAATATGAATAAATGCAAGGCAATATGAAATATGCACAACACAAGCAAATATGATATGATATGAATAAGATGCTTTGCACAAATATAAGAGAGAGAGTTAGAGAGACAATGGATCAATACGCAAACACCAAGATTTGTTTCGAGGTTCGAGCACCTTGCTCTACATCCCCGCCTACACCACCGTGTAGGATTTCCACTATCTCAACTCCCACCGAGGGAACCTCTACCGAAGAGGATTTCTTACAACTCTAGGAGTACCAAACTCCTCTCTCAACAACAACCTCCTCACAACCGAGGGGTTAGGCCCGTAGCCAATACAACAACCAACACCTCTACCTAAGAGGCTCACAAACCAATCACCCGATCACCTCTACCGAAGAGGGATACAACAAGAATAAGGGTGTACAACTTAGAGGTTTACAACAACAACCTCAAACACTCTCTTTTCTCTTTTTCCACAAAAACAAGATCCTAATAGTTTAGGATAGAAGATATGGCTCAAGTGTGGAAACTAAGTGTTTTTAGAAACAAGCAACAAAGAAAAACTACTTGGGAAATCTCTTGTATATGATAGAAATAAAAGATCAAATCAAAATCCCAAAACCTAGTTCTCTTTGATTTTCCAAAAACCCAAAACAATAAAGATTGGAAGTTTAAAGCCCAAAAACTACTTTTTAAAACTCTTTTAAACACTTCAGAAAACTGAAATTTTTTCTCTTAAAAATCTTGGCCAAAATCCCCAAAGAGATGGGGTTTATATAGCCCCTATAC
The DNA here is from genome assembly GCA_038442645.1 of Agave tequilana. NCBI lineage: Eukaryota > Viridiplantae > Streptophyta > Magnoliopsida > Asparagales > Asparagaceae > Agave > Agave tequilana. The sequence goes on from JAVJIF010005291.1 coordinate 83,662, forward strand.
AAAACTAGCCGTTAGGCTGAGCTGGCAGTCTGACAGACTGCCGGTCGACCGCCAACGGTCAAAAATGTGACCGTTGGGCAATAGCGGTCGACCGGCCCGGTCGACCGAAACATCCTGAGAGCAGAACTCTCATCTCGGTCGACCGGCCCGGTCGACCGTCCCAGAGACTCCAAAACGTGCACAGACTTGTGCACGTCGGTCGACCGTCCTGGTCGACCGGCCTATGGTGCGGTCGACCGATCCGGTCGACCGACTTGGCCTGTCAGCCAGTCCTCAGTCCTGCACAGATACGGGATTTGAAAATAGGTCTTTTCACTCAATAAAAATCCCATAAATTCACAGTAAATCTAAAAAATAGTTTTAATCACAATAAAAACTGTTTTTCTAAAAATATGTTTTTCTAAAACTTGTTTTATCATTTTACTTTGATAACCAAACTTGTGATAAAAATTTCAAGACATATATATCAACATATCAATTCATTTTTGAGTCTTGCAAATTTTATCAAAAACAAAACCTTGTATTTTGTCAAACTTGATTTTTCCAAAACATGAATAGGGATATCAAAATAAATTTGTTTACCAAGTTAAAGCATGTATGTATAAATAGAAAACATCTACTATACATATAACATATGTAAACTTGTTTTGATCAACTATTCATAAAAACCAAATATCAAATCATAAAACGTGTGTGTTTTGTGTTCACTTGAGCATATCAACTAAACTAAGCTTTACAAATGGATCTAAAAACTCTATCTAAACTAGGATACCTAAGTCTTCTTGACGATCATCATCTTCAAGTAGACTTGCTCTAAAACTCCATCCATGGGCTAGACAAAGTGTGAACTTGAAGCTTTGGCCCTGGAATCACCATGAATAGCTTCTAAACTCCTTGTTGAAGCTAATCACCAACTAATATCCTGTTAATGATCTGAAACTTAGAAACACAAGAATATTAGTAAACATAACTACATGAGTTGATCATCATCAAAACTAGAGTGGAAGGCCATTGGGCCAACAGGTGGATCAGACTCAGACTCAATGGTATTCTTTTTCTCAGTCACTACTCCTACTATTGGTTACTTAGGTGATTCTAAGTGGATGCTAGATACCGGAGCTACCTATCATTTGTGTCCCAATATGGATTGGTTTTCTAACTTTGAGAAGTTAGATGGATGTTCTGTTATCATGGGTGATGATCGTCCATGTAACATGGAAGGGATATGTACGGTCCATATCAAGATGTTTGATAGGATGAAGCGGGAATTGAAGAAAGTAAGGTATGTACCTCTACTGTAGAGGAATCTTATCTCTATTAGTGCCTTGAGAGTAATGGATCTTGAAGTATCTATTAGAGATGGTATTCTCAAGATGACTACAGCTTGATGGTTATTTTGAAGGGCGTCTGACGTAATAACTTTTACTACTTGAAGGATAGTATGGTTACAGGACAAGTGAAGACTTCTACAAATTCAGATGATGATTACACTCGGCTTTGGGATATGAGGCTCGGACATACAGGGAAAAAGTCTTTGCAAGCTCTTGCAAAGTAAGATTTATTAAAAGGTGCTAAAATCTGCAAATTGAGTTTTTGTGAACATTGCATCATCAAAAAGAAGACCAAGGTGAAATTCGGCACCACGACTCACTACACCTAGGGGATTCTAGATAATATTCACACAGATATTTGGGGACCTATCAAGATGAAATCTATTAAAGATAGCCACTACTTTGTGTCTTTTATAAATGATTACCTAGGTAATGTTGGGTATATACCATGAAGCACAAAAGGAAAATCCTAAAGTTGTTTGTGGAGTGGAAAAAAAACATGGGGAAGAGTACAGAAGGTAGATCAAGTTACTCTGTTCAGATAACGAAGGAAAACATACAATCGATTTTTTCCTACAGCAATGTCAGGATGAGGGTATAGAAAGACATTTTATAGTAAGAGAAATACCGCAACAAATGGGGTGGCTGAAAGGATGAACATGGCCTTACTAAAGAAGGTCCGGTGCATGTTATCTAATGCCAGTATATCAAACTATTTTTGGGCTGAGGTATTGGCGTATGCGTGCCATCTCATTACCAGGTTGTCATCTGTGATAGGAGGCAAAACTTCTTTGAAAGTTTGATCAGGAAAAGTTACTCAGGATTATGATTCACTACAGATATTTGAATGTTCGACCTTCTATCATGTCAAGGAAGACAAATTAGACCTAAGAGCGAGGAAATGTGTGTTCGTAGGATTCAAGAAAGGTGTTAAAGGCTACAAAATTTAGGATCGGAAGGACAAGAAGTTTATCTTAAGCAGAGATGTCACGTTTGATGAGGCTTCATCAGCGAAGAAATGTGTGTTCGTAGGATTCAAGAAAGGTGTTATAAGCTACAAAATTTAGGATCCGAAGGACAAGAAGTGTACTTAAGCAGAGATGTCACGTTTGATGAGGCTTCAATGATGAAGCCTACAGACTTTGGTGGAGAGTGAAAAGACAAAAGGGATATCGCAGCAGGTGAAGAGTGATGCTACTTCACCGTCTCTAGAAAGATCAGTATCATTGGAGATCATACCCGCAGTGACACAGAGTGGTGATCATGTAGCCGATCAGGATGCTGCGATGATAAGGATCAAGGACAGGTTATAGGTGATGTTCAAAAATCCATTGCAGTTGGAAGAGCTCGAAGAAATCTATGTAAATTCAGTTGGCTCACTACTAACATGATTGTGACCTATGCTCTCCCAGTCGTTGAGAAGGCGATCTTGTCTACATATAGGAAAGCTGAAATCAGTTCATAGTCCAAAATATGGAATGATGTCATGATGGAAGCGATCAGTTGTAAGTGAGTATTTGCAAAAAAAAACAGAGATTTTTCGATGGGGATACTGTATGCTACAAAGTCAGATTGGTAGTTAGAGGCTACGCGCAGCAAGAAGGCATTGACTACAACGAAGTATTCTCAGCCATTGTGAAGCACTCGTCTATTCGGCTTTTTCTGGCACTGGTGGCACAGTACGAGTTCAAACTTGATCAGCTCGATGTGAGGATCACCTTTCTCCATGGTGATCTTGATGAGGAGATTTATATGTCTCAGCTAATGGGGTTCAAAACGGCAGGAAAGGAGAATATGGTATGCAAGTTGAAGAAATCGCTTTATGAATTAAAGCAATCGCCAATGCATTTTGACAGTTCCATAAGAGGTCAGAAGTACACACGAAGTCATTACGACCCATGTGTATATTACAATAAGCTACCTAGTGGAGAGTACATTTATCTTCTGTTATATGTGGACAATATACTCATCACTTCCAAGAGAAAATTTGCAGTTGACAAACTGAATTAAGATTTAACTTTCGAATTTGAGATGAAAGATTTGGGTGTAGCAAAAAAGGTGTTTGGTATGTAGATTGAGAGAGACCAGAAAGGTGGCAAGGTTAGCTTGACACAAAAGAGGTATTTGAAGGAGGTACTTCAGAAATTCAACATCAATAGTGATACGAAGTCTGTAAGTACACCATTGACTCCTCATTTCAAGTTAAAATCTATTATGTCTCGTACTTATATTGAAGAACTGAGTAAATGACTCATTTACCTTATGCTAGTGCAATTGGTACTTTAATGTATGTAATAGTGCAATACCCAATCTGTCACAAGCTGTCTTAATGGTTAGCAGATACACGCACAATCCTGGCAGGTGGGAGGCAGTGAAGTGTATTCTAGGGTACATCAGAGGTACCATAGACATTGGTTTGGTATTTAAAAATGATTTTATAGGTAAGAAGGAGTGTATCAGATACGTTGATTCCAACTACGCTGGAGATCTCGACAAACTTCTACAACGAGATACGTGTTTACATTGTCCCAAGTACCGGTGAGCTGGCACACCACTCTACAGTCTACTGTCGCATTATCTACTATGAAGGCTGAGTATAGGACCAAGACAAAGGCTATGAAGAAGACAATTTGACTTCAAAAGTTGTTCAATGACTTGGGGATTAATTATGATCTATTGAAGATCAACTTTGATAGCATGAGTGCTATCTATTTGGCAAATAACCTAGTGTATCATGTAAGGACGAAGCACATCGACGATAGGTTCCACTTTACTCCAGAGATTCTTAATGAGGTTGACATTGAGTTACAAAAGGTTCACACGAAGGAGAATCCCGCTGATATGCTTACTAAGGTTATTCCAAGAGTAAAATTTATATGTTGCAAAGAGTTACTCCATATCCTTCCACTTGCTTGAGCTTGATGGAGCTCGTTTGGATGAACTACAGATGACTTGATTCCCTGGGCAGAGGGTACATAAGAAACCATATTGGTGCAGCATGATAGACTCGACATGATACTATGTTGTGTTCGACTCAGATTTGAGAAATCTTCACCGAAGTGTAGAATTATGAGGAGAGAGTGTAAAATCTTATTAGTAGCGTTTTTAATTTATTGAAAAAGATAGTGCAGAAATCGGAGTTCAACGAGGTATGGTAGAAGACCAAACACGGCAAAAGACAAAAGTCGATCGACCACGCATAAACGTGTACAAGGAAGTTGCGGTCAACTACTTGGTCGACTGCCCAGAGGAAGCAGCAGCAGCAGATGGAGTCGGTCGACTGAGATGGCTAAGTCCAACAGAGAGTTGGCTCTTTGCGTATTTGCCCAGAGGTCGATCGCAGCAAGGAGCCGATCAATCGCCCGATCGACCGGGACGCGTGCTCTGAGTTTTCTAATATGATTCTGGGCTTGTTTGTGATCCGAATTCAAATCCGTTGGTTTCCTTTTCTTCAAAGATTCTCTGGCTATATAAAGAGAGGTATTGTCCTCAACTATTAAATTCTGTAATTGATTGATTAATAAAATCTATCCTCTTCTGTCTTGGGGATGTAGGCAATTGTCGAATCTCGTTAAATTTATGTTCTCGTTTTTTTTCTTTTGATTTTTTTTATTCATGCAATTGACGATTATTCTCTTGGTTGTTATCCAGGGATTCCAACAATAACTTGAAAGAAGTGAAGCCAAAGTGGTTACAGTTGCAACTGCGCAACAGTTGAGATGTGATAAAAAAAACGTAAAAAGTGTCAACATCAGTCTTCTTTAATCATTTTATTCAATACTAGTTTACCATGTATTAAACCAACAAGTACTTTATATTTCCTGTTGTTACACTTGCAATTACAAACCGTCAAATTAAACACCTGATTCATATTTCAATTTTAGGATAAATCAATTGCAATTACATGTATACAATGAAACTACATTGTAGTGCCAATTACATTAACAGTCCAAGAGCAAAACAAAGCAAGCGTTTTCCTAAAAATAGGGTATCAAAAAACAGTGGAAAGAAGAAAATTGTCCCTATGAGAACTTATGTGAACTTTAAGAACTAAACATTGAGAAAACAACTCTTTTTCTTTTTTTTTTTCTTTACTTTATTTTTTTTTTCTTCTTCTGTTTTTTCTAGAGAAGATTAAACCATGTTAGGTGAGGGGTTAGGGTTCTAGAATAAGTACTCTCTTGTGCTCAAATATGGTGTTTAAAGAATGGTGGAGAGAAGCTCTTTTTCTTCTTCCCCTCTTTAAGCTTTCCCCATGGATGGTCAAACAAAGGCACTGTTTGAAAAAAGAAAAAATTGGATTGGATTAAAGATGAGAGCACTTTGGTCAAATGTTGGCCTCTGGTTGCAGCTGTTAGAAAAAGGCTTGAATGAGGCATTGCCTGCCTCCAAGGGCAAAGGGATGATGCCATCTGACCATGAAGATGAAGATTCCTAGTAATTAAGGAAAGCATGAAGGAACACATAAAACAATAAATTCTCTCATTTGAAGGATCAATTTGTCTACAAGAATGTTTCATCATTAAAATTATAGTATAAGCTAATGTTAATTAAGTAAATGATTAATTAATAGGCATTGACTTTGGACTAGGATTAGTTGAACATGGTGTATTGGTTTGGTCTTGCTGAAGTGTTGAGACTTCAAAAGGGTGTGCTAGGGGTAGATAGAAGGACTTTTATTGATGGACTTCAATATATGGAAAAACAGAAAGAAGGGGGGAAATGAAAGCTTCATTCACAAATTGTGATTACATAAGAGTTAAGTTGGTAATTAGAAATTTATTCAAATAGTTAGAAACTTAAGTGAGAAAAGATGAAAAAAGAAAGTTGTTGTAAAAAATTATTCTTACCTTCCTATTTGATGTAGATCGGAAGTAAAAGCGCTGATTAGATTTCGTTTTAGTACCAACAAACTCTAAACAAAACGCTAGGTAGAAAAAACACTGAAATCCACCAGAAAAGAAAGAAAAGATTTCTAAAATTTTATTAAACCTCAAGATGCCTACAAAGGGTTTCAAATGGCTTTTTATATAAACAAGGCCAACAAAAGAGTCATAAATCTAAATAAATTTATTTTAAATCTAGTAGGATACAAAGAAATAAAATATTCCTATATCTAAAAGAAAACAAACTAATAAAAGAGTCAACAAAACTAGTAAGAAACTAATTAAAAAACAAAAACAATGAACAAAAGGAAACTAAAAAATAAAATAAAAAAAGCCTAAAGCAACTAGGATTCCTCTGAGAGCTCTCCTGCATTTGTTCCCTCCACTTCCAAAGATCTTAACCTCAAGTAAAGATTTGGATAAAGTTTTCGTTCTGGATGATATTAAAAGAGGTTTACCATATTGAAACACTTGAAAATTGACATATCTGAAAGATCAACAGCATAAACATTATTATTAATCTTCTTCATAATTTTCTACGGACCATATTTCTCGGGCTTCAGTTTATTATAAGACCCAGTCGATAATCTCTTCTTCTGTAGAAATACCAAAACTATTTCTCCTTCAGCAAACACCTTCTCTCGCTATGCTCATCTCCTGCACCTTTGTATTTGGCTTAGCTTGTCCACCTTCTTCTTGACTTCTTAAATAGATCGCATTTGTTCTATCAAACAGTGGTTGTGTTACTAACTTTGTCACCAATAGGTAACTGAACCAAGTCGAGAGCATGACATGACACTTTTCTGTAAAAAATAGCAAAAGAGACATACTAGTGGAACTATGAATAATACTATTATAAGCAAATTCTGCTTGTGATAATTCTGATCCCACCGCTTAGGTTTATCTCCATAAATGCTTTGAATCAGATTCCTAAACTACGATTTATAATCTTGTTTCTCCATTTGTTTGAGGATGTGAAGCACTTCTATACTTCAACTTCAAGGAAGTGTCGAACCTATACTACAACATCGTCCAGAAAGTAGCCAAAATTTTGCTTGATCAAATACAATGGAACTTTGTATACCATACAGTCTCACAACTTCCTGGAAGAATAACTTGGCCACATGTGATGCATTTGATGTCTTTCAATAGGAAATAAAATGATTTATCTTTGAAAACATGTTTACTACAACAAATATTGAAAGGCATTCCCGTCTGCATACAAGGAAGTCTTAATACAAAATCTATACTCAAATCCTCCTTATATCTTTTGGAGTGGGTAAAGGAAGATACGGACCTGTATTTTGAAGTTGACTTTTTGCAGCTTGACAGACATGATAACTCCTCACGATGGTAGTTCCGTCTTTCCTCAACTACTGCAAATAATATCTATTCTTCACGTTCTGTGTAGTTTTGTCTCTACCCAAATGTTCTCCAAGCTCTCGCCTATTCTTCACGTTTTGTCTGTCATGAATCTGAACTTTTTCATGTTCACAGTTAACTTATTTGCTTGTAGGTTGTTAGTACTTGTAGCATATGTCCCGTATGATCCTCTTCACTTTGACTATAAATTAAAATACCATCAAAGTATATAATTACAAACTTTCAAAGAAACGATTTTAATACCTGATTCATAAGTCACATGAAAGCACTTGATGCATTTGACAAACTGAAGGGCATCACCAGCCACTAGACTGAAATGTTGTCTTCCACTCATCACCAGATCTGATTCAAATTTGATGATCACTACAAAGACTGATTTTAGAGAACACATTTGATCCTCCTAACCTAGAAAGCATATCATCCAGCTGGGGTATAACAAATATGTATGATTTTGTTGATGGCTTAACTATCTATACACATGCGTCAACTCTCATCCTTCTTATGTATCAGTAAGGTTGGCATTGCACATGGACTTATACTCCCCTGATGTAACACTTACAAATCAACTCCTCAACTTTCTACTTAAATACATCACTTTCCTTTGGATTCATTTGATAATATGGAAGATTATGTAAGTTAGCTCCAGAAATAAGGCCAATGTAATATCTCTTATTGGTGGTAAATCATCAGGCATATCTTCAACACTAATCTCCTTAAACTCCTTCAACAAAGGCTGCAATTTTGCTGGAATATCGACTGGTGAGGTTTTTTATCTTTTATTATCATGGCAAATCTATTTTTAGTCTCCTTAGATTCTATCAAAAATTTATTGATGCAAATTGATTAGAAAGATCATCCCTCCACTTTAGAAGCTTCAGTCTAATCTCCAATATGTTTTATTGCAATCTTCTTATCTTTTTGGAAGGACATATAAATATTCTATCTACCCTTCTGTGTTGCATCAACATTATATTGTAGTCGCCTTCCCAACAAAATCTGACATAAATCCATGTCCACAATATCACAAATAATAGAATTTTGATAAAATTTTTTCAATAAAAATTGGAATATGACATATTTCTATTACCTTAATAGATGGTCCCTTCTTGATCCAACCAATCGAGTAGGGGTTTGAATGTGACCCAATAGATAATTTCAGATGGTTCACAAGTGCCCTCAAAATAATTTTCTCGCAACTTTCATTGTCGATGGTAAGCTTGCACATCTTCTTGTTAACATAATATTGTGTATGAAAAATTTGATGTCTCTGTGAGGTATCTTGTACTTTTGGAGTGCACAACAGTTTCCTGATCACACATGAAACACAATCTCCTTCTTCTGCATAGGCAACTTCCTGCAATCCATCATCATCAATCATGTGCTCATCTCCTTCATAGTCTGTAAGGTTGATTGGTCTTCTATTGGGGCACTCATTCACTAGCTCGAGGATGCCATAGGAAGTCGTCCTTGGGAGTTTGCTGGTTGTTTCTCTCCAGTCTGGTTTGCTGATTTTTTCACCTGCTTAATAGATTGTCGGCTCAACAATCTTTCTGCTTTCAAAGCTAGATCATGAGCCTTGTCTACAGAAAACGTATTGTGCAAGACAATTCGTTCTTGAGTTGTATACTTAAGCCCACCATTATACTTTGTTGCTTATTACTCTTCTGACATATTCAATTCACATCGTAAAAAAAATTGATAGAATTCTTCAGTATAACTAGAGATAGATATATTCCCCTGTGAGCAATTTTCAAATTAGTTGAATAATATTTGTTAATAATCTGGAGGAAGAAATCTACCTTGCAACAATTATTTCATTCGGTGCAAACTTTTCATAAGTGTTTTTCCTTGCCGCCTTTGGCTATTCTGCAATTGATCTTATCATGCACCTACCCATCCTTTGAGTTGTAAGCCACAAACTTGACATTTCTTCTTTAAAATATTGCCCACTTCAAAGAACATTTCACCTTCATAGGCCCAATCCAAGACAGATTCGATATCAAGATTGTCGTTAAAACTAGAGATTTCGACCTTCAACTGCTATTTATTAAAATCTCTATTTTTCCATCCACCTTGCCATCTATTAGCTATAGAACCATCTTCTTCATCATCAGAATAATCATTTTACCTTGTCTCGTTCTACGGTTATTATTGACAATTTCATCTTCTTCGGAATCATCTTCTGGATGTGTAGATCAGCTTAGATTAAGACTATCAGCACAAGTATTCCTACCACCATCACGATCTTTGCCGCCATTCAAATCTAGATTTTTGATCGCACGAGGAAGAGATTGGAGTTGCTCCTCGACCCTTCACTCGAAAACATCAACTCTACATAAGAGACCCTCTAAACTTAGATCGCTTTTGCTTCATGCCCTACACTAGTCATCTTAGATTTTGCCTTGCTCTGATACAACTTGGCACAAATCGGAAGCAAAAGCATCGGCTAAATCTCGAACTAGCGACGACAGAACCCTAACAAAACACTAGGTAGAAAAACACGGGAATCCACTAGAAAAAAGAGAAAATTTCTCAAATTTTATTAAACTTCAAAATACCTATAAAGAGTTTCAAAAGATCTTTATATAGAAAAAGCCAACAAAAAATCATAAATCTAATAGGAAACAAACCAATAAAAGAGTTCTAAATCTAATAGAAAGCAAACTAATAAAAAAGTCATAAACCTATTAGAAAATTAACCTGTAAACAGACATGGGTTAATTGTATCTGGACCTCCTGTGAGGCATGTGGTTCATTGTATCTGGACCTCTTGTTTATAGGCATATGGTTCATTGTATCTGACGTGCATAGTTTCCTTATTCTTCGCTCCATATGCCTATATATATTGATGTAACCCTTTATGTATAATATACATAAAATTTTCATTCTCTTGTATATAGGCATGTGCTTTATTGTATCTGAATGTGCATAGTTTCCTTATTCTTCTCTTCACATGCTTATATTTATTGATGTAATCTTTTATGAATAATATACGCTGAAATTTCTTCTTTTTCAAATTATCATAACTAAAGAAAAAGAAAAAACAAAGAAAACAAATGAAACCAAAAAAATAAGAAAGCCTATGACTACTAGGATCTTTTGAAAGCCCTCATGGATCAGCTATTTAACTGAGTATTAAGTATCAAGGTTGGCCATATGAGTATTAGATACGATATGTTACAGTTTACAAATCTACATATGTCTGGTTAGGACTAAGATATCATACTAGAATATATGCACATCGGGAGATTGGAATAGGGATGAAGAAAAAACTCATATGGAGTTTAAATTTAGCTCTTATTCAGAGTCATCCATGCTTCTACCTTCAAGCGTAGAACGGTAGAAGCCCACTTGTACAAGAACCGTAATCCTTTTTTTAATATAATATTTATGGTAACACCAACCACTCCCCCCCCCCCCCGCCACCCCCACACACACACACACACCCACACCCACACACTAATCATTTTATAGTTTCACTTTATAACTTTTATCCATAGCTTTATTACTTTAGAGAAAAGGTTACTTTTGAAAGCAATATTTCTTTTCTCCTACATGATGGAACATGACTCTTTCCCACCTTTAAAAGCTACTGTAATCAAAACATACAATAAAAGTGAATGAAACTGCTTCTCGTTTACACTTTGATCTCCATTGTCATTCAAACAAGTCACCTTTCTAGACCAGAGGAGATGAAAAGTGATACAGTTATGACAAAAAAATACTCCTACCTTGCTTTATTAAACTGAATATTGAGTATTGATAGTAACCTATCCGTGAACAAGTCAGCAAGCCAAATCATTCATCTCATAAATCTTTCCCAAATATGAGCGAATCTAGAACAATACGTGAAAAAGAAGAATAAAGAAACAAAAGACAAACAATTTCGCCTATCAATGGATGATCGGAATGAAAATTACGGCGACTCTTGAAAAACAATCAAAATTTGTGAATAAAATATGAATAAAATGACAAACTAATGCTAGGAATCACATGATTGAGAGAACACCATTAATTCCATCAATTTCTTAATGCTCGTTTCAATAAATTAGGTTTAATTTTTAGTTTTTTTTGAACTCTTGCTTCAAGGGGGAATTAGAATCTCTGAACCTCAAATTTTCAAACCACAGAACATGCCTGCCATTAACTTTGATGGACTCTCACTACCAAGGGAAAACTTTGAGCATGGAGCCTTAAGGGCTTGTTTGGAATTCAGAAAATGGGCTGAAAAAAGTAGATGTATGAGCTTTATTGTCAGTTTTTTCTCAAGATTCAAAATCTTGTTTGTTAGCAATTTTTAGAAATTCAAAAAAGTGATGATGATGTCAGCAAAAACGTCACGAAAATCACCATTTCTCTGCAAAAATACTAAAAAATGGATGAAAAATTGAAAACGTAAGCTCACCAACAAATTTTCTCGAGTAAAACTGACCGGATAGACTTCAGTGTCAGTTTTCTTATTTCGTTTTCTCAGCCAAACAGTCCCCAAAAGAAAGAAAACCTCACAAATGTCTATATCACTCTAATAATTTTTTATTATATAGGACACTTGCCTGTTTTAGAGACCAGTGACTTGTCCTTTCAATTTGGTGAAGTGAAGAGATTTCTTTACTAACAAAATCTGGCCAATAGACTCGAGAGATGCGGTTTGATTATTCAAGTTACATGAGAACTAACATTCCTTGCCACGTGGCTTGTCTCCCATGTGATATCAATTGGAGTTGTATATTTTTTATAATTTTTATGGGTATATTGCAAAAATGAAAAAGAACCCTTGTTATATTTTTCAAAATCTCTCATAATCTATTGAAATGAGTAAAAAAAAAAAACCCTAATAAAAATTCTTTTTTTTTCCATTAAAAATCATCCTTGTACAATCATTAGATTTAGTAGTTCTAAATCCAAGATAGTGCAGAGAAATTTTTAAATCAAATATTTGATAGTACAAATGTTTTTTCTGTCAAATCTGATAAAATAAAGTAATCTTTTTGTTTTGTAGCACAAATTGAAAACTGAAAGGAGAAGTAGAGCAAGGAACGGCTTTGTAGCGTGTGAGAGGATCATGGTCTCTTTTCATTAGTTTGTTGTTTGAAAAACTAGAAGAGGCTTTCAACAATGACATGCAGTCTGTTATAAAACTTGACTCTAATTAATGGATGGAGAAAGAGAGGAATGTGATGGGTAATCTCAACATCATTAGCTTGTAAGAAATAAGAACTATGTATTTGAGCCAAGTCAAGCTTGATTAAACAATTAGTAACATGTTTCTTCTACCTTCTTCAAAGAATATGTGAGAAAATTAGTTACTTAGTGTTTTCAAAGTACACTCATAATTGTGATACCTTGTTTGACCAAAAAAAATGTGGTCCTTAGGATTGAATATTATATAAATTCTAGAGTTTAAGCATGCATTTCAAATGCCATCTTATGTGTGAGCAAGATGTCTGATACTCGCAGACGAAAGTCTAATAAAGCGAACTAAGCTTAGTTATTTATGTGGCATGCAAGGAAGACTAATATCTTTGCCATCAAAAAGGATCAAATATACAGATTGATTGCATGTTTATACAGTAGAACTCTTATAAATTAATCTCCTTTGAATTAATAACTTCCCTAAATTAATAAAAAATTCCGGTCCCAACTCGGGCTAGCGTAAAAAATTAATAAACCCATGTATCGTAATAATTAATAATTTCTTTTCGAAACCTAGTGTAAAAATTTGATCCCGACTGTCGCATAAATTAATAATTTCATAAAAGTATAAAATATTTACATACAATATTCAATAATTACAAAAGTACTTTAAGATGCGAGTTTGCACAAGGACAGCATATTTGATATTTTTGATTTCATCCTTCATCTTTTGAATTGTCCTCAAGAAGTTATTGTGATCACCTTCTTATTGTAGCAATAAAGTTTCAATTAAATTTAACATTTCAACAGCCTTACTTGTGATAAGATATATCTGCAAAGCGTTTTTTGAGGAGCTTACTAACAAAAGTGAGATTTTTAAGGAGACTAAATGCTATACAGCCGTTGGAGGATTTGAAAGACGTGAAACATTAAACATAATCATTTTGTAAGACAAAATAACAATTTAGAAGGTAAAACCCTTCAAATTAATAACCCTTCTAAATTAATACTCAAGGGTGGGTCTCAAGAATATTAATTTAGAGGGGTTCTACTGTAGTGCGGTTGGTTCACGATCAGCTATAATATTTTCTCTAAATTTTATTTTTTTAAATAAAAATGCAGTTATCCTTAATCAACAAATAATAACTAATAAAAACTGGCATTGCATCATGTTATAGTATGCCTAATCAATTATGAAGCAAGGAATACGGCGGCCAATAGTGGCCACCAAATATTAAAGGTATTTACATGATAGATTAATTTCAACGTCATTAATTTTATATCATCCTTTTATTAATTTTATATCATTGTTTTTTTTTTTTAAATATAGGTTGTCGCCTGTGCAAATGAAATTTAAACACCAAACCTCTTGACACTGCCAGAAAAAAGTTTTACCTTCTATGTTGTTGATTAATATCGGTTCTACTATTCTGTGAACCAAAATGATTTTGGTTGGTCAAGGAGAGAAAAGGTCTCAGCTAAGGTTATAAAAAGAGAGAAGGAAAAAACAGAAAGAAAGAAGGGAAAAAAAAAAAACCCTAATAAGATGGAAGATTTTTAAGAGGATTAGTCAAAAATTGAATTTCAAAAACACTCGATGATTGTGGTTTTAGAATCAAATACCAATGGTTTCATGTGAATCAGACAGGCTTGGGGACATTTAGGCAAGTGTGAGCAATTTTCTACACTTACATTCCGATAATTTCCTTGTATTGTAGATCCCTAATTTGAGAAGAAAATATCTTTCTTTTAACATATTAGCTTCCATAAAATTGTATGGTTACAAAAGAAAAGATACTTTTATCTAATTTAAATATCAAATGTAATAGTTTCTGATTAAAAGGATTTATGTCCGTCGATTAAAAATAAAAAAGAGAAAAACCCGATTTGTCCCAATCGATTTAAAAAAAAGAAAAAAAGAAAAAAACAAGAAGAAACTCTTCTCCTATAATCACAAAAAACGAAAATAAGAAGCAACACAAACGATCAAACGAAAAATATTATGCTTCTACATCATACGGCACAAAAGATTTATAACAGTCTTATTTTCACAGAAAAAAATGAAATGCAAATGGTTACTTCTCGGGAGAGTTATCAACGGATCAAATTGTAGAAATTGAATAACAAATCATAGAATCACAGAGATCATTACAGAGTAACACACAGAAATCTACATGAAAACCCAAAAGAGAAATACCATGGAGGAAGAGAGAGGATTGTTGGCCCAAAGGCCCATCACTCTAGTTTTGATGATGATTAACTCATGTAGTTATAATACTTATGATCTTGTGCTCGCTAAGTTCAGATATTCAATCAAGATTTTATTCGGTGTTTAGTTTCAACAAAAGATTCAAAGTCAAGTTTTGAAATTATCACATGTTGATTCAAGAGCTCGCGCTTCAAGATCGCATATTTTTGTTTTAGGATAAAATGTAAAGAATAGATTAGTTGTAGATTGCTCAAGCTCATTTACACACAAAATATTTCATAACCTTCGTGTTAAACATCTATAGTTTTTAGTTTAATTGTTTTGGTTTTGAGTTTCAAGAATATATCTTTGTATTTTTAGATCTTCAAAAAATACATCTTTCAGTTTCATGGATAGATTTCATCAAAATAACTTTACATTGTTTATATATGTATTGGATTTCATCCATATACATGGTTGCTTCATATTATTTAAGAAACTTATTTTGATAAGATTATATCATGTGTTTAAGTTTTGTATTTATCAAAACTTATTTTGAGCTTATTGTCAAAAATAAGTATGTTTCATTTACTATGTGTATTGGATCATTTCATACACACAATGCATCAAATGTGTTTCAATATCTTATTTTTTGTATTTATACAAGCTTTGAAAAAAAATCAGTTTTTCATTTAGAAAGTTAGTTTTTGGAAAATACGATTTTCGGTTTAAGCTTTAAATTTCTATGCCTCAAAAATAGTTTAATTGTTTGTAATATGTATTGATTTTTGATCACACATATTTGTACTTCAAAGTGTTTACATCAACCTATTTTTATGAAATTTATGGGATTTAATGAAAATTTTAATGGTTTTACTAGTCCAAGTTATAATCTTTAAAAACCTATTTCTAGGCTGCTTGCGATCGACCGGTCGGTCGATCGAAGTAAGGCTCGGTCGACCGATGCGCACAATGTGCACAATCTCATAGCGGTTAACCAGGTCGGTCGACCGACTGAGAGACAATAAGTCTCTGTTGGGTCGGATCGACCGACCGGTCGACCGATAGAGCATGTCTTGGGGAGCGGTCAACTAGGCAGTCGATCGGCAACCCCAACGGTCAGAAATTTCACTGTTGGCTGGTCAACCGACAGGTCAATCTGGCCCCAATGGTTAGTTTTTGACAGCCTATAAAATGGGGTCTTTTGGGTCAGTTTTACACAAGATTTTTTTACAAGTTTTGGGAGCTAGTTTTTCTTATCTTTCACAGAATTTTCTTTACAAGTTTTAAGGTAAACTTCTAAATCAAAAGGAGTTTATCAAGAGTATTTCTCTTTACCTTTTCAAAAGGTTTTTCTCGAGTTTTCTCTTTCATATCTATCTAAGTTTTTCTCACACAAGCTTGAGCTATTCATTGCTATATCCATCCTATATGGATCTTTGTATTTGAGAGCGTTTGTTTGTGATCAAGAAGTGATCACAATGTTTTCATTTTTGTATTGAGGAGGAGTTAGTGGTTGCGGCCTCGGCGAGCTTGTGAGTTCGCGTGTGTTGTTCTTGCGAGAACAAGTGAGGGACTTGCGGGTCTAAGATTCTTGAGGGAGCTCTTTGTAGGTGTTGCAGCACCAAATGATCTTGCGGGATAAATTTTAGGGAAAATTTCCCATTACGGTGAAGGCAAGGACGTAGAGCAAGTGGCTTGAATCTCGAAACAATTCTCCTGTGTTTGCGATTGCTCAACTCTCTCTCAACTCACTTATGTTTAATATCTTGCATGTTCATATTGCTCTTATCTTTATATGCTTAATATTTACTTGGGCTAAATCGATATACTTGCTTGGGTTGTTTGATATCTTGCATTGTTATTAGTGTTTATTCTTATATGCTTGATATTATATTTGTGCTCACACTTATATTTAAGCAAGAGAGATATAGTAGCACATCAACTCTTAGTTTAGAGGAATCTTGAGAAGAAAGTCCAGAGCTCTTCACCGAGAATTCGACTTCACTCTTTGGTTATACGTTGTGTGTAGTTTTAATTTGCATAATAGTTTTTAATTCCGCATTATTTGGCATTAAATTAGTACATCACTTATTCACCCCCCTCTAAGTGATTTACAAGGATTCCACATTATTTTAGGAAAAATTATAATGATGACTGCTTAATCTAATGTATTAGGATTTTTGGGATTGATTGATCGTTCTCCCTCTCATTAGAGGAGATCTCCTATTTATATAAGTGGGTGTCTGTTGGATAAGGTTACAAAGTCTTATTCTATCTAGATATCTACTAGATCTTAACTACTTATCTTGAAAGCGGTTGGAGCTGAACAACCTTATTTGAATTGGTAGAGCTCGTATTTGTCTTTATCCCATAATCTTCGTCCAGCTGTAGATATGATTGATCTACTCCCGGGCTTATCGGGTTCAAATAATCTTGGATATAAGGATTTGGCTTGGATATAAGGGTACTCATAACAGACTCTATCTCTTTTCTTTTAACCGCTTAAACTACTCAGAGTTTGAATGGGATCGGGACTCTTCTTCAGAGATTTTAGAATCAGTCACGTGTCACGAGATCGTCTAAGGACTGGATAGCACACGTCATGATCTCGAGGGGGTTAGAAACTGACCACTGTGGATGCCCCTTCTGCTCTCCTCTCTTTGGCAGGAGATCGAGAACTCGCCTCCAGGAGTTATGTGCCCTCGGGGACTCTGAGAGAAAAGGAGGGGAGCAGACCCCTTGAGCCTAGACTCGGGTTTTCGCTATCGCTTCAATTTTTGTCTTTTGTTGGCATGTCTCTACAGACTGAGAGAGCCTTGAATACACGTCTCATCCGCCACTGCATTCGTCAGATAACCATCATTTTTTGAAGGGGCGCGGCGGTCCTGGTTTGTGCGGCGAATCAAGTGCAATGGTTCGAATCTGATCCTTGATGACATGTGTAAGCTTCCGATCTAGTGGAGGGTAGCATATGCAAGGAATTTGAGGGTATAAAAGCATTTTCTTCAAACCCTAGATATTATCTCTAAGCTTCTGAATTTTCAACTTCTCACCATGTTCTTTGTTGTGATCTTTCCATCCCCAAGTCTTCATCACTCAATCATCTTCATCACTCAATCGTATTCAAAGATAATGAAGAGAGGCAAATCTGATGCAGTCAGCGGCGCGAGTAAGGGCAAGGCCATGACAGAGGAGAAGGGGAAGATATCTCTATTTAGAACCAGGGTCGGCATGGATTTTGACCCACGGACTACCAAGATCCAAAACCAGAAGGACGTAGGTGCGTACCTGGCCAATTATAGCGTTCACCTCTCCCCTAGGATCGGGGTCGAGTTTTGCCCTAAAGGCACGGATTTCACCTTGCCTTTGCCCAATGGAAGTGTCTATATGCATCCTCAGGTTCTAGCGCTGTTGACTAAGTTCGTCTGTAGCGTTCTGGTCCACTATAGGGTTGCCCCCTCATAGTTATTGGGGGTGGTTTGGTGCACTGTGCTGGAGTTTGAGGCCCTTTGTGCTCTGAGTGTCCTGGAGACCTGCCGGCATGAAGTTTTTAGCATTGCCTACGCGCTGAGGAAGACCAGCCAAAATACATGCTACTTCGTGTCGCAGAGTGGGTGTAAGAAGATCATCGTCAATATAATGGATAGTGACCATCGTGATACTATGGTCCGGGTGACTGGTCCATGGGAGGCTGAGTTAGATGGTGAGCGTGGAGCCATCCCGACCACTTGGAACTTGGCCCGATGGCTTAGGGAGGAACGTTGCCTTTTGAAGACATTGAAGCAAAGCTGAAGCTGCAGGTATTAACTATAACCACCGCAACTGGAGCTGGTTGTTAGACCGTAACATACCTCCCGTGCCCCCAGTTCTCCCGAGGGCATCGGCTCTAGCTAAGAGCCAGTTGACTGTTGACCTCAAGAGGCAAAGGGCCCTAGGGTGAGTGATCCTTGCCAAGAAGAAGAGGGCCCCATCACAACCCTCACAACCTCAACTTCCCGAAGAAGTAGCTTATGTATATAGTTAGACTTCTCTCCATGATGTTGTTGCTTAATGCTTGTTTTCTTTTTGTAGAAGAGGAACCAAATCAATTTTGATGACTCTGATGAGAAGGAGATGCAGGATTTGCTGTCGACTGCGCCTGCTTCCCGGCCTTGAGCGCTGGGCGGTCCCTCATTGCTGAAGATGCTTAGGTCGAGACCTCCGAGCTTATGGACTCTGGAGATCGGAGAGATTCGTCAGCTGCCGAGATCTCGAGGAGGGTGTGGACGCGCTCCATGGGTCAGCGACAGGGAGGCGGAGATGCCGGAGGAGCACCCCCTACACTCAAACTGCTCTATGAAGGGGGGTTGTGATGGTGGCGTCTCCATCAGCTCGGATCAAAACTAGGTTGAGCCCTTGCCTTGGTTCAAGGAGGTGGGATTTGCTGAAGCTCCATTGGCGGAGGATAGTGCGAAGGTCGCTGACCTTGTTGGTCCTTCGGGAGTTGCCGGTTGGTCTCCAGTGCTGACCTCAGGACAGACCACCGCAGCCCCCTATTCAGGTTATATCTACAGAGGGGAGATAAAGAGCCAGCCCTGGGAAATGGGGATTTCCTTGAAGGGTTGGAATAGCTCAAGACCCTACCTTTGAAGGATCGGAGATGGCGTTTGAAGAATGACGTCCTCAGGGTAAGCGTTGCAATAATTATTTTTGGATTTGTACTTTATTTTTTTTATCTAAGTCCTTTTTAATCTTTGAACGACGTGCTTACTCTGAACTGCTTGACGCTCATCGGGATGCCCTGAAGGAGAAGAGGGCACATTGTCGAGCTGCTCCGAAGGGTGGAGGAACTCAGTGTCATTGGAGAGGAAGCTAATGCCAAGATCACTCGGCTCCAGGCGGACTTGGACCATGAAGTTACGGTCCAACAAGGTCGGGAGAGAGCTGGAGCGACTTTAGGGAGAGCTGGAGAAGAATTGCTCGGAGTTGTGGAGAAGGAACTCCCAGTTGCCAGAGGCGAGCCTTGAGTCATTGCGGAAGGACTTTGAGCTACAAAAGAAGAAGTCGGAGCTGCAATTGATTTGGCGGGAGCTGGATGAGGTGCCCTAGAGCGTTGAGGTGGCGGAAGCCACCCTGGAGTCAAAGATGGTTGCCTTTGCGGAAGAGAAGGGGTGCCTTGAGGATGACTTGGAATAGGCACTGTCTACCAAGGATGTGATGGAGGCACGTGTTCAAGCAATGATAGACCAGTGCCAATGAGAGATGAAGGTCTTCAAATTCAAGAAGTATAAGGATGGATACGAGGACAGAAAGCGAGGTTCTGCCCTGAGATATCCAGTTGAGGCCTTCTTTGAAAGTTAAGGCCTGGGATGTCCTTTAGCGCGTGGTGCCTCCACCGTGGAGGTGGGAGCCTTTCCAAGCATTCCACCCTGCAGTGTTTCTCTCCTGACGACGGGTGTCCTCTCGGATGCTTCAACCACCGGGACCACGGCTCCTGGTTCCCCTGAGGGCGCGGATCTTTCAACTCTACCATCCGAGGCCTCTCAGAAAGGCCAAGTGAGTATTTGAGAGTTTTTGTGCAAATTTGATGTAAAACTCTTTTTTGAATAAATAAATGAAAATTTTCTCCATTCTGTCTAAATTTTGTCTTGCGTTTTTTTTGTCTCAAGGCCCTGTAGGTGTTGGCTCGGTGGCCCCTTTGGGTTCTGCCTTTGGTTTAGCAGCTTTTGGAGAAGTGGGGGCCGACCTCGAGGAGGAACCTCTCAGGGGGCATGAATGTCCCATGTGTGCTCGGGCTCTGCAGGGGCTAGCCCTTCAGTTGTGAGGTCCGAGGAACTCTGGTTAAGGCCTAAGGGTTCAAACCCCGAGGATAGCGATGAGGGGGAGGAGCTGGACCTTGACGATGAGCTAAGAGCATTGATGATTATCTTGAATACCCGGCAAAGACGGATCACAAAGAGTCTGTATCGAACACTGCTGGCTTTCCTACCACATAGAGCTCGAGTTGCTTAACTTCCTCACCTTCCATCTGGACTTCAAGATGATTCCTTACAATGCGATAGTGAGCGATCTTGAAAAAGGGTGCACAAGGTGTTCTCAAAATCGACTGATATATTGGAGGAGATAAAAAAAAGTTGAGGAATGATAAGTCAACCTTGGATGTGAGACTTCTGGGGCGGCTCGAGAAGCTGCAATAGGCGTTGGATAATATATCCAAGCTACTAGAAATGGTAGCTTCAGACCAGATGGAGATCGCTTTTCTTCAAGTCCAGATCGATCGGGAATGCGCCAAGAAACTGGAGCTGAAGCACGAAATTCGGAGACTGGAGAAGGCTCTGGAACACAGTGAAGGCGACATTAAAGAGATAAAGGGTTGATGTTGAGCACCAATGTAACCATTATAATGAACTCTAGAGAGCCCACGGTGATCTGCACTTAGAGATGCAGACATTGAGGTCCCAAGTTTCGATCTTAAGCTCTAGCGGTCGAGCGGCGGGCGCGAGCGGTTGGTCCGGGGCCATGGGTGGTCAGGTCTTGGGCAAAAACGGTCATGCTGGAGGTAGAAGCCATCAGCCCGAGGGGTCGAGCGATCAGACTAGAAGCACTAGTGACTAGCTCGGAAGGTCTCAAGGATGGTCGGAGAGCCAAAGTGGTGGATGTAGACAGAGTTAGTCGAGTCCATTTGTAGTTTTTTATAACAAGAATTGACTTAATAAGACATTGTATCACTCTTCTATCATCAATAAAGTGATTATTTCTCCTCTTTATTTGCTTCGACTGTGTGGTGCCTTATTTTTGATGTGCTTGTATGGGTGCTATGGCGTAAGCCCTTCTCGATTGTGTGTTGCTTGGCAGCTTGTGGAGGCATGACTCCATTGTCGGGATTGTCAGATGTTTTAGACAGCCGTTAAGGTAGGAGCCCTTAAGTTAGTCGGAAGATTCTCAGCAGTTGAAAGAACTAGATATAGATTATCTTCAAGACTCGCTCGAGTAGCCGTCAGGGTGAAGACCCGATGTAGGCTGAATGATAGGGGTGAAACCACGCACAAAAGTTGTATGTTTGGAAATCAATATTTAAAGTGTGTGTGCTTTGACTTCCTCGATACTTCCGTTATAGCATAGAGGCTAAAACGAGTCAAATTCATAAGGACGGGAGGCGATAGAAGCTTACACAGTATGTTCACGTATATGTTAACGATTCTTTAAAGTTTTAAAAAATGAAAAAGAAAGGAAAACAAAGAATGAAAAGAGATGTACGATGAAATACGAAGAAGTGGGAAACATAGAAAAGAATGGTGTTTGTGATTTTTGATATTTCTAAAATAAAGTGAAAAAGAAAGAAAACTCATGGGACTAACTACTAATGACTCCACTAACATGCTAACCTCTTAGTGATAGCTGCCTCACATGTATCATTGCCATCACTAGTCCTTGGTTCAAGAGCGATTCAAAGCATGACCCATATGTAACTCATCACAACCTAACTCATCAAACAAGTGCAAGCTACACTTAAACCATCAATACTATAGAAAAGTAAGCATGGAGTAAAGTAATGTTAGCTTGTTAGTGGTTAGTAAGTTAGAGTGTTAGATCCATCATCATGAGCCATCAATGGCTCTTGCAAGAGCAAGGCCAAACCGAGGCTATTAGATTCATGTAGATTATCATAAAAGAAGTTAGCAAGTTAGTGGTTAGTAGTTAGTTACCATGAGAGAAAAGTTAGCTACACATGTAAAAGAGATTGGAGAGAAGAAAACATAGAGAGGTAAAGAGAGCACCTTTTATAGATTGTCACCTTCTATTACAAGCACTCTTGCATTTCATGCATGTATCACTCTCTCTCTTTATTACAAGATCTACAAAAATAAAAAATACAATGGAGGAAGAAGAACTAACTTAAACTAAACTACCCTAAACTACAACATGAAGATGAAACTATTAAAACTCTGCATATCTCCAACTCTGGAACCCAAGGAGGTATTTATAGCCATCAGGGGAACAGGGGGCCAGGGGATAAACCCTGGCCCGAAGCGGCGCGCGCGCCGCTTCGAGCCGCGCGCTGCCCCTTTTGTCTCCTGTCAGTTCTGGTGCCCGGTTTCTGGTTTGCAGCCACTGGTTTTTACAGAATCAGCTCTCTAAGTCAATGGCTATCTTTAATAGGCTTTTAATCACCAATTAAATGGTGATTTAGGGTCTTCTTCTTCATTGCACACCATGGACCTAAAATCAAGCAAGCAAAGCTTTATTATCAGAATTTAATATGAAATTAATGTGAAGATGTGATACAAATTATGCAAAATTAGAGACTAATCACACCCCCACACTTGTCTTTTGCTCATCCCGAGTAAAACAAAAAACTAAGAAATTATTACACCACTTTCGCAGGTGACGCGATTGCACTGAGCCTGTGCAACAAGCCGTTAAACCTCTAAGTTTTCCCTATAGGAGGAGTTTTGTCTCCTGAGGGTTTTCAGCGGATTACACCCACAAAATCCATAAAGAAAGAAATCAAATGTTAATATTTTGAAGACGCTTTTTGAAATAGAGAAAAGTGTTGAACTATTTTTGTGAAAATATAAGTGATCCAAGGTCATAGGTTACCCAGAAATTGTTCTTTCTTAAACTAAGTCAAAATGTAAAAAAAATCTTGTTATAAATTAAATGTAAGAATTTAAAATTGAATTGACTCTTTGATCTTTCATAAAATTCTTTGAAAATATGCACTTTGTGGACTGTGAAGATTTTTGGGATATCGACTCTAACTTTCATGCCATTTATATTATTATTATTATTATATTTTTTCCTTTTTTTTTTCTCTCCCTTAGTTTTCTTAGGCTTTCTTATTTACCCGGGTAGTGAGCCTTTAGCCGGTGACTCCCAAACCAGATGGTCTTAGGGCACAGATGAGAAAACATCCCTCGGACTTAAGGACTCAAGTAAATAAGGCCACAAAACTAAAGGGGATTATTTTATTTTTGTCTACTGTTTTAGGTATGAATAATCATGCTTCCTGAGACATAATTACCCAACTTCAATAAGTGATTTTTATTTATCATAATTTTTTTAATATATATATATATATATATATTTATGGCATTTTTAGTCTTTGTTTCAATCTCAAAATTGTGTAAGTGTGAAGTGCATAAATCTAAGACAAAAAATTTAAGATCGAATTATCTTTTCAATCTTACTTTCTTATCTAAAATTTAAACAAGATCTATTATTTTGGCTTGGTTTAAAGTTTCATAATTTTAGGTCTTCCTAATTTCTAAGATAATCTTAATTTTCTTAAAAATAAATCAAAACTATTTTTCTTGTTTCAAAAGTTTTGTAAAAAGAAAAGAAATTTTTTTTTTAAAAAGAAGTGTAAAGGAAAGAAAATGTAAAACTAACTATGTTAGTAAACTCTCCCCCACACTTATCTCACGCATTGTCCTCAATGCATCGTCAATGTGTAAAGACATGAAACAAATGGAGAGGGAAGGAAAATTACCTCATGGTGGTGGTTCTGGTGGTGGTCTGATTGGGCCAAGCGTTGCTACCCAATCAAAATAGCGTGAATCGTGCAGGAACCCACCAATGACCTCTTAATATGACCCAATAAAATGTTGATTGAATGAATGGTCTTATTGAAAAGTTTATCCCCATCTAATGGCCAATTTTCAAAAATAATTACTGAGTCATTTTCTTCAACATTCTTGTCCAACAATGAAGTGTGATTTTGTGAGATGAGTGATTTGGACTCAAATGGAACAGGAACAAAAACTGATACCGGCTCAGGAAGTTGACTCAGATCAAGTCGAGAATCAACAATGAGAGTCGAAATTGGTTCAAAAATAGAGTTCAAATCAAAGAATTGACGTTCACACACTGTCCCCATTAATGAAGTGTGATCATAAGATATTGGTGATTCTATTTCACGGTGTATGGGTACAGGATTCAATGTTGACTCCAGAAAAGAGAAAAAATCTGGTTAGGATACCGGGTCATTATTGAATCAAAAAGTGAAATAGAGTTCCCAACAGGAAGTTCAGGATCACATTCAGGTTCGATTTCAATTTCAGGGAAGGGATAACTTGCCAAAATGTCCAGGCAACTTTCATAACTTAGAGATTTGTCAAGTTCAAATGTGTGTTCTGAAATTGAATCTTGGTTTCAAAAAGAACATGATTCTTGGGTCCAATCGGTAAAGTTAGGAATATAAGGATTAGTCAATGGTTGACAAGAAAGATTATTCTCGCTCTCATTGATCAAATCGCTCATAATTGAGTCTAACCTACTGATAGGTTGGGTAAGAGAATTCGAATTTGGAATCATGTCTTCCATACTCTTTGTAATTGGTTTTTCTTGAAAAGATGAGTATGGAAGTTGATTTTAGAAATTGTGGTGAAATTGTGAGCATCGGTGTTTGCGGTTGCTCCTCAGACTCACGCAAGGGTTCTATACTCAAGTCCAGTATTGAAGTTTGTTCATTTTGAATTAGTGAGACTGGAAAAGATGAGTATGACTCTTGAAAATTTGGTTGAGATGATGAGTCCAACATGTTTTGCATTCTATCACAAAAGACTTCCAAACGCTTTTCTAACTCAGATTCTTCTTCAATTGGATGCTCTAGAAAAGGAGTATGTGGAGTTTGATATGGGAAGGATTGTGAATTGAGCAAATTTTGCAATTGTTGTAGGGACTCTTCTATACTCTTTTCCAATGATAATTTTTCTTCAATTGGTGTTCAGGAAAAGGAGTATATGAATCAAAATTGGGGAATGAATATTGTGAAAATTGTGGACAAGATGACCTAGACGACTCCTAACTGGTTAGACTGTCCACGGGGGGTATATTGTCGGAAGCTGACCACGAGTTAATCGGCCAGGTAGGGGCAAGATCAGAGGGAGGTATCCGTGCCGAAGCAACGGTCCTAATTATGCCAAACCACTGTTCTTCGAGGTTTCGCCTCTCAATCCCCAACCTTAGACACCAATTTAGCAAGAGTCAAATTCTAACAACTTCCCCCTTAGGTCAATCTTCTAAATGAGTCCGAGATGTCCCTAGGGGCCAACGTCTAGGAATTTTTATTAAGGTTTGGGTTGTGTGAGTGGGGAGGTGATTTTTGGGCTAAGAGAGGGTAATAACTTCCCCACCTTATGTTGTATTGGGTATTGCCCTCAAGTTAAATTTGTGCAAGTGTGCAACATAGATAAGCATGAACACAAAAAAACGAGTAAATTACTAAAGTGTTTGTCCTATACTATATGCAATGCAATATGTACACCTCCTATCAGTATCACAACAACATAAGAATAAAATACAGTATATTGGAATAAAAATTGACACGTGCCTAGATGCAAATGTTTAAACCGTTTTAAAACATCCAATTTCTGTATTTTAGTTCTTACAATTATTTACAGTGTACAGGTAATATAAAAAAATTAGCAGCAGAATATAAAAAATATACAAGAATTACCCAACCACACTTGAGCAAGTGTGGACTTCTGCAATGCTAAAACTTTAACCTGCATACCAAAAAACAAAGAAGAAAAGTTAGCAAACTTGTGAAATTAAACCGTTCCAATCCCCGGCAACGGCGCCAAAATTTGATCGGGGTGAAACCGCGCACAAAAGTTGTATGTTTGGAAATCAATATTTAAAGTGTGTGCGCTTTGGCTTCCTCGATACTTCCGTTATAGCATAGAGGCTAAAACGAGTCAAATCCATAAGGACGGGAGGTGATAGAAGCTTACACGGTATGTTCACGTGTATGTTAACGATTCTTCAAAGTTTTAAAGAATGAAAAGAAAAGAAAACAAAGAATGAAAAGAGAGGCACGGTGAAATACGAAGAAGTGGGAAACATAGAAAAGAATGGTGTTTGTGGTTTTTGATATTTCTAAAACAAAGTGAAAAAGAAAGAAAACTCATGGCACTAACTACTAATAACTCCACTAACACGCTAACCTCTTAGTGATAGTTGCCTCACATGTATCATTGCCATCACTAGTCCTTGGTTCAAGAGCGATTCAAAGCATGACCCATATGTAACTCATCACAACCTAACTCATCAAACAAGTGCAAGCTACACTTAAACCATCAATACTATAGAAAAGTAAGCATGGAGTAAAGTAATGTTAGTTTGTTAGTGGTTAGAAAGTTAGAGTGTTAGATCCATCATCATGAGCCATCAATGGCTCTTGCAAGAGCAAGGCCAAACCGAGGCTATTAGATTCATGTGGATTATCATAAAAGAAGTTAGCAAGTAAGTGGTTAGTAGTTAGTTACCATGAGAGAAAAGTTAGCTACACATATAAAATTGGAGAGAAGAAAACATAGAGAGGTAAAGAGAGCACCTTTCATAGATTGTCACCTTCTATTACAAGCACTCTTGCATTCCAAGTATGTATCACTCTCTCTCTCTCCCTATTACAAGATATACAAAATGGAAAATATAATGGAGGAAGAAGAACTAACTTAAACTAAACTACCCTAAACTACAACATGAAGATGAAATTACTCTTAAAACTCTGCATATCTCCAACTCTGCAACCCAAGGGGGTATTTATAGCCACCAGGGGAACAGGGGGCCAGGGGACAAACCCTGGCCCGAAGCGGCGCGCGCGCTGTGGCCATACGGCCGCGAAAACGCAGCGAGAGCCGCGTTTCCGCGGCCATAAAGTGGCCGCGCGCGCGGCGCTTCGAGCCGTGCGCTGCCCCTTTTGTCTCCTGTCAGTTCTAGTGCCCGGTTTCTGGTTTGCAGCCCCTGGTTTTTATAGAATCAGCTCTCTAGGTCAATAGCTATCTTTAATAGGCTTTTAATCACCAATTAAATGGTGATTTAGGGTATTCTTCTTCATTGCACACCATGGACCTAGAATCAAGCAAGCAAAGCTTTATTAGCAGAATTTAATATGAAATTAATGTGAAGATGTGATACAAATTATGTAAAATTAGAGACTAATCACTGAACTCCAAGCAGTCTCTGTATACGAGCCTCCATCTTTCATGAGACTTCTCGAGGGGTAGCCGTCATGGTAAGGTCCACTATAGGCTATTGACTGTCTCGGGTAGCCATTAGGGTGAGGACCCGATATACGCTGAGCTTCGAGCGGTCATTATGGACGAGCCTCCATCTTTTAGGAGACTCCCCGAGGGGTTGCCATTAGGGTAGGACCCGCTATAGGCTGTTGACTGACTCGAGTAGCCATCAGGGTGAGGACCTGATGTAGGCTGAGCTTCGAGTGATCATTGTGGGCGAGCCTCCATCTTTCAAGAGACTCTCAGACGGGTTGCCGTTAGGGTAGGACCTGCTATAGGCTTTTGACTGGCTCGAGCAGCCATTAGGGTAAGGACCTGATGTAGGCTGAGCTTTGAGCGATCATTATGGGTGAGCCTTCATCTTTCAGGAGACTCCCCAAGGGGTTACCATCAGGGTAGGACCCGCTATATGCTGTTAATTGGATCGAATAGCCATCAGGGTGAGGACCTGATGTAGGCTGAGCTTCGAGCGGTCATTCTGGGCGAGCCTCCATCTTTCAAGAGACTCCTTGAGGGGTTGCCGTCAGGGTAGGACCCGTTATAGGTTGTTGACTGGCTCGGGTAGCCATCAGGGTGAGGACCCGATGTAGGTTGAGCTTCGAACGGTCATTGTGGGTGAGCCTCCATCTTTTAGGAGACTCCATGAGGGGTTGCCATCAGGGTAGGACCCGCTATATGCTGTTGACTGGCTCGGGTAGCCATCAGGGTGAGGACCCGATGTAAGCTGAGTTCCGAGCGGTCATTGTGGGCGAGCCTCCATCTTTCAAGAGACTTCTCGAGGGGTTACCGTCAGGGTCAGACCCACTATAGGCTGTTGACTGCCTCGGGTAGCCATCAGGTGAGGATCCGATGTAGGCCGTTCAACTGTTTATCATACAGAGAGGATATTGAAATTTTTCAAAAACCTCATTAGGATATAGAACTTGCACAAAGGTCTTTTCATTGGATATTACATGGTTCTGCACATAGTATCATTTCAAGTGAAAAGAGTTCCATTGCTTCTCGAGGGGCTTCCCATCCCGAGTTGTGCTTGTGAGTAAGCGCTGTAGTTGGTAGACTCAGCTGGAGTATCTCTGACCTCCGGATCTTCCTCCAGGTCGAGGATAAACTCTTCGAAGTATCCATACAAAATTAGATCCTCGAGGTGCCTTTTGAGGGCCCAACAATACAGGGAGGGGTACCCCTGACTTCCATAAAAAGAACAGTGTCCTGCTTCTAAGAGATCTGTATCGTGCTTGCTTGGCTTGGAGAGTCTCACCCATGGTAAATGCTTGATTATGTGAAGGATCTGATCAATCGATAACTTCAGGGGAGTGAAGACTGAGTCATCCTTGATTTTTGTTATTGTCGGGGAAGTTTTTTCCTTCCTCTTGCATGTTGGGGGCGTCCGTAAGGGATAGCTCTGTGACTCTCTGGATTCTCATATGGTGAGGTTGTTTGAAGCGCATTTTGTTTGACTTGAAATGTAAGTCGGTCACAGCTGAAAGATATTAATGGACTTCGGAAGACGTGTTTACTTGGGTTTCTGTGGCGCTCAACTCAATGACTCGTTACGTTTTTCGAAGAGCCTTTATCTACGTGAGGAGTTAGCGGTTGATTTGTATTATCGCTTCTCGCTCGCGCTCAGCGGTATCACTATTGATGGCGACCAGCTCTCATTTGCGGTTTGCCTGGGTCCACTGTAAACTCAACTGTCATCACAGGTTGGTCACTCGCTGGATAAGCTATTCTTGGGAAAGCGTTGATAGCTTGAGTTCACCGGGAGCATTGACGTCATGGTGGATGGTGCTCTTATGCGCTATGATTGTTTAAAACATTTTTATAGGATGTGAAAGGGTATAAAATTGGTATAACTCTCAGTGTAAACTCAAAGACTCTCAATGTAAACATAAAATGCAGTGGGTAGTTCTCGGGAGAGTTATCCACGTACCAAATTGTGAGAATTGAATAACAAATCACAGAAATCAAACCAGAGTAACACACAAATTTACGTGAAAACTCGAAAGAAAAAATCATGGAGGAAAAGAGAGCATTCCACTATAATTCATGAAAAATTATAATGGTTACTACCTAATCTAATGTAATAGGGTTTCTAGAATTGATTGATCGTCCTTCCTCTCGTTGGAGGGGGTATCTTATTTATACAAGTAGGTATCTGTTGGATAAGGTTATATAGTCCTGTTCTATCTAAATATCTACCCGATCTTAACTGCTTATCTTGAAAGTTGGAGCTGAACATCCTTACTTGAATTGGTAGAGCCTGTATTTGTTTTTCCAGTGGTCTCTGTCCAGCTACAGATATGATTGATCCACTCTCAGGCTGTAACTATCGGGTTCAAACGAGGATTTCGCTTGAAGATAGGGCACTCGTAACCGACTCTATCTCTGTTCTTCTAATCGCTTGAATTGCTCGGAGTTTGAATGAAATTACGACTCTTGTTTAGAGATTCTGAAATCAACCACGTGTCACGAGATCATCAAAGGACTAGATGGACACGTGTCGTAATCTCGAGGCAGAAACTGACTACCATAGAAATATATTTCCACCGAGTTTTTTCTATTTATTTATAACCTACACAGGCTACGACGTAAAAGATTTACTGACCATGTTAATTTCTTTAAATTTCATTTTATTTTTGTTCATCTTGAAAGTTTATCAATACAAACAAAGTTTTAAGAAGTAAAACAAAAACAACTTGCAAAATAAGAATAGGAGAAATGACAAGAAGGATTTAAACATTTTTCGACTTATACTCATGATATTTCTTTTACCCTTTTTATATCATTGATAATGATGTAATCATGAAACATTTTCAAAATATAAAGTCTCCATTTTTCATTGATTTTGCAAAGGGAAAAACTTACAAAAAAGTGTTCGAGGAGCGAAATTACAAGTAATTTTTTGCAGTAAAAAGATTACAGGTAGATCTCTTCTGAAATTTCTGGGGAAGTGTGCCTGTAGGAATCTGATCAGCGCGCGATCACTTTATCCCTTTGACGATGCGATCGATCAAACAATCAGACTGCAGCCTGATGGGATTCCCTTCTCGCCTAGTTTGGGGAATCGGAGAAGAGAAGGTCGGTAGAGCCCTCTTTTTACTTCTCGAGCTGCCTCCGCTTAGGAATTACTTCTCGCCTGGTTCCGGAGATCCTTGAGAGGGAGGAAGATCTTAGGGTATTAGCACCCTGATTAGAGAAGTAATTCTCTAAATTCTTGGAAGTAAGAGAGTAGATCTCTGTCCTTAGCCGTCTCTTCTCTTTTTTTCTTGAGCCCTTTCTCCTCTTTTTTTCTCCTCGTCCCTGGTAGGTTATTTATAAGGAGGAGCAGGGGTATAATTGCCCTGAAAATCTGAAAACAGATTGGGTCAATCCGTTTTACATCCGGTAAGTAGCCTCGCCGCGAGGCTAGAATCAGCTTCTGCGAAGTTAGGAATAGCTAATCTCTTGATCTGCTCTACTAAATAAGGAATACTCCCTTGATTCTTTCCAAATAACTGAAAGATCTCCCCTGATCTTCTCACTTGATTGGGAGAGTCAAAAGATCATGACAAACAACTATCAAATTTGATCTCAATTTGATCTGATCTCAATTAGATTTGATCTCATCTTGAGATTTGATTGGTCAAAGGTGATTATAAAAGACCCGCAACGGAGTCGTAGCGTTGAGCTCATGGCGGAGCTGGAAGAAGCATCTGGCGAAGTTAAGGAAAGCTCTTCACCGGAGCCGGATAACTTTGTGGTGAAGCTACCAATTATCATTTTGCGCAGCTGCATGGGGCTTCAAGCGAAGCTAACTCTCTGTGGAGTTAAGTGAGCTTTTCTGTGCGAATTTGTAAGTTAGCTCGCAGCGAGGCTGTGAAGGAGCTTCCTGCGATGTTAAACAACTTTGGCTTCTTATGCGAGACTTATCTCGTGGCTCGTGCGAGACTAAGTGTTGAGCTAACTTAGTGTCTCTGGACCTGCTTAGACCTTCTCACGAGCTTTTCTTGGCTTACTGTCTGCTTCACTGGATCATAGAGTCCAAGTTGTTGATACGTCCCTTTGAGATGGGTAAAGAACTGGTCGTCAGCTTATCTGCGGCTTATCTTTTGTAAATGTCAACAAGTTGGACATTGTTCAGGCCAGTTAGGAATCTTGTCTTTTTTAGAGTGTCAACAATCTCATGAGTATCAATTGAACATTTGCAATTGAGACTATAAAAGAAAAGTTACATTCTTATTTATGATAATTTGTTTTAAGTTTGAAGTTTTCAATTATCTAACATGTATTGTATTTTTCACCCCCTCTTGTGAAAATTTCTGGCTCTGCCATCGATAAGGGTGGTACCAACAAGTGGTGCCATTGGTGGCGTTAGTGTAGGAGTAATGCCTACAGCCATCACGACAGCGATGATAGTGCTAGCAACAGTGGCTCAATGGTAGTGGTAACAAAAATAATGATGGAGGTGATAATGATGGTAATGAGTTACTCATGGCATACAAAAGCTATTATAAGTTCGTGGAAGCTTATCAAGTGACATGTAAATGCTAGTGATAGACAGTAAAGTTCGCTGTAGCTTATGGAGACTCAATCCTGACATATACTATTAACAATTTGTTAAGGCTGATGATTATACTTCTTTCTCCTACAATGATATGTTTTTTCTCACCATTATAAAGGCTATTATGTAAGTCTAGTAGTGATGTAGGAGATCAAAGCAATAACAACATGATCATGGCAGCAGGAGAAGCAGACTTAGGTCGACTTCCTGATCAAACGACAGCCCCAATCAATGTAAAGGTCAACCGCCCGATCGACCGCGCTGTGAAAGCAAATTTCCCAGGAGTGGCGACTTTACAGTCGATCAATTTCCGGTCGACCAATATTCAACAGAAACTAGAGAATCTTCAGTCGACAGTCAATAGAAACTAGAGACTCCTCATCCAGTCAACTGCCCGATCGACCAACCAAAACTCGAGAGCAAGAATTTCTCAGTCGGTCGACGACTCAGTTGGCCGTCTGAAACCTGAGAACAAGGATTTCTCAGTCGGTCGACATGCGCATACCTGTTTAGGATTTTGCTTAGTTTTAATTTATTTTTTATTTTTAAACTTTCTTTCTTCATTTTGAATTTAGTTTTATAGATAGAATATGACATATTATGAGCTATAAAAGTCCCTTGAATCTCTTGCATTTATAATCAATTTCAATCAATATATTTTGAGTTTTCCTCGCATCTGCTCATGGATTCAAGTTGTTCTCTTTGGCTCGTAGATTCGGGTCATTTTACTCGTGATTTAAGTGGCTATCCCTACTTGAAGGTTTCTTCAGGGTTCATCAAAGCTAGAACGAGATATGGCCCGCGTTGCTCATCTTCCTCGCTTTCCTGTCTATGTCAAGTGGTATCAGAGTTTCGGCAAATGCCCCGACAATGGCTAGGGATGATGATGAGCAGTCCAACCTCTCCAGGAGAATAGGCGCTATTGAAGGGAGACTTGGTGCTTTTAAGTCAACTATGGACACTCTAGTCTAAGAAAAAGGAGGCTCTCAAATTCGATGATCGAGGTCTTGTCGATGGTCCGTACCGAAGCGGGCGTGAATGTTCATCGAACAATCTTCCATCTTCAATAGGTAACCCACATCTACAACATTGACTACAACAATTTTCTTTCCAATGATCATCCCCACAATAACAACCACGCCAATCATCACCATCACCAAGACGTCATCCATGTAATATTCCTTACGAGGATTTTATTGATGAGGAAGAACTCATCAATACCTTCCATCCCAATGATGACTTCAAAGATGAAGCGTATAATGGAAGGATGACTTACAGGAGAGGCTGGAGGTATGAGACAAATCCTAATAGGAGAGAAAGATTTTCTTTTCCTAACCCAGATTGGAGAATAGGGGACCCAATCTCTAACGAGTATCGAATGAAAATCGAGATTCCTTCTTCAGTGGGAACCTTGATATCAAATCCTTTTTGGACTAGATCTATAAAGTCGAGTTCTTTGACAGGACTAAATCTATAAAGTATAGTTCTTAAACATGACTTATGTCCCCGAGGAAAATCATGTCAAGTTCGTGGCATACAAGCTCAAAAGAAGAGCGGTCGTATGGTGAGATGAATTGAAAATCATAAAGAGGCGCCAAGGCAAACCACTAGTAATGATATGGAGGCAGATGAAGCAACTCCTACAAGGTAAATTCCTTCCACCTGACTATCAATAGATCCTCTACAATTAATTTGAGCAATACAGGTAAGATACAAGGACTGTAGCAGCATATACGGAGGAGTTCTATCACCTCTCATCGCGATGTGACTTATCCCTGACAGAGGAGCAGTAGATTTCATTTGAAGTACATCACCAAGCTAAAGTACTATATCCAGGAACGTGTGGCCATCCACGATGTGTTCTATGTCAATGAGCGATAGAATAAAACTATGAAGATTGTGAGGTTACAGATCAGAGCCTTACCTTTCAAAGGCGCAGCAGAGAAGGCATCTGGAAGCATAAGAACCCAGCAAGGTTATATATCAAGCGAACAACCTCCAACCGGTAACATAATTGATGTCCCTTCAACAAACCCGACAACGACAGCCACCCCCACTACAAAGGTCAAGAAGAATCCAGTGAATGTGGAATTTTAGCTCAAGCTGAAAATCTTTTTGAGAAAAGAATGTGATTACTTAAAACTTGATTTTTGATGTTCAAAAACTTCTTAGAGTGTTGGCCCAAAGGCCTTCCACCCTAGTTTTGATGATGATTAACTCATGTAGTTATGTTTACTAATAATCTTGTGTTGTTTAAGTTTCAGATCTTTAACCAAGATATTAGTTGGTGATTAGCGGAGTTTAGAAGCTTTTCATAATGTTTCCAGGGCCAAAACTTCATGATCACACATTGCCTAGCCCATGGATGGAGTTTTGGAGCAAGTCTACTTGAAGATGAAGATCATCAAGAAGACTTAGGTATCCATAGTTTAGATAGTGTGTTTTAGATCCATTTGTAAAGCTTAGTATAGTTGATATGCTCAAGTGCACAAACACACACGTTTTCATATTTTGGATTTGGTTTTCATGAATAGTAGATGAAAACATGTTTACTTTATTTCTATGTATATTAGATATGTTCTAGATATACATACATGCTTTAAACTTGCTAGACAAACTTATTTTGACTATCCTATTCATGTTTTGGAAAAATCAAGTTTGATAAAAATACAAGTTTTGTTTTTGATAAATTTGCAAGACTCAAAAATGAATTGATATGTTTGATATATGTCTTGAAATTTTTATCACAAATTTGTGTTTCAATGCAAAATGATAAAACAAGTTTTGTGGATTTTTAGAAGTGTTAAAAGATTTTTCAAAATATTTTAAAACTATTTTTTTGACCCAGTTTTCTGTTCCAGGCTTCAACCAGTCGACTAAGTCAGCTTATTAGTCGACTTGGGCTGAAGTCGGTCGACCGGGCCGGTCGACCGACGTGCACAAATCTGTGCACGTTTGGCAGCTTTGGGACGGTCGACCCGGACGGTCGACCGGTATGAGAGCAGAGCTCTCTGTTTGTTTGGGTCGACCGGGCCGGTCGACCGTGGTTGCCCAACGGTCACAATTCTGACCGTTGGCGGTCGACCGGGCCGGTCGACCGTCAGCCTGTCAGGCTGCCACATCAGCCTAACGGCTAGTTTTCTGATGGGCCTATAAAAACCCCATCTCTTTGGGTCTTTGGCCAAGGTTTTTAGAGACAAAATTTTCAGACTTTCTATATTGTTTTAAAAGAGTTTTAAAAAGAGTTTTGTGCTTTAAACTTCCAATCTTTATTGTTTTGGGTTTTTGGAAAATCAAAGAGAACTAGGTTTTGGGATATTGTATTGGTTTTTATTTTTCTATCATTTACAATAGATTTCCCAAATAGTTTTTCTTTGTTGCTTGTTTCCAAAAACACCTAGTTTCCACACTTGAGCTATCTTCTATCCTAATCTATTTAGGATCTTGTTTTTGTGAAAAAGAGAGAAAAAGAGATTGTTTGAGGTTGTTGAGCCTCCAAATTGTAAACCCTTTTCTTTGTTGGGTGCTCCCTCTTTGGTAGAGGTTGAGGTTTGGTTTGCTCCCTCTTTGGTAGAGGTGGAGATTGGTGTTTGCTCCCTCTTGGTGAGGTGGAGTTGGTTGTTGTATTGGCTACGGGCCTACCCCTCGGTTGTGAGGTGGTTGTTTGAGAGAGGAGTTTGGTACTCCTAGAGTTGTAACAAATCCTCTTCGGTAGAGGTTCCCTCGGTGGGAGATAGTGGATTGGAAATCCTACACGGTGTGTAGGCGGGGATGTAGAGCTAGGGGCTCGAACCTCGAAACATATCCGTGTGTTTGCGTTTGATCCAATATCTCTCAACTCTCTCTCTCATTTATTTGTGCAAAGCATCATTCATAACTTCATATCATAATTGCTTGTGTTGCCTTGCATCCTTTATATTGTTCATCCTTATATGCTTGGCTTGCTTGTGTGTGTGCCTAACTTATACTTAACCAACAAGAGCTTCACATAGCACCTCAACCCATTCAAGGGGAATCAAGAGGAGTTAGTCCAGAGCCCTTCACGGGGAATTCGGTTACACTTGTTGTGTTGTATTAAGTTTGTGCATGATTTGCATTAGCTTCCGCATTTAGCGCACTTAGTCTTGCATTTAGTTCTAGATTAGCACTTACACCTATTCACCCCCCCTCTAGGTGTTTTTCAATTGATATCAGAGCTAGTGCTCCTGATATTAGGCTTAACATCCTAGGAGTGAGATCCATTTGGTTGCTAATCTATTGTTTGCATTTGCTTGTTTGCACACTCATATAGTTTGCCATGGACTTCATGACCCCACCTAGCTTTGACCCTTCCAACATTGTTGTTTGGAAGTATAGGATGTCCATGTACCTAAAGACCCTAGGTTTGCATGTCTTTCTTGCGGCCACCAAGAAATGCTATCTTGGAGATCGCAATCATATAGGGGCCAATGCACAAGCCCTAGAGGCTATTAGAAGCACATTACCTAAAGATTATCTTATGTGTGTTTCTAACTTTGATTCCGCCTTTGCAGTGTGGAACAAATTGACAACAATCACCACCTCCGAGCTTCAATTGCAAATCCAACAAGAAGAGGAATCTAGTGGAGAATCTGAGCCACAACAATGCTATACGGTCCAAGGGAATGACTCCCTTGAGGTACACTCGGAAACCCACTTAGATTGTAATGAGTATGCTAGTTCTTCATGTGATGATTATGATGCCCATGCCTTAAATGAAGAACTATCTATTGTTTGTGAAAAATTAATAGAAAAATATAAGATTTTGAAAAAGAAAAGTCTAGGCTTTGAAAAAGATAATAAAGATTTGTTTTCTAGACTTAATATGGTTTTGCAAGAGAAGATGGAGATTTCTAATGAAAGGGATTCATTGAGATCTCAATTAGACATTGCACTAAAAGAAAATAAAGTTTTAAAATCTAAAAATGATTGTGAAACTCTTGTGAAAAATAATGATGTTTTGTCTTCAAAAATTGATTTTGTTTTAAAAGAGAATGTTGCTTTGAAAAACAAAATTATTTCTATTTCAAATGATTTAAATGTGTGTTTAAAGAAAAATATTGTTTTGCAAAATAATATAGATGCACATGTTTGTCATGCTAGTGTAGCTTCTTCATCTAGTCTACCTAATGCATGTACCTCTTCTTCTAAGATTAATGATGATATTTGTTTGCTTAAGAAGAAGGTTGATTGTTTGGGCTCCACTATGAGCCAATGTGCCATTAACCACTCACGGTTGGAAACATTGGTTCGAAAGAAATAAGTTCCATCCTTTATGCATGCACACCCATCACGGCATACACTTGCTCCTCACGGACACCATCACACGTATGCTCATGTGTACACTTGTACACATTGTGGACGTAAGGGCCACCTTGATAAATTTTGTTATGATAGATTAAATGTTTCAAATTTAGCAAAGAATTTTGTTTGGGTTAGAGAAGGGACTAACCCCATGGACCCAAAAGAGTATGGGTACCAAAGACCACCCCTCCTATTATTTTTGATGTTGGTGTGTGCTCTCACATGACATGAGAGTGATGACACCTTGGAGTGGATGCGTTCCCTACTTAAAGGAAATCAATTGGATGCATCACTTTCAAGGGAAGATTTGGTGGAGAGGACCACCATGTTTTGGAGACAAGGAGAGTTACTTCTTCGGTTTTGGTAACAATCCTTTACTCCCATTTATTATTTACATGCTTTCATAATTAAAATTTTTAGCATATTTTGATGTTTTAAAGCATGTTTCATTGTCTATGGATTAGTATGTAAATACCATATTTATTAGATCCTTGACATACATGTATAGTATTTGAGACACACATGCTTATATGAACCCATACTTAGTGTTCTCACTTTTGTTTAAGCTATAATGTACATCATGAATCTAATACATGTGAATTTACATAGTAATCATGTTTAGTTTTATCATGATGATTTTTATATTGTGTTTTGATGCTTCATGTTAAGATTACTTGTTTAAGATGTTAGTTTTCATTAAGACTAGGACTTATACTTGTACATATAGTGGGCCACAAATAAATCTATATATGTTTGGGCTTGATTGCTTATTTGAACTCATTAGATGTGCTAGTATAGTCTAGTTTTGATGATTCATACATTTCAAACTTGTATTCCATTTTTGGATTTATTTTATGATTTTTCATGTCATGTATATGTTTGTATTGCCAAACTTTAAGATATACATGTATACCCCTTGAGTCATTTGCCTTTCATGCAAATCTATATATGGACTCAATTGTGTTTAGGGATATATATGTATACTTATTGTGTTGACAATTCATACATATACCATGAAATGAAATTTGTTTTGGAGGAAAATTTAGTTTTCCATGCTTTTTTTTGTGTTTAATTGTTTAACTTCATGTATATGTCTATCTTGTCCAAACTATTAGATATACATGTTTATCCTTTTGAGCCACGTGCCTTCATGCATATACACTTTGTGGACTCGTTGTGTTTTGGATATGTATGTATACTTTAGTTTGTATTAGACATACATATACCTTGAAGATTAAATAAGTTTTAATGATTTTCAAATTTTGATGTTTTTATGTTTTCTTGTTTTAAGGAATAATTGAGCTTAATTGATTATATTTTCTTGATTATGATATTCACACTTTATTTGTACACTCACATTTATTGCTTGCTCATGTTTTGTATTCATGAGTCATATTTATGCCTAATTGAATTAGAGTGTTGATTATCTTGTGGATTTCATGTTTTATGAAAAATTATTTTGTTTTATTCCTTACTTGAAGGATTTCGTACTAGTTAACAAAACTTTCTATTTATAACTAGTTACGGTATTCTTCATTTAGGTAGAGTTTTTCAAACAAAACTTATTTTCAAATCCATTTTTAAAAACCCTACCATCCATGGGCGGTTGGAAGGGAGATCATGTTCATGTATGCTTTACAAGTGAAAATCATTTAAAACTTGAACCATGATTGGGTGGTAGATTATATGAGATATACACTTGATTATTATTGTTGATTCAATTGGTATCAATTTTGACATTTTTTGTATACTCATATATTTGTTTATGTATGTATGCTTCAATTTCAATGGTATCAATTTCTATTGGTATCTAATTTTCATACATATATGTTTTATTTGTGCTCAAGATATATATTTGCACAAATCTTGTTTATGCTTAAGCTTGAATGTTTAAATGAATATCTTGCTTCAATTGATTTAATTTTCAATTGGTATCTTATTTCAAGCCTATGCATGTGTTTTGTTGGTATTTCATAAAGGGGGAGAAAATCCGTTTTTCATTTTTCAATTGGTATTTATTTTTTCACTCCCTTACTTTATGATAGAAAATAGTCATTTCAATTGTTTATATGACTTAAAAAGAAAAATACTATCTTTTGATATCAAGATGTTTTGTGTTTTAAATTGATATCTAAAAAAATGTTGTTTAAAGAAAATACAAAAGTTTTGATTTGTATTGACTAATGCAAGGAGAGCTTAACATCTCTTCTACATATAGATTCATGATGAGTGTATCTTGTATTGAAGAGCTTAACATCTCTTTTTTATGTGGTACACGTGTGTAGGGGGAGCTTCACATCTCCTCTTATGCATTACATAATGTGTGTTATGTGAATTAGGGCTTAACATCCCTCCTTCATGTAATGCATATGTGTAGGGAAGCTAATTTAGCGTCTTCCTCTTCATGAATGTATATAGCATATAACATTTATTGACCTTTGTTTATTTTCAATTGATATCAAGATGCCTCATTAACATATTTATCTATTGATATCATGTTGTTTAAAGTCACCCCTTATTGACCTTGTTTTTTGTTTTAGACAAAAAGGGGGAGAACATTGTTTTATTATTTTGATTGACTTAAAAGGGGAGAAAGATTTTTACCCCTCATTTTATTGTTTGGATTGTTTACCCCTTTGTTGATGATTGACAAAAAGGGGGAGAATAATTTGGTTTTTATATATGCATACTTATGTTCTTGCATATATTAAATTTTATTGGTAAGTTTTATTGGTATCTAGAGCATCTAGTGTTCTTGTTAATGTTTTATTAATTTAATTGGTAACTAGAGCTTCTAGAACATGTTTATATGCATGTTGTTGCATACATTCATTGCATATCCTTTATTTATTTGTTTATGCATGAGTTAAGGGGAGCTTCTTTGAAGCTTAACTTTAATCCATGCATATATAACTCCATGAGTTTTGTCATCATCAAAAAGGGGGAGATTGTTGGCCCAAAGGCCTTCCACCCTAGTTTTGATGATGATTAACTCATGTAGTTATGTTTACTAATAATCTTGTGTTGTTTAAGTTTCAGATCTTTAACCAAGATATTAGTTGGTGATTAGCTTCAACAAGGAGTTTAGAAGCTTTTCATAGTGTTTCCAGGGCCAAAGCTTCATGATCACACATTGCCTAGCCCATGGATGGAGTTTTGGAGCAAGTCTACTTGAAGATGAAGATCATCAAGAAGACTTAGGTATCCATAGTTTAGATAGTGTGTTTTAGATCCATTTGTAAAGCTTAGTATAGTTGATATGCTCAAGTGCACAAACACACACGTTTTCATGTTTTGGATTTGGTTTTCATGAATAGTAGATCAAAACAAGTTTACTTTATTTCTATGTATATTAGATATGTTCTAGATATACATACATGCTTTAAACTTGCTAGACAAACTTATTTTGACTATCCTATTCATATTTTGGAAAAATCAAGTTTGATAAAAATACAAGTTTTGTTTTTGATAAAATTTGCAAGACTCAAAAATGAATTGATATGTTTGATATATGTCTTAAAATTTTTATCACAAATTTGTGTTTCAATGCAAAATGATAAAACAAGTTTTGTGGATTTTTAGAAGTGTTAAAAGATTTTTCAAAATATTTTAAAACTGTTTTTTTTGGACCCAATTTTCTGTTCCAGGCTTCAACCAGTCGACTAAGTCAGCTTATTAGTCGACTTGGGCTGAAGTCGGTCGACCGGGCCGGTCGACCGACGTGCACAAATCTGTGCACGTTTGGCAGCTTTAGGACGGTCGACCCGGACGGTCGACCGGTATGAGAGCAGAGCTCTCTGTTTGTTTGGGTCGACCGTGGTTGCCCAATGGTCACAATTCTGACCGTTGGCGGTCGACCGGGCCGGTCGACCGTCAGCCTGTCAGGCTGCCACATTAGGCTAACGACTAGTTTTCTGATGGGCCTATAAAAACCCCATCTCTTTGGGTCTTTGGCCAAGGTTATTAGAGACAAAATTTCTAGACTTTCTCTATTGTTTTAAAAGAGTTTTAAAAAGAGTTTTGTGCTTTAAACTTCCAATCTTTATTGTTTTGGGTTTTTAGAAAATCAAAGAGAACTAGGTTTTGGGATATTGTATTGGTTTTTATTTTTCTATCATTTACAATAGATTTCCCAAATAGTTTTTCTTTGTTGCTTGTTTTCAAAAACACCTAGTTTCCACACTTGAGCTATCTTCTATCCTAATCTATTTAGGATCTTGTTTTTGTGGAAAAGAGAGAAAAAGAGATTGTTTGAGGTTGTTGAGCCTCCAAATTGTAAACCCTTTTCTTTGTTGGGTGCTCCCTCTTTGGTAGAGGTTGAGGTTTGGTTTGCTCCCTCTTTGGTAGAGGTGGAGATTGGTGTTTGCTCCCTCTTGGTGAGGTGGAGTTGGTTGTTGTATTGGCCACGGGCCTACCCCTCGGTTGTGAGGTGGTTGTTTGAGAGAGGAGTTTGGTACTCCTAGAGTTGTAACAAATCCTCTTCGGTAGAGGTTCCCTCGGTGGGAGATAGTGGATTAGAAATCCTACACGGTGGTGTAGGCGGGGATGTAGAGCTAGGGGCTCGAACCTCGAAACATATCCGTGTGTTTGCGTTTGATCCAATATCTCTCAACTCTCTCTCTCATTTATTTGTGCAAAGCATCATTCATAACTTCATATCATAATTGCTTGTGTTGCCTTGCATCCTTTATATTGTTCATCCTTATATGCTTGGCTTGCTTGTGTGTGTGCCTAACTTATACTTAACCAACAAGAGCTTCACATAGCACCTCAACCTATTCAAGGGGAATCAAGAGGAGTTAGTCCAGAGCCCTTCACGGGGAATTCGGTTACACTTATTGTGTTGTATTAAGTTTGTGCAAGATTCGCATTAGCTTCCGCATTTAGCGCACTTAGTCTTGCATTTAGTTCTAGATTAGCACTTACACCTATTCAACCCCCCTCTAGGTGTTTTTCAAAGAGGTTTTTCTATAGTACTGTTTGGACACATATATTGCATAAATATTATTACATTCCCACATATATTCTGTAATGAATATTGCAAATAACTTATTTTAATGTCCTAATTCATGCAGGGTATAATAGGAAGAAGATAATCATGAAATTTATCCAATTAAATTTAAAAGTTCAAAAGAAAGGAGATTGGTTCAAATCCAAAGGTTCTAAAAGCTATCTTATCTGAAAACTGGATATATCAAATAAGATAATATCATCTCATTTCAAGAAAAAATGGATTGCTTAAAAACCCTATCGATTTTGCTGAAGATAAATGAATATCTTATCAATTTTAGAAGACAAACTGAAAATTCAAGAGGATAAATGGATAGAGAGAAGATCAACTGATGAGATGAAGCAATTTAGATTCAGAGGCTGGATACAGTTTAGCAATTTAATCATAACTTTTCCTATCGAAACACAAATTTGATGATTCAAGATGCAGCAGAAATAAAACTTAAAGAGCTACAATTTTTCTATTTATCACTCTTTCTAATTCTATCATTTGATAAGTGATATTCAGCCATAAACACGCCAACAAGCTGCAGATAAAAATTGAATTTCGGGATAAATCAAATCAAGTTTGGAGATAAGGGGAGAATTTAAATTCAGAAATATTTAGCTCTTCCTATCTTCATACGCTTTCTATCCCTCAGGTTTTCTCCTATAAATACCCTCATACCTCGAAGGCAGAAAATGCACCATCTCAGAGCTTTAGTTTAGGTTTTCTTTTCTTCTTAATGTAATTTTTATTTTTATTTTCTTTTAGGTTAGAGAGAGTTACATGAGAAAAAAGAGGAAGAATTATTGTAGAGTAACACTATTGTAATTCTTTTTCAAGAGACTTATATTGAAGGTAATATCAATGGAGTTTTCTCACTTTTCCTCAACGTACTCAATCTGGCCAAGCACTATGTTCAAGTTACTCTTTCTATTTACTTTACTTTACTTCATACTGAGGTAAGTCTTTCTTATGATTCAATGGTAGAGGTAAGTACTTTTTTGTTTTCTTTTTCAGTTCATTATTTTAGAGTTATAATTCTTTTTTTTAGTCTTTCCATTTTTTTATAAATAAAACAACATTACTACAATATCTTCTTCTACCATCTCC
Organism: Agave tequilana; assembly: GCA_038442645.1. Taxonomy (NCBI): domain Eukaryota; kingdom Viridiplantae; phylum Streptophyta; class Magnoliopsida; order Asparagales; family Asparagaceae; genus Agave; species Agave tequilana. The sequence goes on from JAVJIF010005291.1 coordinate 127,558, forward strand.
TTCTTAACTTAACATAACAATTTTATTTTTTTTTATATAAAATTGAGAAGATAAATTTAACTAGTTTCGATAAATTAAAAGAGAGAAACTTACACAACGCTTCCATCGTTGTCCCTCCCTGTGTATCATGACCCGTTAACCCTAGGCTACACGGTAGAATTGAGGACCTAACACTATTCTAAATTTCTGTATTTTTTTTGTGCAGGTTTGGCTAGATCAAGTACGCATATATTTATATATATAGTGTATGAAAACTTGAGGAGAAAAACCCATAAATCCGTGAAAAATTCCCACCAGAAAACTAGCCATTGGGCAAAAATTAGACCAAACTGTTTTGTTGGTCGCTTGCCAACAGTTCAAATTTTTGACCGTTAGGGTTAGCGGTCGACCGGTCGGTCGACCGTTAATCCCAAATAGAGTGCAAAACTCTCTGACGGTCGACCGGTCGGTCGACTGTGCCCAATCAAGAGTAAAGCTCTCTCAATCGGTCGACCGAACGGTCAACCGAAGTGCACACAGAGCACTTAGTCAAAAATCTTGTGCATATCGGTCAACTGCTCGGTCAACCGACAGAGCAAGTTTGCTCTGTCAGCGTCGACCGGTCTGACCTTGGGCCATAAACTCATTTTGAAAATCTTTATGAAGTCCATCTTTTCGACAAAATATATTTGATCACTAGATACAAAATAGAGTTTTTAGAACATGATAAAACTAGTATGTGATTATAGATCAATACAAAACAAAGTTAGAACTATATTTTGTAAAAATACTTTTCTAAATCGATAACCAATTTTCTGAAACTTGTTTTTCCAAAACTCGTTTTTTAAAATAGAAAAGAGAATCATTTTGAAGTCTTTTAAAAACACTTGAGGATGGAAATGAAATGTGTATGTGTCAATCTCAAGAGCTATCAACCTATATCATCTTGGTTTTGACAAAGACGAAAAAACCTATCTAAAATACAAAAAGCAAAATACAAATCTTGTATATATTCTTCACTTGCAACCTTGATCCTCGAGGTCATCTATGTGCTTAGGCTCTGGGATCGACATGCTCATGGCTTCTAAACATGTGAGTCTTGGGGTGAAGCCAAAATGCAACAATGAATTAACTTGAAAATTGGTTAAACGAAATTGTTAAAATATAACTACATATGTTTTGTTATCATCAAAACTAGGGTTAATGGCCTTTGGACAAACAATCTCCTCCTTTTTGATGATGACAAAATGCATGGAGTTATTACAAATAATTTGAAAGGAGACTTCAAGTAAAACTTTCCCTAAATACGTGCATATATCAAATGTGTCATGTAAGAAAGATGCATCAAATATAGCATATGTATATGATATTATGAATTACGTTCTATGCAACCTATCTATGTATACAATGAATACAGAAATGTGAAAAGGTATGCATAAATGGTTTCCTCCAACCATCCAATATCGCCAACCTCCAAAACACGTGGTAGATGGATGGTATTCAAAGAGATACAAAAACAAAAACATACCACATACTGTAATCACTTAGAGGGGGGTGAATAGGTGATGGTTAATCTAATGGTCAATTAATGCGGAATTAAAAACTATTTAAGCAAACTAAAAATTTCTTAAACTAAACACCAAATATAACACAAGATGTAGCCGGATTTCCCGTGAAGGGCTCTGGACTAACTCCTCAAGATTCCTCTAAATAAAAGTTGAGGTGCCGCGTTGGCTCTCTTGGTTGAATACGAGTGTTAGCAAACAATCCCCATGTATATAAAAATTAAGCACACAATATATCAAGCATATAAAGATAAAGACAATATTAGCATGCAAGATATAAAGACAAGTAAGAGATAGAGAAAGAGCAATCGCAAACACGGGAGATTTATTTCGAGCTTCGAGCACACTTGCTCTACGTCCCCGCCTTCAACACTATGAAGGATTTTCACTAAAATCGATCCCACGGGATCAGTTGGTGCCGCAACACCTACAAGCTCTTTGGACTCTCTAGTCCCTCTCTTGTTCCCGCAAGAACACGCCGCAAGCTCACTAGCTCGCCGAGGCCGCACCTCAAACAAAGAGTTCACACGCGAACTCGAAACACCGCGAACCCGCAAGTCCGCCTCCTCAAAGTACAAGAAAGAACTCTTGGTGATCTAAACACTTTGATCACCAATAAACACTCTCACAATAACACTCCTATAGGATGAATATATCAATGGATAGCTCAAGTGTTTGTGAGAATAACTAGGATGGAAATTGTGATAGGAAATACAAGAAAATCACTTTTGAAAACTCTTGATAAACTCTCCTTTTGAATGGAAGTATTTGGCTCAAATACAAGTGGAGAAAACCTCTTGAAAGAGTTAGAAAAACTGGCATAAAAATCCACTTCAAATCCTATCTAAAACAGTCCCAAAAGCCCCTTTAAATAGGGCTAGAAAAACTAGCCGTTGGGCAATTTTTCAGCCCTGGTGGCTGACGGTCGATCGGCCCGATCGACCGCCAACGGTCAGAATTCTGACCATTGGAGCCTCAGTTGACCGGCCCGGTCGACCGCTGCCTGGAACAGAGAGCAGAGCTCTCTACCGGTCGACCGGGGCTTTCCAGAGCAGAAGCTCTCTGGCGGTCGACCGGGTCGGTCGACCAGCCCTCCAGCAGACCTGGCATGCACGTTCTGTGCACGTCGGTTGACCGTCCCGGTCGACCGACTCCTGGCTCGATCGACAGGTCCGGTCGACCGACAGAAGCCAGCCAGGACCTATTATAGGGATTAAAATGTTGACTTTTTATCTAAAATAAAATCCCATAAAATCACGAAAAAATCTACAAAAATAGGTTCAATATTATACTTTGATAACATGTTTGAGCAAAATCAAGACATGTTACAAACAATTTGAACTATTTTTATAACTTAGAAATTTTGGCTAAAAACGAAAACCGTATTTTTCAAAATTGGTTTTTCAAAACTTATTTTTCCAAAACTTCTCTAAATACAAAAACAAGATATTTTAAACACTTTTAAAGCATAGAGTGTAAGGATATGATCCACTACACATACATGATGAAATATCTATGTTTTTGACATTAAGCACTAAAACGGTTTTGGTTAAAAACACATGTATATATGAAGTGCAAAAACCAAACCGGTATTTTTCAAAAAGAAAACTCTTTTGTATTTTTCTAAAATAAAAATTCTTTTATGAAAACTCATCTAAATCAAGAGTGTGTGTGTATATGGTATACTTGAGCAATCCACCAACTATTCTATCCTTTACATTTTATCTAAAAATAAAATCTTATAAAAAACAAATCTAGACACAAGTCTTGATCATGAAAGTCTTTACTTGAAGTCTTCTCATCTTCTTGACTTGATCCAAACTTGATCCAACGAGGTAGACTCCTCTTGAGTACTTGATGTGATCTTGATGCACAAGCTCTTGAATCAAACCGTACTAGCTCCAAAACTTGACTTTAAATCCTTTTTTGAAGCTAAACACCAACTAAGATCTTGATCATAAATCTGAGACTAATTAAACACAAGATCTTTAGTACTATAACTACATGAGTTGATCATCATCAAAACTAGAGTGATGGGCCTTTGGGCCAACAATCTCCCCCTTTTTGATGATGACAAAACTCATGGAGTTATATATGCATGGATTAAAATAAAGCTTCAAGGAAGCTCCCCCTTAACTCATGCATAGCAATAAATAAATAAATATGCAATGAAAGCTCATAAATATGTATGCAAATACAAGGAGATAAACATGCCAATCAAGCATAAAACTCATCAAATTTTTTTTCTCCTATTTGTAATACAAAACATATATGCATAAACATAAATTCTTCTCCCCCTTTATGAATAAAGTAAGGAAAAACATGCATTTATACCAAATACTTCTCCCCTTTTTGTCAATCATCAACAAAGGGGTTAAAGTAAAAACAAAACAACATTCTCCCCCTTTTTGTCAAAAGCAAAAATCAACAAAGGGGTGACATTAAACAAATCAATAATAAGAATATATGCGATATACATTCATGAAGAGGAAGACGCTAAGTTAACTTCCCTACATATATGCATTACATGAAGAAGGGATGACAAACCCTAACTCACATAACGCATAATATGCAATGCATAAGAGGAGATGTGAGGCTCTCCCTACACACGTGTACCACATAAAGAAGAGTTGTCAAGCTTCTCAATATAAGATACACTCAACATGAATCGATATGTAAAAGAGATGTTAAGCTCCCCTTGCATATAGACAATACACATCAAAACATTTTTAATTAAAACACAATTTTGAATTTTTCTCAATAAAACAAATTTGAGATATCTTAGTAAATCAAATTTTAAGATATCATATAAACAAAATTTTTAAGGTACCACTTGTAATCAAATTTTAAGATACCAGTTGTAAGTAAACATTACAAATTTTGAATTTTAATCAAAAACAGAATCATATTGATACCAATTGAAATATATGGATATCAATAAAAATACCAATTTTAAAAATAATGCTTAAGCTTATAGAAAAAGTACCAATTGAGAAATCAATTGAAAATTAAGTTTTGACTTAAGCTTAGCATAAACATACTTTGTGCTTAAAATATGTAAATATCTTAAAAATCAAGCACAAATAAATCGTATATATGTATGAAAATGAAAATACTAATAGAAATTGATATTATTTGAAATGAAGCATATATATATAGGAAACAAAATATGAGTATATACAAAAAAATATCAATTGAGATACCAATTGAAAATATGATGTAAATCAAGTATATAACTCATAAACTACCATCCTTTCTATGCACAAGGTAAAAGATTTTCAATAAAGCTTGCAAGACATATTCGCCCATCCGTCCACCCATAACGGTGTTGGTAGGGGTTTTCAAAAATAGAGTTTGAAAATATTTTTATAGTGAAAAATACTACCAAATTGAAGAATAAATAACTAGTTAAATTAATTTTTGAAAAACTAGTTAAAGATCCTCCAAAACATGAAACTAAGTATATATATCCATGAAACATACTAAATACATAAAGGTTGACACTCAAAATCTATAAGGCTCAAAAATAATCATGAAACAAAGTCATGAATAAACGAATAAAGTGTGAGTGTACAAAAATCATGTAATTAGCATTTTCCATGAAGATAATCAATGAAGCTCAAAACAAACATAAATCTTATTTTTATCAAAACATGAAAAACATGAAATTTATTTTCATAAAAAAATAAACCTTTCGATATATGTATGATTTATCCAATCCTAATAATATTCATACATATCCCAAACATAAAAAGAGTTCATAATGTAAATTGCATGAAGGCAAATGACTCATGGGTATACATGTATATTTATTAGATTTGAATACAAAATACATATACATGAAGTAAGACATGAAAATTTGCAAAACAAGTGTAAATGAGGAAATCATTAAAACTAGGCTATACATGTACATATAGTGAGTACAAATGAACAATGAAGTGCAAACATATATGAATCAATTTGTTGCTCACTACTTGTACATGTATATATCCAAATTTTGATAAAAACTATATTTAAACAAGTTATATACCACATGAAGCACAATCATAAAAACAAACATGCTAAAAATCATCAAATGAAAGCATGTAAATAAACTTAGGAGTTTTAGAGATAGTTGAGAATCACCTAGAGGGGGGGTGAATAGGTGATAATGCTAATCAATGCACAATTTAAAAATTATGATGCAACAATCTCACAAAGCAATTGAATATAGCAATGAATGTAGAGAGCAAGTAATAAGAGCAATGAAAATAGAGCAAGAAATAAGAGCAAGTAAACCAAACGCAAACACCGAGAATTGTTATCGAGGTTCGAGCACCCAGCTCTACTTCCCCGCCTTCCCCAGAAGGATTCCAACCACTTCCACTATCACAAAGATGTCACAAATACACCGGAGTACCCAACTCCACAATCTCAAGTACAAGCAATCTCTGAGTAGTCAAAAACAACAAACTCTCTCTTGCAAAATTCTCTTCCCTTACAAAGGTCCTTAGAGAATAATGAGTAGGAATGAAGCTCTTGTGTGCAAGGAGAAAAGAAAAAGAAATCAGAGAGTTCTTGAAAATACTTCAGAAAATGAGAGAGAATTTCAGCACAAAAATCAAGAAACCAAGTCTTTTTGAATGCCTTAAACTTGTGAAAATTTTGAGAATTTTTCTAGTCACCAACCTCTCCCTAAACACCCCTATTTATAGGAGAGGGTTAGGGTTAAGAGATAAAACATATTTAAGGCTAATTAGAAGGTATTAAAACCAAAACATGTCATTTAAATACACTTAAGTGAGAAAAGGACAAAAAATAAACCAGCTTAAGAAATAGCCGTTACTGTTCAAACGGCTACCTCGGTCGACCGGCCGGTCGACCGCTAGTTCAAAAAAATAGCCGTTGCAGGCTGACGGTCGACCGCCCGGTCGACCCAAAGATACAGAGAGCTCTGCTCTCAGACCCGGTCGACCCTAACGGTCGACTGTCCCATGTCTGCCAAACGTGCACAGATCTGTGCACGTCGGTCGACCGACCCGATCGACCGACTTCAGCCAAGTCGACTTGGTCAGAAGACTAGTCGACTGGTTGAAGCCTGGAGCAGAAATTGGGTCAGAAAAACAATTTAAAAATATTTTGAAAAATCTTTTAACACTTCTAAAAATCACCAAAAATAGTTTTATCATTTTGCATTGATATATAAACATGTGGTAAAAAGTTTAGCTCAAATATCAATAAATATGAACTATTTTTGTGTCTTATCATTTTTACCAAAAACCAAAAACTGTATTTTCTAAAACTTGGATTTTGAATAGAAAATACGTTTTGTCCAAAACTCTTCCAAATACAAAAACATGATATTAAACAACATTTAGGCATAATGTATATGGATATAATCCTATATACATGAAACAAATATATATATATATATATCCATGTTTTTGTCATTAATTCCAAAAATAAGTTTTGTTAAAACACAAAACTTAAAACACATGAATAGGTATATCAAAGTAAGTTTGTAGGCTGAAGATTGTATACAAACTATTTTTGTACATGTTATAGGAAATATGTTTGGAAACAAGATGTGCGCAAAAACGTGTGTGATAGAGCTTCAAACCTATTCACTATTCTTTAACAAAACTCTAAACTAAAAACAAATCTAATAAATTATCTTGAGCAATCTTGAAGTCTTGAGCCATGCGATGCCTTGCTAGAGCCTTCTCTTCTATGTTCCTTCCTTGATGTGCAAAAAGCCTTCTTTGCTTCATGAACCTAGAAATTCTTGTAATAGCTAAGCAATGGCCTCCAAATATGGTACTAACCTGAAACTTATCTTAAACAAACTAATTAGTACCAAATAGCTCTTATTTGTTTTGTTATCATCAAAACTCTAAACAAATGGAGAGTGTAACCTTTTGGGCCAACAATCTCCCCCTTTTTGATGATGACAAAACAAATAGGCTATAAACAAAAATATAGGGGAGGAGAAAGCTCCCCCTCAAATTATGCTATATTAAACAAAGAAAAACAATGTAATTTGTAATTTGCAAGTAAACATCATGAAACCAAAAACCATGAGAATTTAAAACACTTGCAAAACACTTAAACTCAAATTACAAGAATTCATGAAAACACATCAAAAACTAAAAACATATATAAACTCATATGGAACCAAAACCATATGAACTCATATTTCCATACATAAACTCATTCTTCCCCTTTTTGTCATACATCAAAAAGGGTTAAGAGAACATTTTTATTCAATAACACAAACATTAAGTTCACCACAAATGAATGAAAATCTAGCAAAATCAAGTGGTTTAGTGAAAATATCGGCAAGTTGCAAATCCGTAGAAACATAATCAATATCTATATTTCTTTTCTCAAAATGATCTCTAAGAAAGTGATATCTAATCTCAATGTGCTTGGTCTTACTATGTTGATTTGTATTCTTAGTCATATGAATAGTACTAGTATTATCACAAAATATTTTTATATGGTTATAATGTAAATCATAATCAAGGAGAGTATGTTTCATCCAAAGGACTTGTGCACAACAAGCCCCCGCGGCAACATACTCCGCCTCGGCGGTTGAGAGAGCTACGGAATTTTATTTCCTAGAGGACCATGAAACAAGACAATTACCAAGAAATTGACATGTCCCACTAGTACTCTTTCTATCTACTCTACAACCCGCATAGTCGGCATCCGAATTACTCGTCATTGAGAAATCTCCGGTTTTCGGATACCATAGACCCATTCCAATCGTTCCCTTAATATAACGAATAATGCGTTTTACCGCAATAAGATGGGACTCTTTGGGACACGATTGAAATCTAGCACAAAGACACACACTAATCATGATGTCCGGCCTACTTGCTGTCAAATACAAAAGACTACCTATCATGCTTCTATACAATTTAATATCAACATTTTTACCTTGGTCATCCTTATTAAGCTTGGTGGTAGTTGCCATAGGAGTGTTGCAAACCTTTGAGTCTTCAAGTCCAAACTTCTTTACGAGTTCCTTTGCGTATTTGGCTTGGCATATGAAGTTCCCATCTTGCAATTGCTTGATTTAGAGTCTAAGAAAGAAATTAAGCTCACCCATTGAGGACATTTCAAATTCACATTGCATAACCTTTTCAAATTCCTTGCATAAAAACTCATTAGTAGAACCAAAAATTATATCATCAACATAAATTTGCACAATTAAAATGTCATTATCAACATGCTTAGTGAATAGTGTTGTATCTACTTTGCCTTTAATAAAATCATTTGAAATGAGAAAACTAGAAAGCCTTTCATACCAAGCTCTTGGAGCTTGTTTCAATCCATACAAAACTTTATCAAGTTTAAAAACAAAATTAGGATGAACATGATCAACAAAACCGGGAGGTTGAGCAACATAAACTTCTTCATTTATAAAATCATTCAAAAATGCACTTTTCACATCCATTTGAAAAAGTTTAAAATTTTTGAAAGATGCAAAAGCTAGTGTCATCCGTATGGCTTCAAGCCGTGTTACGGGTGCAAAGGTCTCCTCAAAGTCAATTCCCTCAACTTGAGTGTAAACTTGGGCCACTAACCTAGCCTTATTCCTAATCACATTTTCGGACTCATCCATCTTGTTTCTAAAGATCCACTTAGTACCAATTATTGGTCTATCGTGGGGCCTAGGAACAAGGTGCCAAACTTGGTTGCGCTCAAATTGATTGAGTTCCTCTTGCATGACTAGCAACCAATATGAGTCCGCCTTGGCTTCGAGGATGCTTTTGGGTTCAAAATGAGAATGAAAGCAAAGTTACCACATAGGTCATGGAGTTTGGAGCGAGTTGTTACCCCTTTAGATGCATCATCTAAGATGAGCTCCTTGGGATGATTTGTGGCTTATCTCCAAGCTTTAGGAAGCGGTTGAGAGCTTTCCTCTTTATCCTCTTGAACGTCACCAATTGGTTCTTGCTTATCATCTTGAGCGGGTGAGTCCTTCAAGGATAGTCTCTCCATGTCTTCACCTAATGGTTCAATCTCTATAACATTCTCAACAAACACATTAGATTCTTCAAATTTAACATGCATGGATTCTTCAATGGTAAGTGAAGATCTATTGAATACTCTATAAGATTTACTAGTTGTAGATTATCCAACAAAGATTGCTTCATAAGCCTTAGCATCAAATTTACCCAAGTTATCTTTAGTGTTCAAAACAAAACACTTTCATCCAAAAACTTTAAAATATGCAACATTAGGTTTTCTAAAATGATACATTTCAAAAGATGTTTTGGAAGAATTTTTACATAAATAAATACGATTTGATATATAGCATGCGGTGTTTACGGCCTCGGCCCATAGATATTGAGGGAGGTCATACTCACTTATCATTGTCCTAGCCATCTCTTGAAGTGTTCTATTTTTCCTTTCTACAACTCCATTTTGTTGTGGAGTTCTAGGACAAGACATTTCATGCTTAATTCCCTTTTCATCACAATAAGTCATGAAGAGTTGGTTAACAAACTCACCACCTCTATCACTTCTTATTCTCAAAATCGAAAAACCCTTTTCTTTTTCAACTCTTTTTCGAAAAATCTTAAAATAAGAAAAAGCTTGATCTTTGTGTTCCAAGAAGAAAACCCAAGTGAAACGGGAAAAATCATCAACTAAAACAAATGCAAATCTACTACCATTTAAGCTCTTAGTTTTAGTAGGTCCAAAAAGATCCATATGAATTAATTCTAAAGGCCTAGTTGACATGATATCCTTGATTGGTTTGAAGGAAGACTTGGTTTGTTTCCCAAGTTGGCACGCACCACAAATGCGGTCTTTCTCAAACTTCAAGTAAGGTATACCCTTCACCAATTCCTTAGAATTAATCATAGAAAGATGGTCAAAAGATGCATGTCCTAATCTTCTATGTCAAAGCCAAGAATTTTCATCAAAAGCATTTAAGCATTTAGTAGAACATTCCACATTAAGCATGTCAATGATATAAACATTATCATCACGAAAATCGGTGAGAATACAATTATTGGTTTTAACATCAAAAATCTTGCAAGAAGAATCATCAAAAACAACCTTAAGTCCACGGTCACAAAATTGACTAATGCTAAGCAAATTATGTTTCAAACCATCAACAAGAACAACATTTTCTATAATAGGTGATGCACTAATTTGAATGTTACCTATACCGATGATATTCCCCTTGGAGTCATCCCCGAAGGTGACGGTGCCACCTTCCATGTACCTTGATAGGGTTGTAAAGTTATTGATGTCCCACGTCATGTGTCTTGAACAACCACTATCAAGGTACCACCGCTCCCTACGTCTTGGAGCCTTGGTGTGTACCTACATCAAATAATTTAGGACTTGATTTTGGTACCCACATTTTCTGGGGTCCTAAAGAGTTAGTTTCATTAACCCAAACAAAATTATTGGTTCTATTTATTTGGTCATAACAAAATTTAGCCAAATGTCCATTCTTACCACAATACGTGCATCTATACACTCTACCATATTTAAAAGCATAGTGAGTGTGTGACTTGTGAGCATGAGAATTGTGAGCATGAAAAGATTTAGCATGAGAAGTGTTATGTGTAGTGTGAGCATGAGGAATCTTAACATGAGAGGTGTGCTTTTTGGAAAACATTTCTTCAAATTTCTTAATGTTAAAAGCACAATCTTTTAAAGTCTTTTCAAAATCAACAATTCTTGTTTTTAAAGAAGAAATTTCTTTTTCATCAATCTTAGGAAATTTTGCTTTACAAGCAACTTTGTAAGCACTAAATTCATTTTGGGTAGAAATGAGAGTTGAAGAAATTTCATCTTTTTCTTTAGAAATAATAGCAAGTTGATTCTTAAGAAAAGCAACTTCCTTTTCCAATTTAGAGCATACAATCTTTTTATTATCATATGTTTCTGAAAGTTCAACAAAGACATGAACAAGATCTTTTTTACTTAAATCATCATCTTCTTCATCAAGAGGTTGAGGGTTACCTTTGGTGTGTTTGCCATGAAACACATGTTTGCCGTATCCACCTCTTCTTCGGACTCGCTTTCCGAATCCCAAGTTGCCTTGTACGCTTTCTTTTCTTCCGATTTCTTTGGCTTGAAGGAGGAGGTCATCTTCTTCTTGAACTCCGGGCAATCGGCCATGATATGTCCGGGTTTTCGGCAATTGTAGCATATAATTCTTCTCTCCTCTTTGCCTTCAAATTTCCTTCGGAAGTTGAGCTTGTTCCTCCGGTACATTCTCTTCACATTGCGAACAAGTAGTGATAGCTCCTCATCTTCTTCTTCATCTTCTTCATCTTCTTCAAGAGTGGATGAAGACTTGAAGGCTATGGATTTCTTCTTTAGTGGAGCGGCCTCTTCTCTTGCTTTCTTTTCCATCTCATGGGTTTTTAAGTTCCCAATGAGACTAATGAGGTCCATCTCATCCTTGTCGTTCAATTCTTTCAAAGTGATGGCCTTGATCTCCCATGATGTAGGAAGTGCCCGAATCACTTTTCGCACCTTTTGGTCATTGGAGATATCATCACCTAAAGAAGAAAGAGCATTGGTGATTTTAGTAAATCTAGTAATCATACAATCAATAGATTCTTCATCAATCATTTTAAAGGATTCATATTGGGACCTTAAGAGATCTATCTTAGCTCTCTTAACTTGTGAAGTCCCCTCGTGTGTGACCAATAAATGTTGCCAAATCTCATAGGCGGATTGGCAATGAATTATCCGTGTAAGGTCATCCTCATTCAAGGCGGTTAATAGGGAGTTTTGGGCCTTGGAGTTAGCCTCATATTCTCTAAAGGTGAAGTCGGTCCAAGTGCTCTCATCACTATCGGGTACTACATAGGGTTTGGTCAAGGATTTAGCTACTAAGCTACCTAAAGATTGCAAAAAGATAGTCATCCTAACCTTCCAAATAGGGAAATTGAGTCCATCAAATTTAGGAGGGGTTTTGATGTTATCGGCCATGTTTACTAGTGAATGACAAATGGAATGCAAATGTTGATTAGCAAATTTTAAGGATCTCTCTATAAATGTTAAGCCAAAACCTAGAGTCCAAGCTCTGATACCAATTGAGAATCACCTAGAGGGGGGTGAATAGGTGATAATGCTAATCAATGCACAATTTAAAAATTATGATGCAACAATCTCACAAAGCAATTGAATATAGCAATGAATGTAGAGAGCAAGTAATAAGAGCAATGAAAATAGAGCAAGAAATAAGAGCAAGTAAACCAAACGCAAACACCGAGAATTGTTATCGAGATTCGAGCACCCAGCTCTACTTCCCCGCCTTCCCCAGAAGGATTCCAACCACTTCCACTATCACAAAGATGTCACAAATACACCGGAGTACCCAACTCCACAATCTCCAAGCAATTTCTGAGTAGTCAAAAGAGCACAAACTCTCTCTTGCAAAATTCTCTTCCCTTACAAAGGTCCTTAGAGAATAATGAGTAGGAATGAAGCTCTTGCGTGCAAGGAGAAAAGAAAAAGAAATTAGAGAGTTCTTGAAAACACTTCAGAAAATGAGAGAGAATTTCAGCACAAAAACCAAGAAACCAAGTCTTTTTGAATGCCTTAAACTTGTGAAAATTTTGAGAATTTTTCTAGTCACCAACCTCTCCCTAAACACCCCTATTTATAGGAGAGGGCTAGGGTTAGGAGATAAAACATATTTAAGGCTAATCAGAAGGTATTAAAACCAAAACATGTCATTTAAACACACTTAAGTGAGAAAAGGACAAAAATAAACCAGCTTAGGAAATAGTCGTTACTGTTCAAACGGCTACCTCGGTTGACCGGCCGGTCGACCGCTAGTTCAAAAAAATAACCGTTGCAGGCTGACGGTCGATCGCCCGGTCGACCCAAAGATACAGAGAGCTCTGCTCTCAGACCCGGTCGACCCTAACGGTCGACCGTCCCATGTCTGCCAAACGTGCACAGATCTGTGCACGTCGGTAGACCGACCCGGTCGACCGACTTCAGCCAAGTCGACTTGGTCAGAAGACTAGTCGACTGGTTGAAGCCTGGAGCAGAAAACTGGGTCAGAAAAACAGTTTAAAAATATTTTGAAAAATCTTTTAACATTTCTAAAAATCACCAAAAATAGTTTTATCATTTTGCATTGATATATAAACATGTGGTAAAAAGTTTAGCTCAAATATCAATCAATATGAACTATTTTTGTGTCTTATCATTTTTACCAAAAACCAAAAACTGTATTTTCTAAAACTTGGATTTTGAATAGAAAATACGTTTTATCCAAAACTCTTCCAAATACAAAAACATGATATTAAACAACATTTAGGCATGATGTATATGGATATAATCCTATATACATGAAACAAATATATATATCCATGTTTTTGTCATTAATTCCAAAAATAAGTTTTGTTAAAACACAAAACTTAAAACACATGAATAGGTATATCAAAGTAAGTTTGTAGGCTGAAGATTGTATACAAACTTTTTTTGTACATGTTATAGGAAATATGTTTGGAAACAAGATGTGCGCAAAAACGTGTGTGATAGAGCTTCAAGCCTATTCACTATTCTTTAACAAAACTCTAAACTAAAAACAAATCTAATAAATTATCTTGAGCAATCTTGAAGTCTTGAGCCATGCGATGCCTACTAGAGCCTTCTCTTCTATGTTCCTTCCTTGATGTGCAAAAGCCTTCTTTGCTTCATGAACTTAGAAATTCTTGCAATAGCTAAGCAATGGCCTCCAAATATGGTACTAACCTGAAACTTATCTTAACAAATTAATTAGTACCAAATAGCTCTTATTTGTTTTGTTATCATCAAAACTCTAAACAAATGGAGAGTGTAACCTTTTGGGCCAACAATAGTTACCAACACATGAACTATACTCCAAATCTCCAAAACATGGTGGTCGTCCCACCAAACCTCCTTGATAGTGGTGCATCAAATATGTGTCCATCATGTCCATGTGCATCCACCATCAAGGCACCATCCCTCTCACGTTTTGTGAGAGCCCGCACCTACATCAAAAACACAAGGTGGGAATTTTGGTACCCATTTTCTTTTGGGTCCACGGGGGTTAGTCTTATAAGGAACCCAAATATTTTTGTTAGCAAAATTAATATGATGTAACTTATCAAAACAAAACTTTGCTAAATGGCCTTTGTAGCCACAATGTGTACATTTGTACACTCTAGGATGCATATGAGTGTGGGTGTGGTCATGACGTGCAAAGTGTGCATATGTATGGTATGGGTGTTGTGCATGAATATGTGGAGTTTGTTTCTTTGAAAACAAAGACTCCAATCTAAATGATTAAAAGCACATTTGCTCAAAGTTGAGCTCAAACAATCTATTTTATTTTTCAAAAATTTAACTTTATTTTTATTAATGGTTGTGGCATGAAGAGCATGATCAACAATCCTTTTCCTTTTAGCAACATTTACTTTTTTTTTCAATAATTTTTCTTTTTAAAGAAGTGTTTTCATTTAAAGCAACTTCTTTTTGTTTTCCACCAAAATGATTTTATTTTTGAATGAAGTGTTTCCTTCACAAAAACCATTTAATTTAGAAAGCAAGGAAATATTTTCATTTTTCAAACTTTCATTATCTTTTTCAAAGATTGCAATTTTATTTTTAAAAGACTCATTTTCTTTTAAAATATTTTCAAATCTTGTTTGAAAAGAATACTTCTCTTTTGACATGCAATTAATTTTATTTTTCATTTTCTTATTTTCTTTTCTAAGCATGTCATATTTTTCAAGAAGTTGTTGACAAAAAGATGTAAGCTCATCATAGGACATATCAACATCTTCATCTACCTCGGATTCGGTAGTTACCTCAAGGGGGTTATCCCCTTAGACCATGTAGCACACGTTGGAAGCGTCACTTCTAACATCCGAGTCGCTCCCGCATAATATTGTTCATTTTCGCCAAGGGAGATCAAAGAGTTCTATACTACAAAAGCGGAATCAAGATTAGCAACCCTAGATAAATAATCATCATTTAGGGTAGATCTTAAAGCATGTAGGGCTTTTGCATTAGCCTCAATATTTTTGCCATTAAAACAATATGAATCTCTAGTAGTGGCAAAATAAACATGAATCCCTAAGGCTTTGAGGTACAAAGACATCTTAACCTTCCAAGTTTGGATGTTAAGAATGTCAAAAGTGGGAGGTGACATGAAATCCATGGTGTGTGTAAACAAATATTGTGATTAGCTAAAAAATGAGGATCTTTAACTCTAAGTTGTAAGACCCAAATCAAGAGCACTTGACTCTGATACCACTTGTAATCACCTAGAGGGGGTGAATAGGTGATGGCTAATCTAATAGTCAATTAATGTGGAATTAAAAATTATTTAAGCAAACTAAAAACTTCTTAAACTAAATACCAAGTATAACACAAGAGTGTAGCCGGATTTCCCGTGAAGGGCTCTGGACTAACTCCTTAAGATTCCTCTAAATAAGAGTTGAGGTGCCACGTTAGCTCTCTTTGTTGAATACGAGTGTTAGCAAACAATCCCCAAGCATATAACAATTAAACACACAATATTTCAAGCATATAAAGATAAAGACAATATTAGCATGCAAGATATAAAGACAAGTAAGAGATAGAGAAAGAGCAATCACAAATACGAGAGATTTGTTTCGAGGTTCGAGCACACTTGCTCTACGTCCCCGCCTTCAACACTATGAAGGATTTCCACTAAAATCGATCCCATGGGATCACCTACTGCCGTAACACCTACAAGCTCTTTGGACCCTCTAGTCCCTCTCTTGTTCCCGCAAGAACACACCACAAGCCCACTAGCTCGCCGAGGCCGCATCTCAAATAAAGAGTTCACACGCGAACTCGAAACACCGCAAACCCGCAAGTCCGCCTCCTCAAAGTACAAGAAAGAACTCTTGGTGATCTAAATACTTTGATCACCAATAAACACTCTAACAATAACACTCCTATAGGATGAATATATCAATGGATAGCTCAAGTGTTTGTGAGAAAAACTAGGATGGAAATTGTAGTAGAAAACACAAGAAAATCACTTTTGAAAACTCTTGATAAACTCTCCTTTTGAATGAAAGTATTTAGCTCAAATACAAGTGGAGAAAACCTCTTTAAAAAGTTAGAAAAACTGACATAAAAATCCACTTTAAATCCTATCTAAATCAGCCCCAAAAGCCCCCTTTAAATAGGGCTAGAAAAACTAGCCGTTGGGCAATTTTCAGCCCTGGCGGCTGACGGTCGATCGGCTCGGTGGACCGCCAACGGTCAGAATTCTGACCGTTCGAGCCTCGGTCGACCGGCCCGGTCGACCGCTGCCTGGAACAGAGAGCAGAGCTCTCTGCCGGTCGATCGGCCCAGTCGACCGGAGCTTTCCAGAGAGCAGAAGCTCTCTGGCGGTCGACCGGGTCGATCGACCGGCCCTCCAGCAGACCTGGCGTGCACGTTCTGTGCACGTCGGTCGACCGTCCCGGTCGACCGACTCCTGTCTCGGTCGACAGATCCGGTCGACCGACAGAAGCCAGACAGGACCTATTATAGGGATTAAAATGTTGACTTTTTATCTAAAATAAAATCCCATAAAATCACGAAAAAATCTACAAAAATAGGTTCAATATTATACTTTGATAATCAAACATGTTTGAACAAAATCAAAATATGTTACAAATAATTTGAACTATTTTTGTAACTTAGAAAGTTTGGCTAAAAACGAAAATCGTATTTTTCAAAATTGGTTTTTCAAAACTTATTTTTCTAAAACTTCTCTAAATACAAAAACAAGATATTTTAAACACTTTTAAAGTATAGAGTGTAAGGATATGATCCACTACACATACATGATGAAATATCTATATTTTTGACATTAAGCACTAAAACGGTTTTGGTTAAAAACACATGTATATATGAAGTCCAAAAACCAAACTGGTATTTTTCAAAAAGAAAACTCTTTTGTATTTTTTCAAAATAAAAATTCTTTTATGAAAACTCATCTAAATCAAGAGTGTGTATGTATATGATATACTTGAGCAATTCACCAACTATTCTATCCTTTACATTTTATCTAAAAATAAAATCTTATAAAAAATAAACAACCTAGACATAAGTCTTGATCATGAAGGTCTTCACTTGAAGTCTTCTCATCTTCTTGACTTGGTCCAAACTTGATCCAACAAGCTAGACTCCTCTTGAGTACTTGATGTGGTCTTGATGCACAAGCTCTTGAATCAAACCGTGCGAGCTCCAAAACTTGACTTTAAATCTTTTGTTGAAGTTAAACACCAACTAAGATCTTGATCATAAATCTGAGACTAATTAAACACAAGATCATTAGTACTATAACTACATGACTTGATCATCATCAAAACTAGAGTGATGGGCCTTTGGGCCAACACATACCACACAAAAAAGATATGTATCAAATATAAACCACAAAAGAGATACATAACTTCCCAAAAAGTAATGATATCATAAAAGAAATAATACATGCATGCCATAACACAATAAGTACTACAAGTCACATGTCCGAAACACAAATACTACAAGTCCAAATAACCAAATACATGTCCAAAATAAAAGAGTACATAAACATAAATTCATGAAATCACAAACCCACATTGACCCTAGATAACTCCAGATAACTTTCCCTCTTTTTGTCATCAACATAAAAAGGGTTCACTCTTCCTAGAAGTGTGAATCTTCAGGAGGTGTCGGTGCCTCAAAAAGAGCGGGGGGAGGTACCCAAGGATTAAATAAAGGACCCGAAGATGAGAGACGCTGGGTGTAGCCACTCGAAAGAGAAATAGGCCATGCGTGTCTACCATAACTCTCATCGACACATGTTTGAAGGTAGCGGATGGCTGAGCAGATATATGTCAAGTCATTCTGAAATCCCCGCTGGATCTCTTCATGACGAGCTGACATCCTCTGAAGCTGAGTCGTGACCTTCAGATCGTGTGCTTGAAGTTGAGCTGAGAGTGCAACATAGGGGTCTACAGAGGCTGAGGAGGATCCAGGAACAACAGTTGGAATGATAGAAGAGGGATGAGGAACAGGAGAAGGAGTACGCTCCCCAACATGTATCCTCTTGAGGAGTGTGTTGTTGATGTCGATAGAGGAAGCAATAGATCTTTCAGCAGATAGGTCAAATTTTAGTAGCCTGAGAAGTCTGGTGATGAGCTTCCCAAAAGGCAAGTGCCAGTTTCGGATTAACAAGTGATCAGAAAGTATAAAGTTAATAATAAGCTTAGGGATATTGACTCTAATGCATTTCAGAAGGCAATAGATCAGAGAGGAGCTTATCTCCGGGCATGACTATATTCTCTTGATTTTAGCAAGAGATTATAGAACATAATCTTAGCCAGGACTTAGGCGGTGAGAGTGTAGTATTTCACCTCTTCATTCCTAACTAAGGCCGGTTCTCATCGTTATGAAGCAATAGAGAGGAGGTGAGGGCAGATTCATCATCATGGTACTCAAAATCATTTAAATTAACATTATAAATGTCTACACCCTCACAAGAGAGGCGTAGCAGATGGGTAAATTTATCTAAGGAGATGTTGATATCCTTGCCCAAGACTCTAGATCTGATATGGTTATCTAGAAAGGACAGATTAGAGTAAAAATAATGGACTAGTTCAGGGTGAACTGGTTATTTAATGGTGGCAAGGTATTTTAATGAGCTAGTGTTTAAGATTTGTGCAAGATTGATGTGCTCAAAGTCAGCAAGCACCACCGTTCTACCAGGAATCACATATTTATTGTGAATAATTGAAAATCTATGTGATACATTTCGAGAAACAAACGGATTAGTGGAAGATTCAGGTTGTTTTCCTTTTTCAGTTCTAGATCTCTTAGACAAGATGATGAAATGATAATAAAGAACACAAATTTGACATGAATTTGAGAGAATATGAAGAACAAAATAGAAACTAGAATATTTTGAGAAAGCTAGGGTCGAAATTTTTGAGAAATTTCTTCTTAAATTAAAGAAATCTGAAGTTAGGAATCAAGATCCAAGAGTTTTTGTGGATCAATTAGAGATAGAGAGAGGTGGGTTAAAGAAAAATAAGGAAGAGGAAGAGAGGGAATCGGTGGAGGAAGAAGGAAATGAAAAAAAAATGAAGAAATTAGGGTTTTAAACAGGCAAAATTCGGCCCACACCAGACTTACAGTCGACTGCCCGTTCGACCGGCTCTACCCGGGAGCAACTGGGTGACAGTCGGTCGATGACACAAGGCCAAAAATAAAAAAAATTTAATCCAGGCTATCTTGGTCGACCGGTCGGTCGACCGGCCCTATTTTAGGTCATTCGGTCGAGTGGTCAGTCGACCGGGACAACCCTAAAAACAAATTTAAAAAAAGAAAGATAGGGTTTTGAAATTCTTATCACCACAAATCTTCCATACAAAAAATAGAGATAGAAGTCCAACACATATTATAGGCATGGAAAACACAAGAAAATGATATCAAAATAATTTTTATCATATTTAAAAATATATTTTTTAATAATAAACTCATATATTAAGCAATTAATACAAGATATTGAAGCCGAATACCCTTAACGGGTTCTGAACTTCTCCTCATCATTTCTCTAAATAAGAGTTGAGATGCGTAATTGCTATCTTGATTTATCGCTTAAAAAAAGTTTAAATAGGATACCCAAAGACATGATAGGTATGCAAACAGAATATATATACATGTATATGAACAAATAAAGGAATCTATATACACATACAAATAAATATATCTATCAAACAAATGAGCATGGGTAAACACTATAAGTATGGACAAGAAATCGCGAGCTAGTATATAGAACAAAAAAATGTCAAAGGACCAACTCAAATATAAGCAAGCCAAAAAGAAAAGTCGTGTTTACACAAAAAAAATATTAACAAACATGAAAAGTTAGCTATTCGTATGCATATATAAATCTAGCTAAAATTGAAATTTTCAAGTGGAGAAGTTACCAAACTAAAGACAATCTCCTAAAGCGGTGCTTCTTGATAGCGATGCAACATTTCGGTTGATTCTTTGAGCTCCAATGCATCCACCACCAAGGCACCATCCCCCCCTATGTCTTGGAGGAGGAGAACACACCTACATCAATCAAGTTGGGTGTGTTCTTTGGTATCCAAATCTTTTTGGGTTCTATCGGTTAGTACTTTCTCGAACCCAAATGTTTTTATTCATCATATTTAATTTAGCATAACAAAACTTTGCTAAATGGTCTTTGCGGTTGCAATGTGCACAAGTGTACACATTTTTATACATAAAAGTATGCTTATGTTGATGTGTATGTGCATGTTGTGCATGTTTTTCATGTTGTGTGTGAGTAATGTGAGATGTATGATATGTATGTTTCCTTTGATTTTTTTCCTTTGGAAATATGAAACTAAATTTATTCTTATCAAATGCACACTTTTTCAAAGTGATATCCAAAATATCAATACGTTTTTAGATATCCAAAAATTTATTTTTATTAAAAGTAATATTAGGGCTTTTGCCCTTACAAACAAGTTTATATCTATTGAAATCCTTTTTAGTTTTCTCAAAAGAAATATACAATTCATTTTTCTCTTTAAAAACAACATCTAATGTATTCTTTAAAAAGTCATTTTCTTTTTTCAATTTTTTATTTTGAGCAATAGAAATTTCATACCGATGTTGCAATTCTTCAAAAACTTGTGTAAACTTATCCATAGTTAAATCATCAACATCTAGAGAGGTTTCGAGATTTAGCTTGGACGTCTCCTCTCTGTTTGCCATGAAGCAAACGCGTGCGGTATCAATTTCCTCTTCGGATTCGGTTTCTGAATCATTCAATGTAGCTACCATCGCCTTTTTCTTCTTATGTATGTTCTTGGAGGTGGTGGCTTGAAGTGAAGGGCAACCCGCAATGAGATGGCCCGTCTTCTTGCAATGAAAGTAAGGACCCATTTCCTCCTTCTTCTTTGCAAATCTTTCTTAAGGTCTTTCTCTTCGGAGGTTGCTTTATTTTTCTTTCTTATAGAACATTTTGCCCACTTTCTTAATGAGCATGGAAAAGTCTTCATCGTCATCTTCGGTTGAATCTTCGTCAATAGAAGAGGGAGTAGCTTTAGAAGCAAGAGCTTTCTTCTTTGGAGTCTCTTTTTCTTCTCGCATCTTCATTTTCATCTCATAAGTTTTGAGATTTCCAATGAAGCTGGAGAAGTCCATATCTTCTCTATTGTTAAGCTCCTTTAGAGTTGTGACCTTTACTTCTCAAGATTTAGGAAGAGCTCTAATGACCTTCCTTATCTTTTGGTCATTATAGATCGAGTCACTTAGAGAAGATAAACCATTAGTGATTTTTGTGAAACGGGTAAGCATCTCATCAATATTTTCATTGTCAAGCATATAGAAGTTTTCATATTGAGATCTTAAGAGATCAACCTTAGATCTCTTAACTTGGGATGTACCCTCTTGAGTAACAATAAGATCATTCCACACTTCAAAAGAAGATTTGCAGTTTATGATACGGGAACGATCATCATCAATTAAAGTTTGAGTGAGTGCATATGGTGCTTTAGCATTGGCTTCATAGTCCTTAGCAGTTGCTCCGGACCATGTATCCTCATCACCGTGAGGCTCAATAATTCTTTAGTTATGACCTTGGCTACTCTAACCCCTAGAGACTGAGGAAGAGGTTCATCTTGACTTTTCAAATAGGAAAATTCAACCCATCAAATTTGGGTGAGGACTTGATGCTTGGAAAATCGTGTGGTGCCATGAAAACAAATACGAGTGCAAAAATAAATAGCAAATGCAACAAATGAATATAGCCAAATGAAAGAATCTCCCTAAGGTGGTTAAATCAAAGCTAGGATTAGGCTCTGATACCAATTATAAATCACCTAGAGGGGAGAATATGTAATGGCTAAACTAAATGGCAAATAATATGGAATTAAAAATTACTTGCTAGCAACCTAGCAAATATTAATCACAACACAATGAATACTTGCAAATAAAAGAACAAGTTAAGTAAGTCAGTATGTAAAGAGAGAGTAGAGTACACAGATAGAGAGAGAGTAAGCAATCGCAAACACGATGATATGTTTTGAAGTTCGAGTCACTGTTCTACGTCCCGGCCTTCACCACTATAAAGGATTTTCACTATGACCGATCTCATTAGATCGTCAACTTCTTACAAATTCTTACTAGAACTTTATGGACCGCGGTCCTTTTCTCGGTGTCGTAACACCAACAATAGAGCTCACAAGCTCACTTGACGCCGCAAATCTTTATAACTTCACAATAGAAGAAAAACGGTGATCTTTTCTTGATCACAAATGGCTCAAAAGCACAATCGTATAACCAAGATGAGGATGTGAAGCTCTTTGGGATTGTGTGGTTGAAATAGCTTGTAAAGATGTAAAGGAAAGGCTCAAGATAAAAATCAAGAATGTGAAATTTTAACTCAAGTTAAAATTTTTTTGAGAAAAAGAATATGATCACTTAAAACTTGATTTTTGATGTTCAAAAACTTCTTAAGAGGTTTTTCTACAGTACCATATATATAGGGGATGAAAACTTGAGGAGAAAAACCCCTAAATCCATTGGGATGTGACCCAGAAAAAATCCCATCAGAAAACTAGCCGTTGGGCAAAAATCAGAACAAACTGTTCTATCGGTCGACTGGTCGGTCGACCACCAACAGTCAAATTTTTGACTGTTGGGGTTAGCGGTCAACCGGCTGGTTGACTGTTAATCCCAAATAGAGAGCAAAACTCTCTGACGGTCGACCGTTGCCATCGACCGAGAGCAAAGCTCTCCAAGTCAGTCGACCAAACGGTCGACTAAAGTGCACACAAATCACTTAGACAAAAATCTTGAGCATGTTGGTCGATCGCTCGTTCGACCGATAGAGCAATTTTGCTCTGTCAGCGATTGACTGGTCGGTCGACCGACCTTGGGCCAGAAACTCATTTTGAAGATCTTTTTGAAGTCCATCTTTTTGATAAAATATATTTTAATTACTAGATACAAAATAGAGTTCTTAGGACTTGATAAAAGTAGCGTGTTATCATAGATCAACACAAAACAAAGTTAGAACTGTATTTTGCAAAAATACTTTTCCAAATCGAAAACCGATTTTTCCGAAACTCGTTTTTCCGAAACTCGTTAATGAAAACAAAATAGAGAATCGTTTTGAAGTCTTTTCAAAAACACTTGAGGATGGAAATGAAATATGCGTGTCAATATCAAGAGCTATCAACTTATATCATCTTGGTTTTAACAAAGACTTAAAAACCTATAAAAAATACAAAAAGCAAAATACAAATCTTGTATATAGTCTTCACTTGCAATCTTGATCTTTGAGCTCATTTATATGCTTAGGCTCTGGGATCAACATGTTCATGGCTTCTAAACGTGTGAGTCTTGAGGTGAAGGCAAAATATAATAATGAATTAACCTGAAATTTAGTTAAACAAAATTATTAAAAACATAACTATATATGTTTTATTATCATCAAAACTAGAGGTAATGGCCTTTAGGCCAACACAAAGGGAAAGGAAAATCTATATGTC
Organism: Agave tequilana; assembly: GCA_038442645.1. NCBI lineage: Eukaryota > Viridiplantae > Streptophyta > Magnoliopsida > Asparagales > Asparagaceae > Agave > Agave tequilana. Next base: position 151,625 of record JAVJIF010005291.1, read on the forward strand.
AAACTCGTGGGTTGGCAAGTGTTACAAGTATGGAGAACATGGACACATGTCCAATGAGTACCCAAAGAGGAGGCTCGTCAGCATGGCGGACTATAAGGTCGAAGATGAAGAGCAGATTGAAACTGAGCAAGAAGATTCTGACTTTGCCAAAGAAGATGGAGAGGTTTCCATCTATGCGGTCCAGCGGGTTGCTATACAACCAAATAAAACCCAACACTACGCAAAGGCATTAGAGTTTCTACTCAAGGTGTATGGTAAAGAACAAGGCGTGCAATCTCATCATCAATAGTAACGGCTGCGAGAACATCATCTCTACCATATTGTTGAATTATTTGAAATTAGAGACAAAATCACACCCTCACCCATGCACGGTTGGGTGGATAAAAAAGGGCCCTGCATAAAGATAATGAATCTTTGTCATATTCCTATTTCAATTAGCAAGTTCTATCAAGATTCAGTTACTTATGATGTCGTTGATATTAATGCATGTCACATACTATAGGGGCGACCGTGGCAACATAACGTTCATGCCCATCGAAGAGAAACATCTATATATTCGCTCGGGAGGGCAAGAGAATTACCATGAAGCTTATTCCACCACCACTGAAGATGACTAAAGAAAAAAACCTAAAGTTCATTTCGATATACAACCGAGGTGAATTCTTATTAGAGTCCGAGAAGAAAGCAACAATTTGCTTTGGTAGTCAAAGAAGAAGTCAGCCCAGCAATTGAAATTCCTGAGAAGATGAAGCCGATGCTGGAGGAATTCCAAAGAATAATTCATGACGAGCTCCCGGCGAACTGCCACGCATGAGGGATATCCAGCACCACATTGATCTAATCCCGGAGCGAGTCTACCCAACCTCCCACACTAGCGATGAATCCAAAGGAGAGTGAAATTCTAAGGGAGAAGGTCTAAGAACTGATTTAGAAGGGGCATATTAGAGAGAGCATGAGCCTGTGCGCAGTAACTAGACATTTTGACGTCATAATAAGATGAAAGTTGGTGCCTGTGCGTGGATAGCCGAGCCATCAATAAGATCACTATCCGATATCGATTTCTGATACCTCGCGTTGGATCGATTAGGAGGGTCATGTATGTTCTCGAAGATTGATTTGAGGAGCGGCTACCACCAGATTCGCATTAGGCCGGAAGGTGAATAGGAGACGATGTTCAAGACTCCGGTAGGACTTTACGAGTGGATGGTCATGCATTTGGGACTATCCACTGTACCATGCACTTTCATGAGATTAATGAACCAAGTGATTGAGCCTTTTTTAGGCAAATTCGTGGCTGTCTACTTTGATGACATTCTATCTTCATTTCTAGCGAAGCCGAGCATCTACAACATCTACGGGATGTCTACTTTGCTTGAAGAACTGTTAACTTTGCATAACAGTTCTTCAAGCAAATGAGTTGTACATTAACCTGAAGAAATACAACTTCATGACTACGAGCCTGATATTCTTGGGGTTCGTCATCAGTTCACAAGAGATCCATGTATACGAGGGGAAAGTGAGGGCAATTCAAGATTGGCCCGCACCCAAGAGTGTGACTGAAGTAAGGAGCTTACATGGTCTCGCCATTTTCTACTGGTGATTCATCCATAATTTCAGTACCTTGGTAAGCTTACTAATGCCTCTATCTTAGCTCTTTTAAATTTCGAGAAGATGTTCGAGGTAGAGTGTGATGCTTGTGGAGTGGACATTGGAGCAGTTTCTAAAAGAAAAGAGACACATTGCCTTTTTTAGTGAAAAGTTAAATGAGGCATGGAAAAAGTGGTTCACTTATGAGTAATAACTATATGAGGTGTACCGTTCATTGAAGACATGAGAGAGTTACCTTATAGCAAGCGATTTCATGCTGTTTTCAGATCATCAATTACTCCAACACTTCAAGAATCAAAGGCATATCAATAAAATACATGAAAGGTGGGCATCTTATTTTGAGCAATTCAATTTTGTGAGACATCACAAATCTGGAGTAGATAACAAAATTTTTAATGCATTGAGTCGAAGAGTTTCATTGTTGATCTCGTTATAAAGTGAAATCATTGGGTTCAAATGCTTGAAGGAGCTATATAAAGAGGATGAAGACTTTGCTGAAATTTGAGAAAAGTTTTCATCACGACAGTCCGCACAAGATTGTCATGCCCTAGATGAATTTCTTCTCAAAAGAAACAAGTTATGTGTGATGAGGACTTCATTGAGAGAGAAAATTATTAGATGTATAGAGGTAGCCTTGCAGGACAGTTTGGGAGACAAAATGATGGCAAAACATGAAGAAAGCCCCAACTGAAAAAATGTAACTACAGTTGTGAAGAGCTGCCCAGTTTGTCAAGTTGCTAAAGACCAAGCTCAAAATATGGGCTTATATATACCTTTTCCCGTTTCAAAAGATAGTTGGGAAGACTTGAGCATGGATTTCGAGTTGGGACTTTCTCACACACAAAAGGGAGTTGATTCCATCTTCATGGTAATTAATCGATTCTCCAAGATGATGTATTTTATTACTTGTCAGAAGATGTCCAATGCACTACATTGGCTAAATTATTCTTCTAAGAGATTGTGATATTGCATGGCGTACCGAGTTCTATTATTGCAGGTCATGATAGCAAGTTCATGGCGACATTCTAGACTACTATATGGAGGAAATTCAACACATCTCTAAAGTACAGTAGCATGACATATCCACAAACTGATAGCCAAACAGAAGTTATCAGCCACACTTTAGGCAACTTATTGAGGAGTATATGTGAAGACAGGCCAAGAGCATGGGATCAAGCTTTGACTCAAATAGAGTTTGCATACAACAGCACAATCAACACCTCAACGGGTATATCTCCTTTTTCTAGTGTCTATTGGAAGGTACCTCATCATCTCCTAGACTTAGCCAAATTGCCCATTGCGAGAAGTTTAGTAGTGCAGCTAGTTCCATGGCTGAACAAATAATAGATGTTCAAAAGAAGGTTCGAACGAGGTTGGAGAAATCTAATGCAAGGTACAAGGCCGCAGCAGATAAAAGAAGGAGAGAAAATGTCTTCGAAGAAAGGGACATGGTAATGGTATATTGAGAAAAGAAAGAATTCTTATTAGATCATATAATAAGTTGAAGCCAAAAAAGTATGGTTCGTTCAAGATCGTGAAGAAGATCAATGATAATATCTATGTTGTGGATCTTCCGAGTAATATGACAATGTCAAAGACATTCAATGTGGCAGATCTCTCCAATTATCACCCAACCGAGCAGTTATATCTAGATAATAACTTGAGGACGAGTTCTTTTGAAGAGGGAGGAACTGAGAAGCAGACTTTGGTAGACCGCTCGGTTGACCGATAGCCCCAGTCAATTTAATGGTCGACCACCTGGTCGATCGCCCCTTGAAAGCCGATTTCCCAAGAGTGGAACTTTATAGTCAGTCGATCGTCGACCATCCGTCTCGTCGACCGACATTCAATAGAAACTAGAGACTCCTCAGTCGGTCGACCTTCCAAAACGAGAGGGCAAAAATTTCTCAGTCGGTCGACCGACATGCGCGTATCAGTAAATACGATCATGTTTAGGATTTTTTTTAGTTTTAATTTTTTTTATTTTTAAATTTTTATTTATTTGAATTTAGTTTCATAGATAGAATAGGACTTATTATGAGCTTATAAATGGCCCTTAAATCTCTTGCATTTGTAATCAATTTCAATCAATATATTTAGAGTTTTCCTCATATTTGCTCGTGGATTCAAGTTGTTCTCTTTGGCTCGTGGATTTCAGGTCGTTATGTTCGCGAATTAGAATGGTTATCCTTACCTGATTGTTTCTTCAGGGTTCGTCAGCACTAGAATAAAATTTAGCCCATATGGCTCGTCTGCCTTACTTTCCCGTCTGCATCAAGTAGTCTTTTTCTAGAAAACAAAAAATAATGGTAGCCAGGAAAATCTATACAAGGAGAAGATAAGAATAGCTCTTGATTTGTTGGACTCTAGAAATAGTTTCAAAATATGTTTCGATGGACAAAAAAAAATGTATTGCAACTGCAATGGTGTCATTTAAAAAATAATATCTGATAGTTCAGTGGTTAGAATATGGATATTAGACATTTCTTAGATCTATATATGGTCCATAGGTATCCCTGCAAGGACTCGAGCACCATTCCAAAAGGTTAAACCAATTATAAGGACTCGGGGTACCATTCAAAAAGTTAACCTATTAGATGGAGTAGCCCAAATCTTTATATACCCAAGAACATCCCCGTATCTAGCCGATGTGGGACTATTTGTTCGACATCCAACTCAACAATCCCAACCCAATAATTATAATATGAATAAATTATTTTTGTATTATATTGTATTATTTCAATCCAAATAAATCTTTTTTTTTCTAAAAGCACCTTATATAAGACACGTAATTATGTTTAAATCTGTATAGTATTTCTTAAACTATAAAATAAAACAACATATTTGCGCAAAAAGTTTTTTGATTTATATTTGATTTTCAATAAAAAAAAATTGTCATATTTAGAAAGAAATATTAGATTTGAATAATTTAAAACTTGAATCTGATAATTTATTTTGATTATAGAGTTCCTAGCAGGGTTGAACCTGCAGATAGATTCGACAAATTTATGATAAATTTGAATATGGACTTTATAAGATCTAATTCTACTCTTTCATCTAAAAATGTGTGAATATCCAAACAACACTCAAATTCCTCCTCATGCTAACAGAACTCGTCCTCATGCTAAAGCAACACGTGTTAATTATAATATTTTCCTATGCATCACAATCTACTCTAAATTAATTTGAAATTTCAACAATTCCTTTTTAAAAAAAATTCAAACATTAATGCAGCATGCAAATACTACTATCACCTATAATATTTTAGCCACCACATTCTACACAAAAATAATTTGAAATTTCAACTATTTCTTTTTTCGTTTTTTTAAATTCAAGCATTTATGCAGCATGACAGTTCTCTTATCAACTGGGCTTGTTTGGCTGTCGCAAGTCGCAAGTTGCAAGTCATAAACTCTTTTACAGTTGTAAGTGAGTTACATGCAAGTAAGCTTACGGTATTTAGTTGGTAATATAAAATTATAAGTGGGAAAGTGTTTGTGTTTTACGGTGTCTGGTTGTCGTAGTGTGTCAATCATTGAAAAGTTGACCATAAAATTAACTATTTGATGTTTTAAAAATATTAAAAATTACCAATAATTACTAAAAACAGTAAATATTAAAAATATTTAATATATTAAAATTTTAATTTAACATATTAAAATATAATGTATTAATTATTAAATAATTAAAACTTAGTGAATATTAAAAATTAAAATATTAAATATTAAATAATTAAAATTTTAATTTAATAATCAAAATTTATTAAATTTATATTAAATATTACTAATCTATTAATAAAGTAAGAATTAAAATTAATAAAATGCCCTATATAATCTAGTAATAAAATAAATTAATATAGTAATAAAAAGATTCTAAGATTTAAAATATTAAATTATTAATAAAAATTTAACCTAATAATTATATTTATTTTAATAATTAATTTTTTTATAATTTAATAGATTAATATAGGAATAAAAAATATTAATATAATTATAATTAACTGTTTGTGCTGTAAAGAACCTGTAAGTGAGATTTATGTGAGTGACCACAAAATTAACTGTTTGTTTTGAAAGTGAATCGTAAATTGAATGCAAATATATTTTACGACTTAAAGTTCAAACAAACATTAAGTTGCAAGTAACACTTGCGACCTACGATCTTTTACGGTGAAACAAACGCATGCTACTGATGTCTGATGCAAGTCACTTTCAAGCATGGATTAGTTGATCGACATAAAATATGTTATTTCAAAATTTAACCAATTAGATATTATATACTTGTTGAAAATTAGGTCGATGGGTGGGGCAAGCTTCTATTGCATAAGGGGGAAAAAAAAACTGAATGTCAAGGAGTTACTCTTTGCAGAGCTACTATTTAATTTTTCACTTCCAAAAGAGTCTGATAATTCTCTTTTTGCACCAATTTAGTTTACATAAGGGGTGCTTACTTACACTTTAGTACAATTTTTTTCTTTTTTCCACGTTTTATATAGATCAAAATATTTTTCACCCTTGGATATTATTTTCATAGAACCCAAATATATCATCCAAAACTGTACCAAAAGTGTAAAACCTTTTCCAGAAGATCTATAAAATGCCCTTCAATTAGGTTGAAACTTGGAAAGTATAAAATGAATTATCATTATATCATAAATATGAAAATGAAGAATTACATTTTTGCATAACCATAATTATAATTATAGTAGACGAAGCATATTTTAAGTGTTTATCAAATATATAGCGGTCAAAATCTGACCCACACAGGATCACAACACATGTCCGAGTAATTAAAAGCCTCCGGGTAGGTCAGATTTTAATCTTCATCAGGATCGTGATACGTCTCTCACCTCATCAGGAGTGTCCCAAGTAAGCAGCAACTCGACATACCAGCAGGCCTACTGCGGACCTCAGAAGAGAGTCTGATCACCTTCTCGAATCACTTCAGTCTAAGTCATTCGCCCACATGCTGAACTTGGGCAAAGGCGTTTCTATTAGACGACGGTCCCAGCCTCTACAACAAAGACCCTCCGCGATGATCCACAGTGATGATCCTCACTGCCCCCGCACTGGATATAGCTCAATGGCAAGATCCCCCGATTCTTAGAGTCATTTGCGCTGCCAGATCATTCCCACGTTTTAAAAGTTATAACACCCCTACTCCAGTGCGGACTGTTATGGATATGGCGGTATCAGTGCATGTCAATCCCAATAATCAAGAGCGTGATCTAGGCAGTTACGAAGAGATCAACATACGAATCATGCAATTATAGAGATTTGAAATATCGGCACCAGTTAATTACAATCCTAAGGGTATTTATACACTGGAATCTCCATCGAGAAGAAGGGTTAGACCCTAGCGATTGTAACGACAGTACAACTCTACAGAATTCATTATAATCTCCTGAAAAATAGTGAATTCTCTTCACTCTCTCTGTGATTTTTCCTAGAGATTGTAACGACAGTACAACTCTACAGAATTCATTGTAATCTTCTGAAAATGGTGAATTTTCTCCCTACTCCCTGTGATTTTTCCCAATTCGGATTTCCACGTAAAACTTCAGTGCCTCTATTTTGTTGTGCTTTTTTTTTTTTCCTTGCCTGTGGTAAGGATCGATCATCCAGTTGCCTGTGGCGGAAAATCTTCACCACAGACTAATGCTTTCATTAAGATCTGAGTCCCACCGCTCAAATTTCTCTCCTACCAAGCCATCCTCAAAAAGCCTATCCAATGAGCCATGGCTCTGAATAAGTAACAAACTACCGACGAAGGGACCACCTCTAAGGGCAAATCTGTTGCCACCGCTGGTGGAATTGTTCTCCAGAGCGATCTCAACTTCAGCTTAATCGTGAAAGCTACCGTCTTCGCACTTTCACAGAGGGGCAACCGAAGACACACCCATCGTCAACTTATGAAGCCCAACTCCTCCAAATGTTTGCTGACATGAAGGAGGAGATGGCGAAGCAACATACCCTGTTCAAAAGCAAGCAAGAGAAGCAGGATCGAGTAAACGCGGCCTGTAAGCAGAAGGAGATAAAGCTCTAAACAACCAACTCCTCGCCAAACTCAAGGACCTCCAGAACACCCGAGAGCCGTCCCCATCGCCAGAAAGGCCCACTGAACAGAGGCTACAAGTAGCAAGCAGCTCAAAGCCAGAGGCGTCACAGAGCAGCCTCCCCTACTCCGTCAGAGCAATTCGATGAATGGTCGAGCTCGCCTCTTCCCCGACCAAAGGATCGACGTGATCATTCTCGGAGAAAGACTAAGGAGTTTATCTCTGTCCAAGATCTCGATAAACTTGTGCAAAAGCGAGTCGAGAAAGCGAAGATGCTACATTATGGCAGACTTAGATTTATCGCCCCTGATGCATCTCTTAGATTTATCGCCCCTGATGCATCCAACTCTCCCTTCTCCGAGGACATAATTGAACATGAATTTCCCAAGAAGTTCATGATTTTGAATTTTGACTACTACTCCAGTCAGAGAGATCTGGTCCAACACTTCTGGCAGCATTAAGATAAGTTAGTGATTTATTCTAGAAATGACTCCATCTTATACCAAATCTTCTCTTTCAACTTGAAGATGGTAGCCTCCGACTGGTTCTATTCCCTTCCGTTGCGCTCAATCAATAACGTCGGTGACCTCACTGAGTTGTTCTTCGCTCAATACTGTTCCCACGAGGAGTTCAAACAGAATAACCATCATCTCCTCTCCGTCAAGATGAGGCCCTATGACAGCGTTGGCTACTTTCAGAATTAGCTAGCCAAAGTACACAACTGCAGCGAAGATGCATTTTCTCTCGTATTCATCAGCGGAATACGGATCACCCACCCACAGTGCAACTATCTGGCGAGGTAAACGTCACCCGTTGGAGCAAAGTCCTGTACCAAGCCTGTAATACCCGCATTTTAAAATACATGATTTAATAATATATATTAGTATTTTATTGTGTATTTGTAATTTGTATTAATCATTATTATTTTCAGATATAAAATTATTATTATTAATTGTCATTCATTACTATTCTAACTAATTATTTTAAATGTGGTTATTAATATTACTTATTATCTAGTATTGTTATTATTATTGTTCACAACATGTACTTTGTATTGCTATTTCCTTTTCATTTTCTCCAACCCAATAGCCCTTTTAGCCCAAACCCACAAACCAATACCCATTACTCAAATCCTAAATCCTATCCATCTAATCCAAATCTAAACGACCCAATCTTTATCCTAACTAACTAATGAAAACCTTAACTAAATAAATCCTCTCATAATCTTTTCATCTCCTTCTATTTTTCTCCTCTTCAACAGGCAAGCTCCATCTCCATCTCCCTCTCTCCACTGGGCAACACCTTCATAGCATGGGCAAGCCTTCACGCACTCCATCCACATCATCTCCTCCCAACCTTGTCGAGCACCTCCTCTCCATCTTCTCCGTTGTAGGCTCCGCAGTGCGAGCTTCTCTCCCTCCTCGCTGCTCACACCCTATGCTCCCCACGCTGCTGCAAGTCTCACAACCACAATGGTCGAACTCAATGGAGCACCCCCACTGCAGCTCTATCGAGCCTTCCTCCATCCAGCCGACTCCATCATTTCCTTCGCCAGAGCCATGAGCACTCCTTCACAGGCCATGGCAGTGCCCCGGATCTCCTCCCCTTTTGTCGCATTCCTCTTTTTCTCCTCTGTAGCATAGATAGCCCCTCGACAAGGCCATGCACCATCACCTCTCCATCTCTACCTTGACCCTTTGAAGACTCCCCCATCTTCTATCTCTCTATGAGTCACCGCCAATCGCCATCGGCGAGCGTGAACACACCCGCGTCCTTTCCGGCGAGATCATCAAGCCGTCGACATTCTCCGCAGTTTCTGCCATTACCCGTACATCCCGCCAGAGTCCTCTCCTCCAAGGACGGTCGTGAGCCTCCCCCTCTTTCCATTTCTTTCTCTTTACATATTATGGGTGGGTGTGAAATTTTTTTGTATGTGAGTTAATGTGTGGTAGATATAATGGGTAGTGTGTGTTATAATGTGTATGCATGCATGAATGCATGCAAGTGTCTACTGTGTGCTTAAGTTAAATTATGTGCAAGTGTATGCATGAGTGTGTGTGTGTGTGTGTGTGTGTGTGTGTGTGATAATTATTTGTATATGGATCGGTACATGTGAGTATTTGTGTGTTTGTGTGTAGTGGATGCATGTATATATGTATATGCATGTATGTATTAGTGTGTGTATGTATTTTATCTGTATGCATGTGTATGTATGTGTATTATGGGTGTGAGTTCATGTGTTCAGTTGCATGTTGCAGGGTTTCTGACCCGTTTGGCGAGATCAGACCTGTTACATGAGATTCAAATTGGTGTCCGTTATGAACCGATAGACTGGTGATTCGAAGACCGGCTCATGGAATAATCCGAAGATTCGTACCGGTTCATGTAGTGAAGACCACATGGCGATTCGGTTTCAAAACGTCGTCATTTCATGTGAGTGTTTGCTTTTGTATTATTTTCTTATTTATAGTTATCAGTGTTGTTTATATATTGCATGTATCATTTCATATGACCATCTTCTTTATTATACCAGTATGATTACCTATATCATTTCATATGATATCAGTGAGTTTATACTTTTATTATATAGTTTATCTGAACGCTTATCATTGCCATTTCATGTGATAGCTGGTCACCCCTATTGATTCAGGACTATTTGTGGTATACAGTAGACTGTAACTTAGTTTGATCTACTGATCAACTGACCTACTTCATATTTGAGGATAGAGGACATATCTTATGCATTGTATTTATCGGCAATTGTTGGTGATTATTCTGACTAGAACTTCTGTGGATATTAAGAAAGTGTTAGATATAATATTGCTTTGCCGATACACTGATTTATCGATACTTGGATTGATATTGATTTAATTAGGGTTGGAGTTAATCTGAGACTGATATTCTTTACATTGAATTTGATTAGTGGACTTGATCGTGGTGGACTTGATCTTGGGTCAGGAATAGGCGTTAACTGAGTTGACTTGACCTGGTGGATTTTACACACACACACACACACACACACACTTGATATGTTACTTGAGTTCAGGGATCTTGTGATTGACCTTGATAGAAGTGAGAGTGTGTGATAATCTTAATTGACAATTTTTATGTTATTTGATAATGAGGATTTAATTAGATGTATCAGAACATGTAAGCATTCCAGTTATTGAGACTTGGATACATCGGTGTTAAAGGATGGATATACTGATGATGTAGAAGAAGGATATACTTCTGAGTTGATTGACATGAGGTTTGTTATTCTTTTCAGAGAATTTTGATTAGTGTTCTGATGCATTGATATAGTTGTGAGTATTCTCAGTTTTACCCCTGATTATACTATTTGATTATTGATGATCTTATTGATGTTGATTATCTGACGTAGAGGTACTTTAGATTCCATATTGCTTGAGTATGTCTTATTCTTTACTTGTGATCTCAGCATTTGTTGTTTTAATTGATCTTCAGAATATCAGTAGACTGTTCTTCATGATTGATTCCTAGTGATCGTTGTTATTCAATTTAGAGATATAATTATTGTGAGAATGATTTCACTGATATCGGTGCATATTTTATATTCAGAATTTGACAGCAGTTATCATTTGATCTCAGTTATTGGTGACCTAGAGGATTAGAGTAGATTAGTGATGATGAAAGAGTTTATTACCTATTTACTAGATTGGTGATTTACAGTATCAGATTTCTGGCATAGACTTAACTTATGATGTTCAAGGTGATTATTGAGATTATGAGTTGAGGGATCGGTTACAGATATAATATCCGTGGATGAGATCTTGATCAGTTATATATAAGATTGTACATTCACTAGATGGTGTCTAGGCCTATTACTGTATTATTTCATGTTACTGAAAAATCACTGGTAAAGTATTGTTAGACCTAACACCCTATACAGTCTTATTGTTCATCGTGTACACGGTTATTGATATTGTTCCTGTTACTGTTCACCATGTATGTGATTACTGCTTACTAATATACTGTACTGTTACTGTCACTGTATCAACCCAGTATTCTAAGTAATGTGAATATTAATTGTTTTAATTGAATTAAATAACAATATAAATGAATAACTTATAGTAAGAATAAAAAATTGATAGAGGAGACAATGTTTGTATTTTGGGTGAACCTAAGATACAGGTTGCGCAGCCGAGATAGGGTTCCACTGCAGGGTTCATGGGAATAACTGATATCCCATACTGTTATTGTTATAGTATTACTGTAGTACATGGCAGTACAGCCTGGTTCAGCGCCAGGCATCAGGGTCGTGGTCCCGAGTATGTACGAGACCCACCTAAAGTATGGACAATGTCTCTAACCGATCAGTTTCAATAACTTGGGACCCTGATTGACATGTGTAGTAGGCGTAGTATGAGATGTGTCTATTACAGGTGACAATTGGTGTTCGCTAACATAATTAATAATGATAAACTGTTATTATATACTGTAAATCATTGTATTCATCTGACTGTACTTATATAAGATATGATAGACATCATATACATGTATGCTATGTTGGACACCGATGGTATACAGGACCTGATTGTACACGTTGGACTCTAACACTAACTGACTGTATCTACCTGATACATGCATGATATGATAGACATTTGATTATACTTATAACCTGATGTACCCAAACCATAGGACTGATTGGCTTATTTATTGTTCATTTATATCTTATATGTTACTTTTGTTTTATTCCAGTATATAATTTCATCATCTGATCACACTTTATATGCACGTACACCTTCCCTTTTATTCTTATACATTCACTAGGAGCTCTGATGCCTTGAATTTTCATATCCAGATCCATGGCTATTTATTATTGATCATGTATTTGGAGAGGATCGCATGCATCTTGAGGAGCTAGAGTTTCTCTCATCTTGATTATCAGTATTCCTGCTCTTTTATTCATATTATTTCCTTATTCTATTTATATGCATCCAGTTGCCATTTCTTTTCTTTATTCATCTTCTATCATTGTGTTAGATATTTATATGTCATATTACAATGATATTGATTTATCATAATAGATTTTATAGCTTGTACATGTTACTTTAGGCTTAGAGTGTATACGTGAGGTATTCTCCTCGCATATATACGTCGCCGACTCTCGTCACGACTCCGTTTTCTAGTATTTTGGGAATCGGAGCCTGACAGAGTCCGGCCATACATCTAGTTGAAGGAAGCAATGAAAAGCTCTATCAACCAACCTTTCAACCGGTGACAAAAGTGTTGGCCCAAAGGTTACACTCTCCATTTGTTTAGAGTTTTGATGATAACAAAACAAATAAGAGCTAGTTGGTACTAATAAGTTTGTTCAAGATAAGTTTCAGGTTTTGTACCATGTTTGGAAGCCATTGCTTAGCTATTGCACGATCCTCTAGGCTCATGAAGCAAAGAAGTCTAATGGCACATCAAGGAAGAATCATAGAAGAGAAGGCTCTAGCAAGACTTTACATGGCTCAAGACTTCAAGATTGATCAAGATAATTCATTAGTTTTGTTTCTAGTTTTTGTAGTTTTGTTAAAGAATAGTGATTAGGATTGAAGCTCTATATTCCAACACACACGTTTTTGCGCACATGCATTTCCTAGAAATATTCCCTATAAAGATATACAAAATATTTTAATATAAAGTCTTCTGTTTATAAACTCTATTTTAGGCATTATACATGTTTCATATCAAAAATATTTTATTACATATCAAAATCTCCTTAAAATTGTGTTTGAGTTTCAGCTTTTGGCCTTAGCCGGTCGACCGACCGGTCGACCGTCACTATGTCAGGTCAAACCGGTCGACCGACCCAGTCGACTGGTATTCTGTCTGTTTTGATGTATCAGCGTGCATGTTTACCAGTCGACCGGACTATCGACCGGACCCTTCGGTCGACCGGGCGGCTGGCCGACTGAAGTGGTGTCACTTTCTGTTTGTTTCGGCCGACCGGGCGGTAGACCAATAGCCTGCAACGGCTCTTTTTATTTGAATTCCGGTCGACCGGCCGGCCAACCGAGGTAGCCGTTTCAGCCATAACAACTAGTTTTTTAAACACGTTTTAATTTGTGTTTTTCGTTTTTAAACGTATTTAGGGGATATTTTATGGGTCAAAATCTTCCTTATTGATATTATATGTGTTTACCTTTTGATCCCTAGCCCTATCCTAAAATAGTGGTGATTAGGGTTATGTTTGATACAAGAAAGAAAAAGATACAACAAGCTATATACAAAAGTTTCAAAGTCTTCAAAAGTTTTCAAGAGAGTTTGGTCCTTAGTTTTTGTGCTGAAGATTCTCTCATCGCTGAAGTTTCATTTTCTAAACTCTTTCTAGTTCATTTCCTTTTTCCACTTACACTATTTGAGCTTCAATTCTAACCATTACACTACAGGGCTCTTGTAAGGGAAAGAGGCGTTTATAAAAGATAGTTTGTGATCTTTTGATCATCAAGAGAGAACTTGTACTTAAAATTGTGGAGTTGGGTACTCCGTTGGTTGTAATTCTTTGTGATATTATAGTGGTTAGAAATCCTTCTGGGTGAAGACGGGGACGTAGAGCTGGGTGCTCGAACCTCGAAAAAATTCTTCGTGTTTGCGTTTGGTTTACTTGTTCTTACTTGATCTTATTTCACTAACTTTATATTCATTGCTTCATCTACTTGCTTCACATTATACTTGCTCTTCATTTTCATTGTTATATTCACTTGTTGCATATTCACTATTGTTAATCAAATACTCATACAACAAGATTGCATTGCGCACCTCCAACTCATATCAAGAGGAATCAGGAGGAAGAAGTTCAGAACCCTTCACGGGGTATTCGGCTTCTAGTCTTGTTTTGGGTAGATTGTTGCATCATAAATTTTTAAGTGTGCATTGATTAGCATAATCACCTATTCACCCCCCTCTAGGTGATTTTCAATTGGTATCAGAGCTTGGACTCTAGGTTTGGCTTAACATCCTTAGAGAGATCCTTAAAAATTTGTTAATCAACATTTGCATTCATCCATTCATTCACTAGTAAACATGGCCGATAACATCAAAACCCCTCCTAAATTTGATGGACTTAATTTCCCTATTTGGAAGGTTAGGATGACTATCTTTTTACAATCTTTAGGTAGCTTAGTTGCAAAAGCCTTGACCAAACCCTATGTTAGACCCGATAGTGATGAAAGCACATGGTCTGACTTTACCTTTAGAGAATATGAGGCTAATTCAAAAGCCCAAAACTCCCTTCTAACCGCCTTGAATGAGGATGACCTTACACGGGTAATTCATTGCCAATCCGCCTATGAGATTTGGTAACACTTGTTGGTCACACACGAGGGGACATCACAAGTTAAGAGAGCTAAGATAGATCTCTTGAGGCCCCAATATGAATCCTTTAAAATGATTGATGATGAATCTATTGATTGTATGATTACAAGGTTTACTAAAATCACCAATGCTCTTTCTTCTTTAGGTGATGATATTTCCAATGACCAAAAGGTGCGAAAAGTGATTCGGGCTCTTCCTTCATCATGGGAGATAAAGGCCACCACCTTGAAAGAATTGAACGACAAGGATGAAATGGACCTCATAAGTCTCATTGGGAACTTAAAGACCCATGAGATGGAAAAGAAGGCAAGAGAAGAGGCCGCTCTACTAAAGAAGAAGTCCATAGCCTTCAAATCGTCATCCACTCTTAAAGACGATGAAGAAGATGAAGAAGAAGATGAGGAGCTCTCCCTTCTTGTGCGAAATGTCAAAAGGATGTACCGGAAGAACAAGCTCAACTTCTGAAGAAAATTTGAAGGTAAAGAGGAGAGAAGAATTATTTGCTACAATTGCCGAAAACCCGGACATATCATGGTCGATTGCCCGGATTTCAAGAAGAAGATGACTTCCTCCTTCAAGCCAAAGAAGTCGGTCGAAAAGAAAGCCTACAAAGCCACATGGGATTCGGAAAGCAAATCCGAAGACGAGGTAGACACGGCGAACATGTGTTTCATGGCAAACACACCAAAGGTAACCCCACACCTCTTGATGAAGATGATGAATTATCTAAAGAAGTTATTGTACATGCTTTTGTTGAACTCTCCGAAACATATGATAATAAAAAGATTGAGTGTTCAAAATTGGAAAAGGAAGTTGCTTTTCTTAAAAATCAACTTGCTATGGTTTCTAAAGAAAAAGATGAAATTTCTTCCAATCTCATTTCTATCCAAAAGAATTTAGTGCTTATAAAGTTGCTTGCAAAGCAAAATTTCCTAAAATTGATGAAAAAGAAATTTCTTCTTTAAAAACTAAAATGGTTGATTTTGAAAAGGTTTTGAAAGATTGTGCTTTTAACACTAAGAAACTTGAAGAAAAGTTTTCTAAAAAGCACACTTCTCATGCTAAAGATTCTCCTGTAAAGATTTCTCATGCTCACACTTCACACAACACTCATGCTAATTCCACACATGCTCACAAGTCTCACACTCACTATGCTTTCAAATATGGAAGAGTGTATAGATGTACTTATTGTGGTAAGAATGAACATTTGGCTAAGTTTTGCTATGACCAAGTAAATAGATCAAATAATCTTGTTTGGGTTCATGGTACTAACTCTTTAGGACCCAAGAAAATGTGGGTACCAAAATCAAGTCCTAAGTTATTTGATATAGGTACACACCAAGGCTCCAAGACGTAAGGAGCGGTGGTACCTTGATAGTGGTTGTTCAAGACACATGACATGGGATATCAACAACTTTACAACCCTATCAAGGTACGTGGAAGGTGGCACCGTCACCTTCGGGGATGACTCCAAAGGTACTATCATCGGTATAGGTAACATTCAAATTGGTGCATCTCCTTTTATAGAAAATGTTGTTCTTGTTGATGGTTTAAAACATAACTTACTTAGTATAAGTCAACTTTGTGATCGTGGACTTAAAGTTATTTTTGATGATTCTTCTTGCAAGATTTTTGATTGCAAAACCAATGATTGTATTCTCACTGGATTTCGTGATGATAATGTTTATATTATTGACATGTTTAATTTGGATTGTTCTACTAAATGCTTGAACGTTTTTGATGAAAATTCTTGGCTTTGGCATAGAAGATTAGGACATGCATCTTTTGAACATCTTTCTAGGATTAATTCTAAGGAATTGGTGAAGGGCATTCCTTACTTGAAATTTGAGAAAGACCGCATTTGTAGTGCGTGCCAACGTGGGAAACAAACCAAGTCTTCTTTCAAACCAATTAAGGATATCATGTCAACAAGGCCATTAGAATTAATTCATATGGATCTTTTTGGACCAACTAAAACTAAAAGCTTAAATGGTAGTAGATATGCATTTGTTTTAGTTGATGATTTTTCCCGCTTCACTTGGATTTTCTTTTTTGAACACAAAGATCAAACTTTTTCTCATTTCAAGATTTTTCGAAAAAGGGTTGAAAAGGAAAAAGGTTTTTCAATTTTGAAGATAAGGAGTGATAGAGGTGGTGAGTTTGTTAACCAACTCTTCATGACTTATTGTGATGAAAAGGGAATCAAGCATGAAATGTCATGTCCTAGAACTCCACAACAAAATGGAGTTGTAGAAAGGAAAAATAGAACACTTTAAGAGATGGCTAGGACCATGATAAGTGAATATAACCTCCCTCAATATCTATGGGCCGAGGCCGTAAACACCGCATGCTACATATCAAATCGTATTTATTTGTGTAAAAATTCTTCCAAAACATCTTTTGAAATGTATTATTCTAGAAAACCTAATGTTTCA
Organism: Agave tequilana; assembly: GCA_038442645.1. NCBI lineage: Eukaryota > Viridiplantae > Streptophyta > Magnoliopsida > Asparagales > Asparagaceae > Agave > Agave tequilana. The sequence goes on from JAVJIF010005291.1 coordinate 169,046, forward strand.
TATTTCAAGGTTTTTAGATGCAAGTGTTTTGTTTTGAATACTAGAGATAACTTGGGTAAATTTGATGCTAAGGCTTATGAAGCTATTTTTGTTGGATATTCTTCTACTAGTAAAGCTTATAGAGTATGCAATAGATCTTCTCTTACCATTGAAGAATCCATGCATGTTAAATTTGAAGAATCTAATGTGGTTGTTGAGAATGTTGTAGAGATTGACCCATTAGGTGAAGACATGGAGAGACTATCCTTGAAGGACTCACCCGCTCAAGAAGAGAAGCAAGAACCCATTGGTGATGTTTAAGAGGATAAAGAGGAAAGCTCTCAACCGCTTCCTAAAGATTGGAGATACGCTACAAATCACCCCAAGGAACTCATCATAGGTGATGTATCTAAAGGGGTAACAACTCGCTCCAAACTCTATGACTTATGCGGTAACTTTGCATTCATTTCTCATTTTGAACCCAAAAGCATTCTTGAAGCCGAGACAGACTCAAATTGGTTGCTAGCCATGCAAGAGGAACTCAATCAATTTGAGCGCAACCAAGTTTGGCATCTTGTTCCTAGGCCCCACGATAGACCAATAATTGGTACTAAGTGGATCTTTAGAAACAAGTTGGATGAGTTCAGAAATGTCATTAGGAATAAAGCTAGGTTAGTGGCCCAAGGTTACACTCAAGTTGAGGGAATTGACTTTGAGGAGACCTTTGCACCCGTAGCACAGCTTGAAGCCATACGGATAACACTATCTTTTGCATCTTTTAAAAATTTTAAACTTCTTCAAATGGATGTGAAAAGTACATTTTAAATGGTTTTATAAATGAAGAAGTTTATGTTGAACAACCTCCCGGTTTTGTTGATCATGGTCATCCAAATTTTGTTTTTAAACTTGATAAAGCTTTGTATGGATTGAAACAAGCTCCAAGAGCTTGGTATGAAAGGCTTTCTAGTTTTCTAATTTCAAATGATTTTGTTAAAGGCAAAGTAGACACATCTCTTTTTACTAAGCATGTTGATAATGACATTTTAATTGTGCAAATTTATGTTGATGATATAATCTTTGGTTCTACTAATGAGTTTTTATGCAAGGAGTTTGAAAAGGTTATGCAAAGTGAGTTTGAAATATCTTTCATGGGTGAATTGAATTTCTTCCTTGGACTCCAAATCAAGCAATTGCGAGATGGAAATTTCATATGTCAAGCCAAGTATGCAAAGGAACTCGTAAAGAAGTTTGGACTTGAAAGCTCAAAAGTTTGCAACACTCCCATGGCAACTACAACCAAGCTTGATAAGGATGAACAAGGTAAATGTGTTGATATTAAATTATATAGAAGCATGATAGGAAGTTTGTTATATTTGACGGCAAGTAGGCCGGACATCATGTTTAGTGTGTGTCTCTGTGCTAGATTCCAATCGTGTCCTAAAGAGTCTCATCTTATTGCGGTAAAGCGCATCATTCGTTATATTAAGGGCACAATTGGAATGGGTCTATGGTATCTGAAAACTGGAGATTTCTCTATGACGAGTTATTCAGATGCTGACTATGCGGGTTGTAGAGTAGATAGAAAGAGTACTAGTGGGTCATGTCAATTTCTTGGTAATTGTCTTGTTTCATGGTCCTCTAGGAAACAAAATTCTGTAGCACTCTCAACCGCCGAGGCGGAGTATGTTGCGGCGGGGGCTTGTTGTGCACAAGTCCTTTGAATGAAACATACTCTCCTTGATTATGATTTACATTTTGACCATATAAAAATATTTTGTGATAATACTAATGCTATACATATGACAAAAAATGCAAATCAACATAGTAAGACCAAGCACATTGAGATTAGATATCACTTTCTTAGAGATCATTTTGAGAAAGGTGATATAGATATTGATTATGTTTCTACGAATTTGTATCTTGCCGATATTTCACTAAACCACTTGATTTTGCTAGATTCTCCTTTATTTGTGGTGAACTAATATTTGTGTTATTGAATAAAAGTTTTTATCCTTTTTGATGTATGACAAAAAGGGGGAGAATAAGGTTTGAGTTTGTATTTGTTTTTGCAAAGTGTTTATTATTTTTCTTGTATTTAGAGTTTAAGTGTTTTGCATGTTTTATACCTTTAGTTTCATGTTTTTTTACTTGCATATTATATTGTTGTTTAATATAGCATAATTTGAGGGGGAGCTTACACCTCTCCTTTATTTTTTTTAACAAAGCCTATTTGTTTTGTCATCATCAAAAAGGGGAGATTGTTGGCCCAAAGGTTACACTCTCCATTTGTTTAGAGTTTTGATGATAACAAAACAAATAAGAGCTAGTTGGTACTAATAAGTTTGTTCAAGATAAGTTTCAGGTTTTGTACCATGTTTGGAAGCCATTGCTTAGCTATTGCAAGATCCTCTAGGCTCATGAAGCAAAGAAGTCTAATGGCACATCAAGGAAGGATCATAGAAGAGAAGGCTCTAGCAAGACTTTACATGGCTCAAGTCTTCAAGATTGATCAAGATAATTCATTAGTTTTGTTTCTAGTTTTTGTAATTTTGTTAAAGAATAGTGATTAGGATTGAAGCTCTATATTCCAACACACACGTTTTTGCGCACATGCATTTCCTAGAAATATTCCCTATAAAGATATACAAAATATTTTAATATAAAGTCTTCTGTTTATAAACTCTATTTTAGGCATTATACATGTTTCATATCAAAAATATTTTATTACATATCAAAATCTCCTTAAAATTGTGTTTGAGTTTCAGCTTTTGGCCTGAGCCGGTCGACCGACCGGTCGACCGTCACTATATCAGGTCAAACCGGTCGACCGACCCAGTCGACTGGTATTCTGTCTGTTTTGATGTATCAGTGTGCATGTTTACCGGTCGACCGGACTATCGACCGGACCCTTCGGTCGACCGGGCGGCTGGCCGACTGAAGTGGTGTCACTTTCTGTTTGTTTCGGCCGACCGGGCAGTAGACCGATAGCCTGCAACGGCTCTTTTATTTGAAGTCCGGTCGACCGGCCTGCCGACCGAGGTAGCCGTTTCAGCCATAACAGCTAGTTTTTTAAACACGTTTTAATTTGTGTTTTTCGTTTTTAAACGTATTTAGGGGATATTTTATGGGTCAAAATCTTCCTTATTGATATTATATGTGTTTACCTTTTGATCCCTAGCCCTATCCTATAAATAGTGGTGATTAGGGTTATGTTTGATACAAGAAAGAAAAGATACAACAAGCTATATACAAAAGTTTCAAAGTCTTCAAAAGTTTTCAAGAGAGTTTGGTCCTTGGTTTTTGTGCTGAAGATTCTCTCATCGCTGAAGTTTCATTTTCTAAACTCTTTCTAGTTTATTTCCTTTTTCCACTTATACTATTTGAGCTTCAATTCTAACCATTACTCTACAGGGCTCTTGTAAGGGAAAGAGGCGTTTACAAAAGATAGTTTGTGATCTTTTGATCATCAAGAGAGAACTTGTACTTAAAATTGTGGAGTTGGGTACTCCGTTGGTTGTAATTCTTTGTGATATTATAGTGGTTAGAAATCCTTCTGGGTGAAGGCGGGGACGTAGAGTTGGGTGCTCGAACCTCGGAAAAATTCTTCGTGTTTGCGTTTGGTTTACTTGTTCTTACTTGCTCTTATATCACTAACTTTATATTCATTGCTTTATCTACTTGCTTCACATTATACTTGCTCTTCATTTTCATTGTTATATTCACTTGTTGCATATTCACTATTGTCAATCAAATACTCATACAACAAGATTGCATTGCGCACCTCCAACTCATATCAAGAGGAATCAGGAGGAAGAAGTTCAAAACCCTTCACGGGTATTCGGCTTCTAGTCTTATTTTGGGTAGATTGTTGCATCATAAATTTTTAAGTGTGCATTGATTAGCATAATCACCTATTCACCCCCCCTCTAGGTGATTTTCAAAAAGAACAAAATCGAAGCAGTAGCATGGCAACCTCCATTGATATTTAGGTCGCGAACAGGGCACTTTCAAGAATCAACCATTCTCACACCCTCAACAAAGCTGATCGAGGGAAAAATCGAGCACAGAAAACAGAGTTTTAAAATAAGAGATTAAGAGTGGTATTTTGGCTTCCTCAATTCTACCGCTATAGCAAGTGGTTATGTGGGTCGTCATCCACAAAGAGTGATGCGATGAAAGCTTTTCAATATCATTTACTAAATCGGTTAAATAATCTTCTTTGTTTCGTAAAAGAAAAAAAAAGGAAAACTAAATCAGAAGAAGTAGAAAGAAAGAAGAATAAAAGAGGAAGGTTTTTAAAAAGAAATCAAAGAGGAAAAAAATCATGACTAATTTTCCAACTAATAGCTCCCATTAATCATATGTCCTCTTGAAGCTTGTCCCACATTGAATCCTTGGCAATGGTTGACCTTGAGTTGAGGGCTTTCACGACATGACATATAAAAACATCTTTATCCCAAACAATCTATATTATATCATCAAATCCATTAATAACAAGCATGAAATGATACAGAACTTACAAGTTTAAAAGTAAGGATCTATCATCATAAGTCATCAGTGGCTCTTGAAAGAGCAAGACCTAATCGAAGCTATTAAATTCATATGGATTGCAATTCAAATCAGAGTTAGTAGGTTAATAAGTTAGTAGAAAATTAGTCATGAAGGAAACTAGTACTCATTTAGAAAAGATTAAAAGGAAAAATGATGAAGGGAAAGGAGTAAAAATTTTCATAAACAATCACTAACAATTACAAGTTCCTCTATTTTTTTCATGACTCTCTCTATTCTGATCCTAGATCTTAAAAAACGAAAAATACATATAAAGGTAAAAAAGAAAAATGAAAATCCTAAACTATGTTGTGATGAAATTGATATGCTTCTATACTAATTATTGCGTGCATAACCCGGGATACCATAGTTGTTGGCCCAGAGGCCTTCCACTCTAGTTTTGATGATGATTAACTCATGTAGTTATATTTACTAATAATCTTGTGATATTTAGTTTCAGATATTTAACTAAGATATTAGTAGGTAATTAGCTTCAACAAAGGTGTTTTGGAGCTTTTCACATGGTGATTCAAGAGCCCGAGCGTCAAAGTTCATATCTAGCACTCGTTGGAGTCAAGCTCGGTGGATCACTTTGGATCGAGTCGACTTGGAGACGGCATTCTACAAGAAAACTTTGGTACATAGTTTAGTTTATATTTTAAATTCATTGTAAAGTTAGATGTGTGATATGCTCAAGTTCAAGACACACACTTGTTTAAGTTTTATATTTTGGTTTTTGGTTTTGGTTTAACCGATCTTGGTTTTTATGAAAAGATAGAATCAACAATTTTACATGGTTTAATGTATATTAGATTTGTTCTATATACATGTATGCTTCAACTATTTAAACAAACTTAGTTTGAAAGTCTATTTCATGAGTTTGGAGTTTTGGTATTTTAATAAAACGTATTTTTGGATTTATTGTCAAAAACATTGATATATATCTTTATATGTGTGTTAGATTATATCCATATACAGCATGACTCAAAGTTGTTTCAATATCATGTTTTTGTATTTGGATGGGTTTTGGACAAAACGAATTTTCAATTCAAAATTCAAGTTTTGGAAAATACGGAATTTGATTTTGGCAAAATTTCTAAGTCACAGAAATGGTTCAAATTGTTTGAAATATGTGTTAAATTTTTTACACATGTTTATATATCAAAGTATTATACTGAAACTATTTTTGTGGATTTTTAGAGATTTTATGGGATTTAATAAAGGATAAAAACCCAAGTTTTTCTAATCCCTAAATGTTTCTGCCAGGCTCTGGCGGTCGATCGACCGGTCGACAAGACCAGGAGCCGGTCGATCGGAGCGGTCGATCGGACGTGCACAAGAATGTGCACAAGGCCGTGTCAGTTAGCCGGTCGATCGAGCGGTCGACAGACTGAAGGCAACCCACTCTTGGGTTACCCCGGTCGACCGGGCGGTGGTCAACCGGCCAGAGAGCCGTCGCTCTCTGGTTCAGGGCCCGGTCGACCGGGCGGTCGACCGGAAGGCTCAACGGTCAGAAATTTGACCATTGGCCGGTCAACCGGCCAGTCAACCGGAAGGCCAATCTGGGCGTAGTCAGCTCCCAACGGCTAGTTTCTTTTCTAGCCTATATATTTGGATTTTGTAGGCTGTTTTGTGTAAGTTTTCAAAAAACAAAATTTCAGAGCTTCTCTAGTGTTTTTATAAGTTTTAAAAAGAGTTTTAGAGCTTCAAAGATTTGATCTTCAATTATTTTTAAAGTGTTTTATTTCAAAGAAAATAGTCTTTTGGGAATTTGTTTTTGGTCAAAAATTTTATATCTATTTGGAAATTTTCCTAAGTGATTTTCTTTGTTCAAAACACTTTGTTTTTTACACTTTTCATATCATTCTATCCTATTTATTAGGATCTTTTTATTTGTGGGAAAATTAGTTTGTGGTTGTGGAAACCACCAAGTTATAAACTTTCCTTGATTTGTGTTATCCCTCTAGTGAGAGGTGATTGTGAGTATCCCTCTAGTGAGAGGTTGATAGTGGAGGTTGTGTTGGTATCCCTCTTAGTGAAGAGGTGGATTGTATTGTTAGTGGCTTTGTGCCTATCCCTCATTTGTGAGGTTGATTTGTGTGGCTTTGTGCCTAACCTCTAAGTGTAGAGGTTGTGTTGTAATTAAGAGAGGAGTTGTGTACTCCCGATTGTATTGCCCCAAATCCTCAGTGGAGCTTCCCTGTGTGGGAGTCCTGTGTAGATAAGTTAGTGAAAATCCTTCTGTGTGAAGGCGAGGACGTAGAGCTGTGTGTTCGAACCTCAAAACAAATCTCAGTGTTTGCGTTTGATCCATTGACTCTAACTCTCTCTCTCTCTCTTTTACTTTGAGCATTGCATCATATTGCCATATCATTTATATGCTTGTGTTGTTTGTGTGTGCCTCACTTGTGTTTAACCACGAGAGCTTTATATAGCACCTAAACTCTTATCAAAGGAATCAAGAGGAGTTAGTCCAGAGCCCTTCACCGGGAATTCGGCTACACTCGTTGGTTGCACTAAGTATGTTACAATTAAGTTTTAATTTTCGCATTATTGTTTACTAGATTAGCCGTACACCTATTCACCCCCCTCTAGGTGTACTTTCAATTGGTATCAGAGCCTACGCTCATGATATTTGGTTTAACCACCTAGGAGTGTGATCTTAGTTAGCTAATCTATCATTTGCATTTGAACACTTATATTGTTTACACACTCATGAATTGCTTGACACCTCCCATGTTTGATGTTTCCAACATTGATATGTGAAAATTTAGGATGTCCATGTACTTGAAAACCTAGGCTTCCATGTTTTCCTTGCCGCTACCAAGAAATCCTATCTTGATAATAGCAAGCATATAGAGGCCAATGCACAAGCCCTTAAGGCACTTAGAACACGCTAAACAAAGAATATCTTATGGTTGTTTCTAACTGTGATTCCACCTTTGCAGTGTAGAACACGTTAACCTCCTCTAAGCTTCAATTGCCAATCCAAACGGAAGATGAATCTAGTGGAGAATCAGAGCAACAATGCTACACGGTCCAAGGGAATGACTCCCTTGAGGTATATTCGGAATCTCAATTAGATGATGATGATGATGCTAGTTCTTCTAGTAATGATTATATTGATGCTAATGCTTTAAATGAAGAACTTTCTATTGTGTGAAAAATTGCTTGAAAAATATAATCTTTTGAAAAAGAAGACTTTTGGATTAAATAAAGAAAATAAAGATTTAATTTCAAAACTAGATTTGATTTTGCAAGAGAAAGTAGAGATTTCTAATGAAAGGGATTCATTGAAATCTAAGCTTGAACTTGCTCTAAAAGAGAATGAAATTTTGAAAAATAAAAATGATTGCAATGATGTTTTGAAGAAAAATGAGGATTTATCTTCAAAACTTGATTTTGTTGTAAAAGAAAATGATTCCTTGAAAAACAAAATTGATTTGATTTCAAAAGATTTAGAAGTTTGCCTAAAAGAAAATAAAATTTGAAAATTGATATTGATACACATGTTTGCCATGCTAGTGTAGCTTCACCTAACTTACCTATTGCATGCACCTCTTCTTCTAGGATTGATAATGATATTTGTTTGTTAAAGAAGAATGTGGATTGTTTGGGCTCCACTTTGAGCCATTGTGCCATGAACCACTCACGTTTGGAACCTATATTTCGAAAGAAACAAGTTCCATCTTTACATGCACACCATCCACGGCATACACATGCTTCGCACGTTCATGTACACAACACTATGTATGCTCATGTGTACACTTGTACACATTGTGGACGTAAGGGCCACCTTGCTAAGTTTTGCTATGATCGTATACATGATTCAAATTTAGCAACTAAATTTGTTTGGATTAGGAAAGGAACTAACCCTTATGTGTAGGCTGTCTAAAGATCACTAAAAGACAAGTCACCAAAAAGCAGAGTTTCAAGCTCCAGACGCAGGGCTAATCACAGCCCCACTGCAGCACCAAGGCGCGAGGGTCGATACCCGCGTCTCAGCCAGCACTGCAGCACCAAGGCGCGAGGGTCGAAACCCGCGTCTCAGCTAGCACTGCAGCACCAAGGCGCGAGGGTCGAAACCCGCGTCTCAGCTCAGCAGCGCTGCAGCGCCAAGGCGCGAGGGTCGAAACCCGCGTCTCAGCCAGCACTGCAGCGCCAAGGCGCGAGGGTCAAAACCCACGTCTCAGCCCGGCAGCACTGCGACACCAAGGCGCGTGGGTCGAAACCCGTGTCTCAGTTATAACTTTCCTCGTTATGGGGTCAATCACCACCCACATAATGAGGAAGTTAGCCCCCATTGTGGAGTGTTTTTAGGGAGGCACGTTCACCCCTGAAACCTCTATGAATAGCCTCATCGCTATGACAGATAAAGGAGGGAGACAGACAGGGACACGGACGCACATAAAAAGAGAGATGGAGATAGAGAAAGGAAGAGAGTCCAACTCTTCAGTTAACTTGCTGCGTACATGTTAATCCTTGCCTACAGTCTCTTTGAGATTTCTGGTCGACAGAGCTGTGTTACTCCGTCCACCATCCGAAGAGAAGATCCCCAGAAGTTCTCGACGCTCACCCGGTCAACAGAAAATAAGATTCACTTTCTATCGCCACCTGAAGAACCCAGCACTAAACAAAGAGGAGATTCAAGATTCAACATCTTCCCTCCCTTATAGTCGGAGCATTAATTTGTTGTAATCTTTCAATTGATTCAAGGAAATTTTACACCGAATTTCTCTTCTCCGTGCCAAACAAGAGATGGCAACTCTGCTGGGGACTACTTTCGTTACCAACGAACAAGTGGTGGCGCGTGGTGACGTCCTCTACAAGGGAAAAATGGTCGAATCGCTTGTCGTAGAATTTGACCAGGCAAAGTATGAAGAGTTCCTCTCTTCTGGCTCCAAGAGCCCAAAGGCCCGCTCCTACCGCAGGGTCTCTATGGGGACTTGCCCCGAAATCCGCTCTGAGCCTCTCTCAGAGGCAGCTGCTGTGAGGGATGTTGTGGCCAATCATACCATGTGCGACACACGCCCCAACGTCTCTCAGGAGACCCGCGTGGTCAAGTTTTCTGGTGTCCAGCCAATCCATCCTCTTCCTTAACATCAGGTCGTTGTTGGTTTCTCTCAACCCCACGACGCAACCGGAACGCTGAACGCCGACAGAGGAGGCGTGCGCGTCAACTGCAAGTTGGAACAACTGATCGTCCAACTGAGGCAAGACGCAAGGTTTGAGCCGGCGTCTCTGCTGCACCACATCCGGCACGCGAAATCCGCGTTTGGCAGCCCAAACGTGAGGTTCACCAAGTTGGCTTCTCTGAAATCCTACTTTCCAGACGCCAAGGCGAAATTCGCACGCCTTGTCAAGTACAAGAGGCACACGCCTCTAGGCGTGGGGCCCAGCAGCCCTACATCTCTCAAGCGTCTTTGCCCCGATGCAATAATCAGTAATGCGATGGCCGCGTCTCATCTCAGCAGAGACGCCAGACACGCGTCTTGAAGACACGCGAGAACCGCATCTCTGAACCCGCCCTAGCTGTACAGAGCAAGGATGCCTCCTGCCCTCGGCATTACGAGGCTAATCTCTTTGATCCTCATCCCACGGATCTGAGAGATTATTTGACGAAGAAAAGAAGTGCTAATCGAATCACTTCGTCATGTTGCTGCGAACGGCTTATCACGATGCTCTCTGAGTGCCGTTGCAGTTCAGGTGCAAACTAGCAGTTTCTAGTTAGACAGCTGACCCTGATTCCCTGATCCGCCAAAAGAAGTCGTTCCCACCGGAGGAGGGTCTTCTCTGACACTGAATATCTCGAGCTCACTGCAAATATGGCGAGCAGGAGTAGGGGAAAACAACCTGCAGTCAGCTCCGATGAGTCTGACACTGAACCCGAAGGAGTGTACCGACACACTCGCACCCGGACCGGGGTGATTCCCCCGATTGACTACAATGCCCTAGCCCGGGGCATTGAGGTGAATAACCCGCATTCTGCTATTGCAGAGTCGCAGACTTCAAACTCTTCTATAGAGAAAGAGGCCTTTACATGGCAAGTACTCCCGAGGAGACAGCTAAGCGCTTGGAGCAGCAAGCCCAGGCCCAGAAGGAACAACTCGAGATGATTCGTGCTCAGGAAGAATCTATCGACTCCCTCAAGCAGATGCTCGCACAGTTGCTTGAAGACAAGAAGAAGTCAGCTGACAAAGCCTCCTCTAGAAAGTTCAAGGGCAAACGAAAAGAGAGAGAAAGCTCATCTTCTGTACACATTGAGGAGAAAGAGCAGTCTACTTCTGCTTCGTCTAAATCTTCGTCGCAAGAAAAAGACGACCGAGACCAGGAAAAGGTTCATTCTAGAAGAATGAATCAATTGGAGTAACGTCTTGAGGCCCTCACCAACCGGAAAGGCCTCCAAGAAGCAAGAGTGGTCAAGCCATATCCGGCCGAGTGGGATCTGGTACCATAACCTCCCAAATTCAAGGCTCCGACCCTCCAAGCATTTGAGGGAAAAGGTTCACCGAACCAACATATCTACTACTTCAAATCTTAAACAGGGAATGTGGTAGATAACGATGCCATCCTGGCACGTTTATTCATCGGCACCTTAAAAGGGCTCGCCTTTGAATGGTTCATGAAACTCCCAGAAGGCTCCATTAAGAATTGGGGTGATTTAGAGAAGCTCTTCCTAACGCACTTCTTTGAAGATGACTCGGAGGTCACCATGCCAACCCTTTTAGCCACCAAACAGTGAAAGGGAGAGTCTGTTAAATCTTTCATGAAAAGGTTTCGGAATGTAGCACTCCGATGTCCGAGCGGTATGACCCAGGTCACCCTGATGGAAACATGCCGCCATAATCTACAAACCTCGCTCCTCGCCCAAATAGGAGTCGCCGAAAGCCGCACCTGGAAGCAGTTAATCCAATAAGGTGAACAGGCTGAAGAAATTGTCGCTCGGGTCAGGGTGGAAGAAAATAAACCCAGACCTGAGAGGTCAACGAGGCGTGCGCCAGACACGTCCCATCAAGCCAAACGGAAGGACAACTTGGCGACAGAAACCAAATCTCTCGTCAAACCTCAGCCGGTTAAGGGGAGTGGCTCTTCAAGCCAACCACGCGCCAGCAAGCAGTATTCCTTCAAGGACGAACATGTCGATTCTTCAAGTTACTCAACAAGAGCAACAGACTGAAGCTTTTTGAAGCTAGGCGCCCTGAAGAAGTCGGTAAAACCGATAATCCCAACTACTGCTTGTATCACAGGATGTTGGGGCACCCCACCAAGAGCTGTTATGTCTTCAAGGACATCCTTCAGGCTTTGATTGACGCGGAAGTATTAAAACTCCGTCCAGAGCAGAAGAAGGTGACGGCCAACATGACGTCATTTCTCCAGTTTGGAAGACAACCTCCAACACCTTCTGGAGTGATCCCTGTCCCAAGAGGAGCGCTAAGAATGGTCAACACAGACCCTCACCAGCAGCAAGAGAAGGGCCTGGTACCTATTCCCACACCTCGGGGAGAAGTCATGTGGGTTCATCCCAACCTTGTTGATGGCCAGCAATGGACTACTGTGACCAACAAGAAGTCCAAAGGCAAAGCAAAGACCACATCTTGTAATGTGGTATGTGCCTCTTCTCGGAAAGCGAAAACTGATGTTCCCTTACTGACTGATTCAGAAGAGGAAATGATAGTCCTTGCTGCAGAGCCCATCAACCTGGCCCAAAACTTGCAAATCGACTCCAAAGGTTGGGATATTATTGGCCTAAGATGATCGCTGACGCCATCACTTATGCCAAAAGATGTCCTGTCAAGTGCATGGTGATTTCATCCATCAAGCACCAGGCTACCTTCACTCTGCGACCTCTACCTGGCCATTTGAGATGTGGGGGATGGATGTGGTTGGCCTTATCAACCCACCGTCATCAAAAGGACATCGGTTTATCTTAGCCATAACCGATTACTTCTCCAAATGAGCTGAAGCCGTTCCTTTGAAGGAGGTAAAATCATCTGATGTGATAAGTTCATGAAACATCACGTCATTTACTGTTTTGGGGTACCTCGACGAATTGTCCATGATAATGGACCCCAGTTCGTCAGTCAGGCTTTCCAGAGATTCTGCACTAAGTTCAGAATCCAGAATGTATCCTCAACGGCATACTATCCCGTCGCTAATAGTCTCGCAGAAGCTTTCAACAAGACCATTGGTAAGCTCCTCAAGAAATTCGTCTCGAAAAGTCAGCGTGACTGGGACAAGCTGGGGGAATGCTTATGGGCCTATCGTACGACTGTTCGAACCCTAACTAAAGCTACGCCATTTTCTTTGGTATATGGGTGTGAGGCCGTGCTTCCACTGGAAATTCAAATTCCGTCTCTACGCGTCGCCTTGACAGCGGAGATGACAAAAGAGGAGAAGCATCGATAGCAACTCCAAGAATTGGAAGTCTTAGATGATAAAAATCTGCATGCCCAACAACAGATCGAGTTTTACCAAGCCCGGATTACCAGAGCCTTCAACAAGAAAGTTAAAGTGCGAACTTTCAAGAAAGGCGATCTTGTCTTAGCCGTCAGAAGACCTATGGTGATGACACATAAGACAAAAGGAAAATTCCAGCCCAGATGGGAGGGACCATTTGTAGTAGAGTCAGTCTACTCAAATGGATCATATCGCCTCATAACCTCAAATGGCGATACACTCATGATGCCGATCAATGGCAGGTTCCTAAAGAAGTACTATCCTTAATGGTACTCCTCCGTCAATCAAGTTAAAAGTACACCTCTGATCAAAATAAGAAAAGTTTCTTCATCACGGTAGATCAGTGGCAAGCTAAATTGCGCATTGATAGCACCATGATGCATGATGTAAATATTGATAAAGAGACAAAAGATGAGACTTAGGTTCTAATGTTCCCATCTTCATTAACATCCGACGCCTCCGATGGCTAAGGATAGAGGAAAATGTTGGCTTCTAAGACCAACATAAGTCTTCGACAACTCATCATGCTGAAGGGAATAGCATGGCTAGCCCAACTCAAACGGTAGTTGGTAAAGGCACCTCAAATCCGTTGATAGCTGAGGGTTTGCTAAAAATCCTAAGTGGACTTAGTTCCACCCTCTCCTCCAAAATCCCTTACCAATTCTCATACACAGAATAGTAGGTCTACAAAATACAATCATTGCTACGTTAACACTATACCTCTGCTAATGAAAATTTTCAATACTCCTTATCGAGTACAAACTTTACTTGTTAACCCTATATGGAGTAGCAAACCTTCAAATTTGCCAAGTTAACACCATACCTCTGGCACTTCAAACTTCACTTGTCGATCCTCATCAATAGAATGGCAGGCCCTCAAATTGCTCGTATCGCAAACTAATTTCTGTCAAGTTCAATACCACACCTCTGACAAATTACTGTTAAGTTAACATTACACTTCTAACAGTAATCAAGTTGCTGCCAAGTTCAATGTTAAACCTCTGACAGCCATTTTTCCCTCAGACTTCCATATCGAAGCTGAAATGAACGATGCTAAGTTTAATACTACACCTCTAGCGTTCAAGTCATTGCCAAGTTTAACAATACACTTAAGGCCATGACTTTCCCTCGGACTTCCTTGTCAAAGTCGAGATGACCAATGCCAAGTTCAAAATTACACCTCTAGCATTACCCTCACTGCCAAGTTAAACATCACACCTATGACAGTGATACTTTCAGTTTTCTCAAATAAAACTAAAATGCCTTTGAGTCAAGTTAATATCACACCTTTGACTCACATTCTTGTCAAGTTAACATCACACTTCTGACAAGACTACATTCAACCCGTTAAGTTAATATCACACCTCTAACGGTGAAAAACTTTCCTAGATCCCCCGCGAATCTAGTTTCACTTGTTATTCTCATTAACAGAACAACAAGTCTACCTAAAAATATTGTTAGGTTAACATTACACCTTTAACAGTGTTTTCATTAGATCCCCAGCTGATCCTAATCAAGTTAATCCCTAACCTCTGATAAAAGCTCATCTTCCCTGGGGGTGCAAGTTCCACCTGTCATTTTCTCTTATAGAGTGGCAGGTCCACAAAAATTATCTTATCCCCTGTCAAGTTAATATCACACCTCTGACAGCATTATTGAGTTCCTGAAATAGGATCTATCTCTACAAAAATTTGACTCGTTAAGATTATCATCATAGTTTTGACAAGTCACAGATTCTTTGATTCTATTCGTCGGACTAAAAAAAAAGAGTTCAAGACAATAGAAGACAAAAAAATGTCACTTTTTATTTATATCCAACATATGAAAGTGATACCAAATGCTCTCTTATATAATAAGATTGAGTGTTACAATAAAGGAGTACAAAGAAGTCCTTCTCTCTCAAAGGTTGCATTTACTCCTTGAAGCATGTTCACCACTCCAAATACAAGACGTTTGGAAGGGCGCCAAAGACAGGTTGAGCATTGTGATGACGTTCGGGAGCTGATTACGGAGTCATGCATAACGTGAACATTGAAAGAACAATGATGTTTCTTGAGGTCGAAAGACAGCAGAATCTTCTGATTCCACCTGACCATCCGAAGTGGGGGTATGATCATTCATTGATGAACATCACCACCACCAGAAAGTCATCCAATGAGTGTGGAGCTTTCATCGATGCCACTTCTGGGGTAGGTGAAGGGAGAATCCAAGACCATACTCACCACCATATCCACCGCCATACTCACTCTGACCATGCCATGCCAAAAAGCATGACTGGTGCATTGAATCCAAAGAGATCTTGGCGGGTGTCAGATCCTCGTCTCCTGAGAACAGGAGCCATGACTTCTTCTTCAGTGGTCGACCATCGAACAAGTTCGCTGGCCGATATATTCTCCCAAGGGCGCAGCGAATATGAAAAAGGATGATTAAGCCTACCTGCGAGAAGCAAAAATCAGAAGATCTAAAGCTTAGTATACTTCAACAGAAGAATTAAGTGATAGATGCGGTTATTGCTGAAAGCTTCAGACGCAGGAATGACTCGCGCAGCAAATCAAAATTCTACTGCAACAGAAACAGACGTGATCAAAGTTGTGATACACATAGATTCGAACGCAGTCTAGTTTTGCACCCGCATCTAAAATATGAGACTCGAAGTAAATTAGACGCAAAAATAGCCATCTCCCTGTTTGATAAACAGGGGTTGCTAAATTCAAGTCTGAAACCCTCGATCTGAGTGGAAATTCTTCTAAATCTACAGCCTCAGACGCGAGCTCTGTATGGAAAGCTCGCAGTCCAGGTGCGAAAGTCCATTATGCTCGCGTCTAGAGAATTCCGAGTTAAAGTTTTCTAAATGGCGCAACTCCCAAAAGATGGGCGCACTAGCCAGACTTCAGGAGAAGGTCAAGAAGATGAATCTCTTTAAAAAAGTAGCGAAACTGAAACCCAGTAAGGGCTTAAGATTTCATGGCAAACCAGAAAGTTATACCTATAGAAACACCCGTTAAGGGTTGAACTTCCTGCATCAAGGCACGGACATAAAAGGTGCTCAAAGAGACGCTTTTTGATTTTGAAATCACTTGACAGTGATAATCTTCTGGAGAGATTAAACAGAGGCATGAAAGCTCTGGGTCATCGTCGTCCATAGGGACAAACCCCATTTAAAGTCTTTGAAGGAAGAGGAGGAAGTCCTTATAGCACCTGCTCTCAAGGGAAAACAGTTTAAGCAATGGACTGTTAAAAGAAAGGGGTGAAGCCTATTTATGGCAAACCGCAAAGCCCATAATTAATGGCTCGCTAATCAAAACTGTCGGCCTTAATTCCCGCACGAATATCAAAGCTCAATAAAGGGCTGACGCGTGGACTATCGCTTCGGAAAGCATCGAAGACGCGAGTCTCCAACCGCCAGCGCCGATTTGGCATTTAAAGGCATTAATGTCAAAATCCAATGAAGGGCTGACGCGTGGACTGCCGCTTCAGGAAACATCGGACGATGCGAGTCCCCAATCGTCAACATCGACTTGACATTTAAAGATCCAACGAAATCTTTATGACAAGCTGCATGTAACGCCTGAGAAGTTGCACCAAATGCAAGCCTGAGGGCCGCGTCCAAGAACTGGCGTCCCTTTGCGAATTCGCAAACGGCGTTCTTTTTCATTCCAGTCAAAAGAACTGTGATCACGTGATTCAAAGCTGCGTTCCCCCAGCAAAAGGGACCCATTCTGGGGTCGCGCTTTAAAGGTACGAAAGCCGCGTCCTAAGACTTACTACTACAACAGAGAAGGCCTACGTCATTCACAGGTGTCACAGGCATCCTGAAGTTGCGTTTATATTGCAAGATGACAATGGTATTCCTCTCATAAACTCAATATAATTTGAGTTTGCACTGAGTCGAGGATCTAGAGACATGCCTCCACTAAGACAGTGTCGCGTCCTCATATCTATGCGTCAGCCTTGGAGGAGCATAAAACTGCGCCGTCACTGCTTCCTGAATTCTTCATTTGGGTAGAGTTAAGGGCTGCGGCCAGGGAGCCGCGTCCTTCCATAACCAAAGTCGCGCCCTTCACGCAAGCTTGAACCGCGTCTCAATTCGCAGGTCAGAGTCGCGTTTCTCAGAACTGCGTCTCTACTACAAATCAGAGCCGCGTTTTGCAAAAAAAAAGAAGAAGGAAACTCAGTTCAGCTTGAGTTTATTATCCAAAGTCAGTCAAGGAGCACAACCAGAGACTGCAACTAAGAAATTGTCTTCATCTACAGTGAAACAACGAAGATGGAGCAAAATTTCAAAGACTCTTATTATTTGGGCCAAAAATGATAAAAGTAATACAAACACTCTTGATGAATAGAGTGTTCTCTTCTTTACAAAAAAAGGGCTAATAATCTTGGTTCGCCAAAGAACGGATTTGTTCTCTGAGGCGATGCATCTCATGTTGACGCGCTTTCTCAGCCTCCATGAGAGCTTGGACCCATAACTCCTCCTCAGATAAGAACTCCTTCGCAGCCAGCTGCGCTCGTAGAGATTCCAACTTGGAGGAGTGAGTGGAGAGACTTTCTTCAACCTGCGTCCTGGCAGCTTCCAGCTCATATAGCTTCTTCCTGACAGTGGCAAGCTTCTGCTCATTGATTGCAATCAAGGCCTCTGCCTTGGCTATGGTGGCCCGAGCAGTGATAATAACCTGCTCTGCGCTTTGCATGACGAGTTCAGATTCCCTTGAATCGCCAATCAGTTTGATAATCACCCTAGAAATGTTGGAGATGGCGGGTCTCTTCAGCTATTTGTTCCTCCATCTCCTTCCGCTCTTGTTCTTGAGCAGCCAGAAGCCTGTTCAGGGTTGCCCGGGCCTCGTGTACTGAACCAGCGTCTTCCAGAAACTTAAGCTCTTTCAAGTCACTACCCAACTGCTCCATCAGCATCAGGCATGCCTTAGCCTGCGAAGGACCTCCAGTATGACCAATGTTCTCGATCAGATTTTTGAGAAGCACTCGGGCAAATTCGAAAGAACTGCCCCCAGAGAGGATGAGGTCAATACATAATCGCATGGAAGCAAAGAACTGTTGCACCATTTGACGTGCCAGTTCTTCCATGATATCATTGGCTGGAGAGAACTCTACTGATGTGCTCCCAGATCCTCTTTCCAGTACAGGGTGAGAGATGGAAATCGATTCATTTCGCGCAGGAGTAAGGCTAACGACAGGTGCGGCAGAAGCTGAAATGGTCGCTGACACTTCCGGGGTAGTTACTGTCATAGCAGCCTCCATGGCGGCTGAAGTAGCAGCAAACCTGATCTCTTCAGAGCCCTCGGCCAAGGCTTAAATTGTACTGCCTTCTGGGTCAACGTTGGCCGCAAAATCCTCTGCCTGAGCTCCTTCAGCACTCTCTGCAAATTATTGAAATGTTAACCATGACAGTAAAAGGAAGATATTCAAAGCCTCAAAATTTTCTTACCAAGCTGAGGGTTCAAAGACGGCGAATTCCTGGGTGAATCTCGTAGGGTTGAGGTCTCCCCAACTTTAATAATTGCCCTCTCTTGAGGCATTTCAGTAGCAGGAGCCTCAATGTCCTCCTGCTGGGCCAGCTCTTGTATCATTTCCTCAATTTGGGAGGAAGTCGCAGCCTCGCTATCCACGGCCAGCCCTGCAGCATAAAGTTAAAGGAAAAAAAACGTCAGAACCTTTTCCCTAGTCAAAAGGGAAACTGGGTCAAAAAGGCAAAGAGAGTACCTTCAGCAGGAGCAATTGCCGCTAGTGGCTACGCCGTCACCGGATCACACCCATGTATTTCTTCCTCCGAAATATGTGAGAATTTACTCGGATCTGGAAGAGCGGGTTCATCGCCAAAATCGACTTCATCGCCTGAATAATATTCATCCTCCTCGGACGATGAAGACGACAGCGCAACACAAGAGGCCTCGGTAATTGAGACCTTTCCACCAAGTACCCCGGTAGTGGGACTGGGATCGACTACCCTTGAGTTGGGCATCAATACAGCAGGAGACCCAGGCTGTTGTGCCTCGTCTCTCCTCTCTTGAGCTGAAGAAGACCCTGATTGAGTTGAGACCCTTGGAATCTCAACATCATCCCTTCCCACCAAGGCAGCCTCAAGTTGCTCAGCCTCATCAGTTGCAGTGGGATCATCAGCAAGCTCCCCTTCTTCTAAGATCACGGGACCCCTGCTGCGCAATCCACGAGGGCGAACAAGGGGGGTTTCGTCTTCCTCCTCCTCTTCCTCCCTCTGCTCCTCAACACCGGAAGGGACGGCCTCGGACATAGAAGTTTCAGCCCCTAAGTCTTTCCTGGCCCTCCTGGCCCTCTTTGGGGTAGGCTCAACCTGGAGAGAAGCGCCATGAGGACGTTTAGGCACCGCCCGTTGATGCCTTCAAGCAGGCTGCTCCCTAGGTGCTGCTGCCCTCGGCTCCACCCCTATCTCCCCTCTGGCTTCTTTCTTAGCTGCCTGGTATTCATCGATACCTCGCATGCGCTTGTTCGATGCCGATTTTTCCTCATAGGACGCATTAATGATCTTAATGCATGAGCGCTCCATTGAGTAGCCAGGTATCTTGCTAGCCTGGGAGTACCAGGTGCAAAAACTAAGGCTTGCGTAACAGTTTAGCGTCTTGTAAGGCAAGCTAAAAATAGCCTTTGTCCCCTCAGCCACGCTGTAATACCATGCCCGAGCACCTTCAAATAAATTTTCACTGAAGGTGAGTTGGGCGTTAGGGTTGCCGACATATAGTTGATCGTAACCGAACTGTCGGGAAAAACGATTCGGCATATAAGGCTCAATTGTGCATGAGTTCCCTTGCCGAAAGAGCAGATACCCAGGCCGAACGTTAATAAGCCACCAGAAGACTCCCGATGGCAACCTCGTGAAGTCATCCGGACCCACAATGTCGGCAAATTTATTCCCATAAGCAGCATCGGTAATCTCGGGGAAACAGCGGTTGAAATGGTAATTCGAAACGTTCAGAATACATTTCCGAACGTAGAACATATAGTTGTTGGACCAGCTCGAGCTCTCCAGCCACTGCACAAAAGGGAAAAACCCCTCAGATCGAGACACTGGCGTCATCAATGAGGGGCAGTGCATAACGTACCAAGCCATTAGGTACGTGTAGGGAAGCTCGATCTGGGGGTTGGGAGTCTTTACTCTCGGCCTCCCCTCCGAGTCAACCTCAAGTCTACCTTGTGAGTCGACGATGGCCTCCACTTTGCACAGGCTCTGAGTCAGGGCCCGTAATCCACTTTGGATTCCAGCCATCATTGCTAGAAGGAGAGCGATGGATCTACCACAGGCCAACAGGACTGCCGGGTACACCACATCAGCAACAATCACTTCATGCGGCAGTGTTGGCACTACGTAGCGCTTCAGCCACAGCATGAGGAAGCCCGCCAGTAATGCCTGGTCAGAAATGGGGATCCGGACTTGATGATGGAAACTTTCAAAAACTGTATCAGGTTTGAAAGTGTCCTCATTTGACTCTGTGGTATAAGAACTCACAGAGGCATCAATCCTCTCGGCGATTTCTTCGTCAGAGCTGGGAGCTAGAATGGTCACTGAGTGATCTTTCTCAGTTATACCATTAAACAGGTAGCTCGCCCAAGACATCTGTTTAACTCCCCTAGTCCTCCAGGAGGTTATTTGACTGCAGATGTAGAAGTGGCACAATAATTCCCAGTAAGTCTCATATATCTGAGGGCACTCTTTCTTCAAGAGATGAAGCTCCTCAGAAGTGGGAACATATTCTTCATAGGGGGCGTCTCCCATGACCAGCCCTGAAACTTCATATTGTTCATGCAGGGCGAGCCCCATTTCTCCGACCGGGGTGAAGAATGTCCCCGTCAAAGGTTTGTAGTGCTCCAGGATCCCATAAAAATTGTGGGAACTTTGTGGGATGCCATACTGCATAGCCCTGACCGCATGATGCAATCCCACTTGTTCCAACAAACCTCCAAGTTCAGCGAGGACAAAGCCCACCATCTTGCCCCACCAGACTTTATCGGAGGAATGAACCCACCCTAGCAGGCGAAAGTCACTTGGAAAATCACCCCTTACCTTCATGAATTGATTGATGAAGGTAGTGCTGAGCTGAGGAGTTTCCCCTACTGGGTACTCAGACCTGAGTAATCCAAGAAACAAGCCAAAAACTTTCCTCCCGTGTCCGCCAGGGTGTACCTTTCTGGCGCCCAGTATGCCGAGAGAGACACTGGGGACAGATCGGGTAAGCTCCCATTCCATTGCCCGGTGGACAGACATGTGCTGGAGATAGGATAAGGGATACATTCTTTTCATATTTGGAAGAAAGAATTTCCTACGCCCTATTTGGCGAAGCCACTTATAATCACCATCATGCAAGATGCTACCATCCTCACCAATGTTGTCCCCAAAGAAGAAGACGGGTTTCTTTAACGAAATACGTGAATCCGTCTCAAAATCTGCGTCGGTCATGATTTCCCGGAAGGTCCTCATGTCGACTTTGGAGATCTTCTCCCTTCGCTCCTTCGACCTGTTGGTAGTCACAGGAGCAGTCTTCTGCAACACGAAGGTTAGATTGCGGTCAGCACCACCTACGTGCCCGAAGTGACACTTTTTGGAGAGAGGGTCGGAAGAGTATCGCACTGCAAAAGAAAATAATACTTGATCAGAAATCAGAAAGAAAATGATTAAGTGTTTACAACTCGAACGCAGAAATGAACCCAGACGCGGGGATCATCAAAATCTGCGTCCAGATCTAAAGATCGCGAGGCCAGCACGGAGCCCGCGTTTTGAAAATCCAAGACTTATGAAAAATCTCTAAGTATTTGGACTCAGACGCAAGATTCATGAGGACCAGCGTCTGATTTAAAAAGACGCAAGAGTCATAAGAGATCTGCGTCTGAATCTTTCACATTTAGAAATATTCTAAGTGTTAAATCCAAACGCAAGGCTCATTGGGGCCCTGTATTCAACAAGCAGACGCAGATTTGAGCAGATAAAAGAAGCTGAGGTCATCAAAACCTGCGCCCCGTTGATCGACTCAAAAAAATTGCACCTGACGATTAAACACGGGCTTGAGCCCGCGTTGGCGGTTCACATTCAAAAGGGATTTAAGAGTTAAAAGAATTTAATGGTGAAAATCAAGTCCGATGGCTTTTTATACCTAAAATAGGGGTTTCCTGCATGGAGGAACCGCCCATCTGAGTCACAGGGATGACCGCCTTTAAAGACGAAGCAGTATGCTTAGCCTTTGGTGCTATTGTGATGAAAGATCCGATGTTAGATGAAGGATATGAGAACACAAAAAGGTCCTTTCTCAAACCCTAACAGATGCACACGAAGACGAAGAAGAGTCTAATGATGACTCTTGAAGGACTGTTGCCTTTTATAGGTACAGTGATTCGTAAAGATACGCGGCGCTTGGCTCGACGCCTAATCACTGCCTGACGCGTGGACAACGCTTTAAATGCAGCGTGAAGTTCGCACACCAAAAAGAAGATGTCTCCTCAATTCTACAGGACACGTGCAACGTATTCATGGCACGGATTCGCATCCAACAGTCGCGTCTTCATCTCTAAAAACCCGTCCCTTCTCAACACGGCCAGAGTTGTGTCCGGAAAGCCACGTCTTCGTTCCAAAAGACGCGTCCCTCCGAAGATCGCATCTTTTTCGCGTCTATCTCATGGAGTAACAGTTGCGTTGTCATCCCAAAAGATGCACCCCTATAGAAGGTGCATCTTTAAAGAAGTATCACCCCTGCGTCCGCAGAACTGACATGTAGTTCTTACTTCTGCAATTCAGCTCAAAAGTATACTGGCACAAGCAGACGACTGCCCACCCCTGGTTTAAAGTACACCAACACCAAACTCAAAGCATCGGGGAGGTTTAGACTGTGCATCTAGACACTCAACGCGATCAGTTTTGGCGGCTTTAATGAGTTTCACAGTACACTCACGAAGGTCATACACCAAACAAGATCAAGCCCGGAGCATTATCAGTCCAGTCATAAGGGTGAATTCAGCTAGAGTCCAAAGTATTTCAAAATCCGTCCCAGCTAACTGCGGAATATCGAAAACTTTGGAGGGGGTTCTGTAGGCTGTCTAAAGATCACTAAAAGACAAGTCACCAAAAGCAGAGTTTCAAGCTCCAGACGCAGGGCTAATCACAGCTCCACTGCAGCACCAAGGCGCGAGGGTCAAAACCCGCGTCTCAGCCAGCACTGCAGCGCCAAAGCGCGAGGGTCGAAACCCGCGTCTCAGCCAGCACTGCAGCGTCAAAGCGTGAGGGTCGAAACCTACATCTCAACCAGCACTGCAGTGCCAAGGCGCGAGAGTTGAAACCCGAGTCTCAGCTCAGCAGCACTGTAGCACCAAGGCGCGAGGGTCGAAACCCGCGTCTCAGCCAACACTGCAGCGCCAAGGCGGGAGGGTCAAAACCCGCGTCTCAGCCCGGCAGCACTGCGACACCAAGGTGCATGGGTCGAAACCCGTATCTCAGTTATAACTTCCCTCGTTATGGGGTCAATCACCACCGACATAATGAGGAAGTTAGCCCCTATTGTGGAGTGTTTTTAGGGGGGCACGTTCACCCCTGAAACCTCTATAAAAGCCCCATCGCTATGACAGATAAAGGAGGGAGACAGACAGGGAAACGGATGCACATAAAAAGAGAGAGGGAGACAGAGAAAGAAAGAGAGTCCAACTCTTCAGTTAACTTGCTGCGTACAAGTTAATCCTTGCCTACAATCTCTTTGAGATTTCTGGTCGACAGAGCTATGTTACTCCATCCACCATCTGAAGAGAAGATCCTCAGAAGTTTTCGACGCTCACCCGGTCAACGGAAAACAAGATTCACTTTCCATCGCCACCTGAAGAACCCAGCACTAAACAAAGGGGAGATTCAAGATTTAACATCTTCCCTTCCTTGTAGTCGGAGCATTAGTTTGTTGTAATCTTTCAATTGATTCAAAGAAATTTTACACCGAATTTTTCTTCTCCGTACCAAACACCATGGACCTAAAAGAGTGTCGGTACCAAAGACCACCCCTATTATAATTGATGTAGGTGTGGGCTCTCACATGACGTAAGACTGATGGTGCCTTGAGGTGGATGCGTTCCGAGCTTAAAGAGAACTATTTGGATGCATCACTTTCAAGGGGAGTTTGGTGGGAGGACCACCTTATTTTGGAGACATGGAGATTTGCCCCTTTTCAGTTTTGGTAACAATCTCTTACTCCTCATTTATTGTTTACATGCTTTTCATATCATTATTTTTAGCATGTCTTGATGTTTCATGATTAATATGTCATATGCCATGATATTTAGATTAGTGATATACATGTTTAGTTATTTGAGACACCCATGTTTAATATGGATTTATATCTTTGTGCTCTCACATTTGTTTTAACTAATGTGTATGTCCTATATCTAATGCATGTGCATATACATAATGATCATATGAGTTTTGATTTGATTTCTATGCTTCATTTTTTTTACATGTTTAGATGTTAGATTTCATCAAAACTTGGATATATACTTGTACAACTAGTAAGCTATAAATAGACTATTATATGTTTGTACTTGAACGCTCATTTGTACTCATTAGATGTACTAGTATAGCCTAGTTTTGATGATTCATGCATTTGACTTGTATTCCCATTTTGTACATGTTTTCATATTTATATGTTTAGCTTCATGTATATGTCGATTGTGTCTAAACTGTTAGCTATACATATACATCCTTGAGCCACTTGCCTTCATGCATATACTTTTGTGGACTCGTTATGTTTTGATATGTATGTATACTTTAGTTTGTACATGACATACATATACCTTTGAAGAATTCTAGTTTGATGATTTTCATGTTTTTGACAAGGAAATTCATAATTGAGCTAAATTGACTATTTTTAAGATTATGTTTTTCACATAACTTGTACACTCATATTCTTGATGTTTTCTCATGATTTTATTTTCATGAGTATTATATGTGCTATATAGATTTTGAGTGACATTGGTTTAGTGATTTTCATGTTTTATGGATATAATTTTGTTTATTCCTTACTTGGAGGATTTCGTACTAGTTTTTAAATTTTTCTTACAACTAGTTCTTATTCTTCATTATGGTAGAGCTTTTCAAACATTCTTTATTTTCAAACCTATTTTTGAAAACCCTACCCATTTAAGGGCGGTTGGTTGAGCGACCATGCCTTGTATGCTTATTATTGAAAATCTTTTTAAACATGTGCATGAAATGGGTGGAAAGTAATATGAGTTATACACTTGAACTTATTGTGTTTCAATTGGTACCATTGGATCTTTTCAATTGGTATCACTATTGATATTTTTTTCGTATACTCATATATGTTTCTATATATGTATGATTACACTTCAAATAGTTTCAATTTCGATTGGTATTCAATTTTTCATACATATATATATATGCTTTATTTGTGCTTACTATATCTCTATATCTTTAGCACAAAATTTAGTTATGCTAAGCTTGATTTCAAATGACTATTATATTTCAATTGATTATGTTTCAATTGGTATCTTATACAAGCTTATGCATCATTTTATTTGGTATTTTATGAAGGGGGAGAAAATTTATATTTCATCTTTTAATTGATATTTCACTCCCATACTTTATGTTGAAATATGATTAAAAAATGATATTGATTATTTTTGGTATCATAACATTTTGATTAGATTTCACACCTCATTGATTTTTTTTTGTTTAAGACAAAAATGGGGAGAATATTATTTTCTTTGACCCCTTTGTAGATGATTGACAAAAAGGGGAGAAGAATATGAGTTTTATGCATGTTTATTGTTTAATATGCATATTTATTATTTATTTGTTCATTTGTAAGGTTGTTTCATATTGATATTTTTTTTATTGTTGGTATCAAAAGCTTTTAGTGATTATTTTTCCAATTGATATCAAGAATTTTATTTTATTGATTGGTATCAAGAGCTTAAATTTTTCATTGAAATTTTTATTGGTATCTAAAGCAATTATTTAAGAACATGTTTATTTTAAAAAGGTAAAGGAATTTATTTTAAAAGTTTGGCATCAAGAGCATATTTATTTCATGTTTGATATCAAGAGCATGTTCATTTCATTATTTTATGCATGTTGATGCATATTCATATTTAGTATTCATTGCATATATTTATTGTTTATTACTATGCATGAGTTAAGGGGGAGCTTCTTTGAAGCTTAACTTTAATCCATGCATATATAACACTTTGAGTTTTGTCATCATCAAAAAGGGGGAGTTTGTTGGCCCAGAGGCCTTCCACTCTAGTTTTGATGATGATTAACTCATGTAGTTATGTTTACTAATAATATTGTGATATTTAGTTTCAGATACTTAACCAAGATATTAGTTGGTGATTAACTTCAACAAAAGTGTTTTGGAGCTTTTCACATGGTGATTCAAAAGCCCGAGCGTCAAAGTTCATATCTAGCACTCGTTGAAGTCAAGCTTGGTGGATCACGTTTGGATCGAGTCGACTTGGAGACGGCATTCTACAAGAAAACTTTGGTACATAGTTTAGTTTATGTTTTAGATTCATTGTAAAGTTAGATAGTGTGATATGCTCAAGTTCACAACACACACACACACTTGTTTAAGTTTTATGTTTGGTTTTCAATTTTTGGTTTAGCCGATCTTAGTTTTTATGAATAGATAGAATCAACAAGTTTACATGGTTTAATGTATATTAGATTTGTTCTATATACAAGTATGCTTCAACTATTTAAACAAACTTAGTTTGATAGTTTATTTCATGAGTTTGGAGTTTTGGTATTTTAACAAAACGTATTTTTGGATTTATTGTCAAAAACATTGATATATATCTTTATATGTATGTTGGATCATATCCATATACAACATGATTCAAAGTTGTTTCAATATCATGTTTTTGCATTTGGATGGGTTTTGAACAAAACGAATTTTCAATTCAAAAATCTAAGTTTTAGAAAATACGGAATTTGATTTTCGGCAAAATTTCTAAGTCATAAAAATGGTTCAAAATTGTTTGAAATATGTGTTTAATTTTTTCAAACATGTTTATATATCAAAGTATTATATTGAAACTATTTTTGTGGATTTTTAGAGATTTTATGGGATTTAATAAAAGATAAAAACTCAAGTTTTTCTAATCCCTAAATGTTTCTTCCAGGCTCTGGCGATCGTCCGACTGGTCGACCGGACCAGGAGCCGGTTGACCGGAGCGGTCGACCGGACGTGTATAAGAATGTGCACAAGGCCGTGTCAGTTGGCCGGTCGACCGACTGAAGGCAACCCACTCTCGGGTTGCCCCGGTCGACCGGGCGATCGACCGGCCAGAGAGCCGTTGCTCCCTAGTTCAGGGCCCGATCGACCAGGCGGTCGACCGGAAGGCTCAACGGTCAAAAATTTGACCGTTGGCCGGTCGACCGGCCGGTCGACCGGAAGGCCAATCTGGGCCTAGTCAGCTCCCAACGGCTAGTTTCTTTTCTAGCCTATATATTTGGGTTTTGTGGGCTATTTTGTGTAAGTTTTCAAGAGCCAAAATTTCAAAGCTTCTTTAGTGTTTTTACAAGTTTTAAAAAGAGTTTTAGAGCTTTAAAGATTTGATCTTCAATTATTTTTAAAGTGTTTTTATTTCAAAGAAAATAGTCTTTTGGGAATTTGTTTTTGGTCAAAAATTCTATATCTATTTGGAGATTTTCCCAAGTGATTTTCTTTGTTCAAAACACTTTATTTTCCACACTTTCCATATCATTCTATCCTATCTATTAGGATCTTTTTGTTTTGTGGGAAAATTAGTTTGTGGTTGTGGAAACCACTAAGTTGTAAACCCTCCTTGATTTTGTGTTATCCCTCTAGTGAGAGGTGATTGTGGGTATCCCTCTAGTGAGAGGTTGATAGTGGAGGTTGTATTGGTATCCCTCTTAGTGAATAGGTGGATTGTGTTGTTAGTGGCTTTGTGCCTATCCCTCATTTGTGAGGTTGATTTGTGTGGCTTTGTGCCTAGCCTCTAAGTGTAGAGGTTGTGTTGTAATTGAGAGAGGAGTTGTGTACTCGCGGTTATATTGCCCCAAATCCTCAGTAGAGGTTCCCTGTGTGAGAGTCCTATGTGGACAAGTTAGTGAAAATCTTTCTGTGTGAAGGCGGGGACGTAGAGCTGTGTGCTTGAACCTCAAAACAAATCTCGGTGTTTGCGTTTGATCCACTGACTCTAACTCTCTCTCTCTTTTACTTTGAGCATTGCATCATATGGCCATATCATTTATATGCTTGCATTGATTGTGCGTGCCTCACTTGTTTTTAACCAGAGAGCTTCATATAGCACCTCAACTCTTATTTAGAGGAATCAAGAGGAGTTAGTGCAGAGCCCTTCACCGGGAATTCGGCTACACTCGTTGGTTACACTAAGTGTGTTACAATTAAGTTTTAATTTTCGCATTATTGTTCACTAGATTAGCCGTACACCTATTCACCCCCCTCTAGGTATACTTTTAATACTTACTATGATACCAATAGTTGGGAGATACAAGATCCCCACCAACAATCTCAAGCACGCCATGAGATCGATTATCTAGAGCACACAACATGAATATTAAAAGATACAAGAAGAAGAACACACAATTTAACGTGGTTCGATCTAAACTTGACCTACGTTCATGGGGAGAGAACTTGAAAGAGTTTTATTAGTAAACTTGATATAAAAAGATCTAAGTTTTTTCTTGATGACATAAGAATATTCACCTTCCCCTTAAATTTATGCCTACATTACAAGAGTATATCGTTTTTGTATGCACCTTCACCTTGCTCCTCTCTTTCTTTGCTTTTTAAGGCCTTCTTGACTTTTTAGGGCCTTATGTTGTTATTTATCACAACCTTATTCTCCTCTTTTGCTCTATCTAAATTCTAAGTTACAACCCTTTATTTATAAGATTTTATATTACAACTCCTATTTGGACTATGAGATGATCTTGGTCAGTGGATGCTTGAAAAATCTTGATCAATCCTATTAAGAGTTGATCTCCTTGATTTAGAAGAATTCTAAATCATTTAATATTTAAAAATAAATCTTCATTGAATAGCAATTGAATTCTATTCATACTCTTCCTGAAAAAAAATTTGCAGCCACCTGAAAAGAAAATTGCTTCACCTTGATTTTTTTCTTCTGCTTCAAGTCATCGTCTTCTCCAACTCAATTAGATTTTTTTTGGGCGATCATCTGCTCTTGAAAAACAAGACAAAATTCTAACAAACTAAAGCTAGAATGAAATCCTAGCATTTGCTCACTCCTATTCTCTGCCTTTGGTGGAGTTTTTACAGAAGAAACCCAATGTACAAAATACGTCAAGAATGAAGGAGGAATCGCTGACCAAACGGCCAGGACATTGTCACATTTGCGTGACTTTTACCGCAGATCTACTGCAATCCTTGCAGCTCAGATCTAGCATCTTTTGCCCCGGACTCCCTTCGTTCAGTTGCCCTATGTTATGCTGAAAGAAATGTCTTTGAATCTCTAGATTTAGATATATCATTGTTGATTATTTGGGCTAGAAAATAAAGCTTCAAAAACCCAAATTAATTTGATATAATGGGATTTTTCTTCTTCATCTCCATTAATTACCACTTGCACACCATTAGACAATGTATAGGTTAAATAGCAAAATTTTATTACAATTAAAATGTGAAAATGCGATAAAAATATGCAACATTAGTGGATAATCACATCCTCACACCTATCTTTTGCTCGTCCTTGAGCAAAAATCTAAGAGTGAGTCTAAGAGTTATAAACCACTTTCCCAGGTCTCTCGACTGTACTGAGCATGTGCAGTAAGCCTTTAATCTCTAAGTTTTTCTTAGAGGAGAAGTTATAGTCTCATGAGTATTTTCAGTGGATTGCACCCACAAAATTCATAAAAAACTAAATGTTAGTATTTTTGAAAGTTTATTTTGAAAGAAAGAAGAATGTTTGAAACACTTTAGCAAAAAATAGAAGCAATTTATAAGTCATAAGTTCACTAAATTATTCATTCATAAACTTAGTCTCGATGCAAAGCTTATAATCATTAAAGGTAAGAATTCAAACTGTATCCTTACTTTATCTATTATTTTACTCTAAATCATATGCACTCGTGGATATTTGACTCGGGATTTTTCAACTCTAACTCTTGTACCTTATTAATATATTTATGGCAATATTCTTCCTTAGTTCTATTAGGCTTTCTAATTCATCTATGTAATGAATCTGTGGTCGGTGCCTTTCAAACTAAACGGTCTTAGGGCACAAGGTGAGAAAACACCCCTAGAACTTAAGGTCTCAAGTAAATAAAGCCACAAAAGAGAAGGGATTTATTAATGATATGAACTATTTTTAGGTGTGAATACTTCTACTTTATGAGGCACAACTATCTAGCTTAATCAGAGAATTATATATATATATATATATATATATATATATATATATATATATATATATATATATATATACACACACACACACGCACACACCCACCGTCAACTTACGAAGTCCAACTCCTTCAAATATTTGCTAACATGAAGGAGGAGATGGCGAAGCAGCAGGCCCTGTTCAAGCACGAGCAAGACAAGCAGGATCGAGTAAACGCGGCCGATCAGCAAGAGGAGATGAAGCGTCTAAACAACAAACTCCTCGCCCAGTTCAAGGACCTCCAGAACACCTGAGGGTCGTCCCCATCACCATAGAGGGCCACTGCTATAGAGACTACAAGTGGCGAGTAGCCTTAAAGCCATAGTCATCACAGAGTAGCCTCCTCCACTCCGTCGGAGCAATTCGATGACTGATTGAGCTCGCCTCTTCCCCGACCGAAGGATCGACGTGACCATTCTTGGAGGTAGACTAAGGAGTTCGTTTGTATCCAAGATCTTGACAAACTTGTACAAAAGCGAGTCGAGAAAGTAAGAACACCACATCACACCAGACTCAGAGCCATCACCCCGGATGCATCCAACTCCCCCTTCTCTGAGGACATACTGAAACATGAATTTCCAAAGAAGATCATTGATTCTGATCTTTGACTGCTACTTCAGTTAGAGCGACTTGGTCCAACACCGCTGTCAATATCAGGATAAGGTGGTGATTCATTCCAAAAATTACTCCATCTTGTGTAGAAATTTTTCCCTCTAGCTTGAAGGGGTAGCCTCCGACTGGTTGTACTCTCTTCTGTCGCACTCAAGCAAAAACTTCAAAGACCTCACTGAGTTATTCTTTGCTCAATATGTTCCCAGTGGGAATTATAGCAGAACAACCATCATCTCCTCTCCGTCAACATGAGGCCCTTCGATAGCTTCAAGGCCTACATTGGCTTCTTTTTTAATCAGCTAGCCAAAGTTTACAACTGCAGCGAAGACGCATCCTCTCTCGCATTCATCAGCAGACTATGAGTCACCTACTCGCTGTACAAGCATCTGGTAAAGTACAACATTACCCGTTAGAGTGAAGTCTGGTACCGAGCCAACCATACATCCAGTTGGAGGAAGCATGAAAAGCTCTACCAACTAACCTTTTAACTGTGGCGACGACGGAACAAAACCAAAGCAGCAGCACGAAAACCCCTCCATCGATATCCAGGGTCACAGACAAGGCACTTTCAATAAGCAACCATTCTCACACCCTCAACAAAGCCCACTTCGAGCCTATCGGGTGGACAATAGCTTCACCCACTGAAGCTTTTGATCCAGGATGTCTTTGAAGCCATCAAAGGCCAACCTTGAGTAAAGCATCTAGAAGCAAAATTACATGACCCTGCTCATCCCGAAGTGAAAGATTATTGCTCCTTCTATGACAATAAGGGGCACCGGACTTCTCAATGCCGGTCACTTGGCAAGTCCTTAGAGATTTTGTCCAGCAGAGCTATCTCCGAGAGTACATCCTTACAACCGGAGCCTCTTCTAAGACAGAAAGACAGCAGGAGACTCCGTATCTAAATCGGCCGCAACATATAGTCACTCAATACATAACAATTGACTAACACCAATCTGACAAATAAGAGCAGGGAAGTTTCTCTCACAGATAAAGCTTCTTGTATCTCATTTACCTTTTATGTATTTTATTAAAATTATTTAATAAAATACATTCTGATGGCTTCCCTACATCCTTCTAAGGATTGCGGAACCTACTAATCAGTTCCCGTTCAGCCAGCTTACACGCTTTCTTCTTTGGAGTCATGATGAAACATCTGATCAGGGATTCACCCACTCGAGATCCAACAGCTCCAACCTCTTGGCTCATACATCCTCAACAAAATTCACCAATCCACTCACCATCCCCCTTGCGGCTAACTTATGAATACGTCTCCCCGGAGATTTTCATCTGCATGTTCTGAGAAGAGAAGCCCTACTCGAGAATGATAACATAAGCACCCATCTCATATAACATTCTAGCTCATCCCTAATCAGGCTATTACTAGTCTCAGCTCCATGGCTAAAGGCCCCCTTCACCCGGAGAATTTCATCTGTGTGTTTCGAGGAGGGAAGCCAGTCAAGAATGATTAAGACTCATAAGTATTAGCCTCCAGATACTCTTTGACACTTCCCTGATTAGGCAACTGCCCTCCGAGAGGCTCAACCCTAATCAGACAACTGCCACCTTTATGGCTCATCCCTGGTGGGCAACTACCATCCAGAAGATTCATCCCCACCGGGCAACTACCATCTGGATTCATCTCCTGTTAGACTACTGCCGGTTTGTCTATATTTCGAGGAGAGAAACCCCCACTCGAGAATCGCAGTACAAACACATATCTCTGGGTTTTAAAGGCTCATCTTCAATTCGATAACAGCCCCTGGAAGGCTCATCCCTAATTAAGTAACTGCCTTTCTAGCTCCGCAGCTAAAGACTTCCCTCACTCAAAATCTTTGTTGGCCCAAAAGGTTACACTCTCCATTTATATAGTTTTGATGATAATAAAACATATAAAAGCTATTTAGTACTAATAAAGATTCTATAATAAATTTTAGGTTTGTACAAGTCTTGATGGCTTTAAGCATATTGAAAGGTTGATGGCACAAGAGGACTCTTTCATAGGAGAGAAGGCTCTAACTCGGCAACACGGTTCAGAGACACCTTCCTATAAAGTTTTTATATTTTTAGTTTGTTAAAAAATAGTATATATGTTTGAAGCTCAAATACACACACACAAATTTAATACGTTTGGTTTTTGGTTTAACCGGTTTTGGATTTCAAGTACATATATTGAGTTTTAGATTTGAACCAGTTTTAATTCTGCTGATCTGCTTGACACCCTTTTATAATTGTTATCATAACTTTTTATTCTTATATTCAAATAACATGATTTAACTTGAATTTCAAAGCTAACTTTCAAATCTAAATTTCTTATTCAATAATAATTTTCAGATTCAAATTTTAAAGATGTCAAATATTTGCTTGAACTCTATTCTTGTTCTGAAAACAGATTACAGTTTCTGATTTGACACCTGTCAGTATTTTATTGATAACTTTCTAATAAAAAATAATACTGAGTTGATTTCAACTGCATTAAAAAGAAGACTTAAATATTTACAAATTATTCCTATAATTCGGACGTTATAGCCTGAAAAATGTGCTCAAAGTTGACCAATTTGCCAGATTTACAGTAATGGCTAATTTTCTAGAGGCTGATTTTTAACATGTTTTTAAAACGTGTTTAATTTAAAAAAATATATGGTTAGTTGTATTAGAGGGTAAATTTTTACCTCTTTTATTCAGGTAAAAGTTTTTTATATTTACTCTTCCTAAATCCTATATAAAGGGGTCATTAGGGTAGAGGTTTTCACAACAACAAATTCAAAGATCAAAAGTTTTGAGTTTTCTTAAGAAAGAGCTTTGTTTAAGTTTTGGGCTATTATTTTCAAAAGTTTTCTAAAAGTTTTTTATTCTTAAAATCTCACTTACAAAACCTTGAGCTTCAATCTTATATATTATTCTCTAGGCTTTTGTAAAGAAAAATTTTTCAAAAGAGAGTTTGTGGTCTTTTGATCACCAAGTGATTATTGTATTTGTGGCTCCTAGAGGAGTGTGATTGAGGAGTAGGGTACTTCCTAGTAGTTGTAATCCTTTGTGAAAGTTTTAGTGGATCGAAAATCCTTCTGGGTGAAGGCAGGGATGTAGAGCAGGGTGCTCGAACCTCGAAACAAATCTCTGTGTTTGTGATTGGTTTACTTGTCTTATTTACTTGCTTTCCATTCATTCTTATATTGTCGATCAATACTCTCACAACAAGATTGCATTGCGCACCTCAAACTCTTATTTAGAGGAATCACGAGGAAGGAGTTCAGAGCCCTTCTCGGGTTATTCAGCTTCTAATCTTGCTTTGAGTGATCGTTGCATCATCTCATTTTAAATTTATGCATTGATTAGCATTATCACCTATTCACCCCCCTCTAGGTGATTTCAATTGGTATCAGAGCTAGGACTCTAGTTTTTGGCTTCACATCCTTAGAGAGATCCTAAAATTTGCTAATCAGTATTTTCATATTTTCATTCATTCACTAGTAAAGATGGCCGATAACATTAAGACCCCTCCCAAATTTTATGGACTCAATTTTTCCATATGGAAAGTTAGGATGAACATTTTTCTACAATCTCTAGGTAGCCTAGTTGCTAAGTCTTTGACCAAACCATTTAGCAAACCCGAAGGTGAGGAAGACACTTGGTCGACTTACCTCCAAGGAATTTGATGCTAATTCGAAGGCTCAAAATGTCCTACTTTTAGCTTTGAATGAAGATGACTTAACATGGGTTATCCACAAATCCGCCTATGAGATTTAGCAACACTTATTGGTCACTCATGGGGGAACATCACAAGTCAAGAGAACTAAAATTGATATCTTGCATTCCCAATATGAAAGTTTTAAAATGCAAGAAAATGAATCTATTGATGATATGATTACTAAGTTTACTAAAATCACAAATGCTCTTCTTCTCTAGGTGATGAAATCAACAACGACCAAAAGGTGCGAAAGGTAATTCGTGCACTCACTTCATCATGGGAAATCAAAGCTACCATCTTGAAGGAATTGAACAACAAAGACGAGATGGAGCTCATCAGTCTTATTGGTAACCTTAAGACTCATGAGATGGAGAAAAAGGCTAGAGAAGAAACGGCACCTCAAAAGAAAAAGTCTATTGCTTTCAAGTTTACCTCCACCATCTTCGATGATGAAGAAGATGAAGAAAAAGATGAAGAGTTATTCTTTCTTGTGAGAAATATAAAAAGAATGTACCACAAGAATAAGCTCAACCATAGAAGGCGATGGGAAAGGAAGGAGGAGAAGAAGATCACACGCTACAACTGTAGGAAATCTGGACACATTATGGTCGAATGTCCAGATTTCAAGAATAAGATGTCTTCCTCCATGAAGCAAAAGAAGTTGTTTGTAAAGAAGGCGTATAAAGCCACTTGGGACTCAGAAAGTGAATCTGAAGATGAATTTGACACGGCCAATGTGTGTTTCATGGCAAACACACCTAAGGTAACTACTGAACCACATGATGATGATAGTGAAATAAGTAAAGAAATGTGATTACAAGCTTTCATTGAACTTTCAGAAAGTTTTGATTCTAAAAAGGAAGATTGTTTAAAATCGAAAAAGGAAAATGAAATGCTTAAAAATCAAATTGCTATTTCTTCAAAAGAAAAGGATGAATTTTCTTCTACTCTTATTTCAACACAAAGAAATTTTGATGCCTATAGAGTTACTTGCAAAGCTAAATATCCTAAAATTGATGAAAATGAGTTTTCTATGTTAAAAACTAGAATAAATGATTTAAGAAATGTTTTAAAAGAATGTGCTTTTAACAAATACTAAATTAGAAGAAATGTTTTCAAAGAAGTATATGCATACTCCTCATGCTAAACATGATAAAACATCTCATGCCAAAAACTCCACATGTTCATCATGCCAACACATCACATGTCAATCATGCTAAAACACCCCATGCTCACAAATCACATATTCATAAACCACATGCTCATTATGCTTTTAAATATGGAAAAATTTATAAATGTACTTTTGTGGTCGGAATGGTCATTTAGCCAAATTTTGTTATGATCATATAAATAGTATGAATAATCATGTTTGGGTTCAAAACACTAACGTATTAGGACCCAAGAAAATATGGGTACCAAAATCCATTCCTAGTCTATTTGATGTAGATGTGGGCTCTCACATGACGTGAGAGTTGTTGGCGTCTTGAGGTGAATGCGTTCCAAGCTAAACGGTGACACTTTTGGATGCATCACTTTCAAGGGGAGTTTAGTGGGAGGACCATCTTGGTTTGGAGACTAAGAAATTACCTTATTAGTTTTGGTAACAATCCCTAACTCCTATTTTATTCACATGCTTTCATATAAATGTTTTTAGCATGTTTTGGCTTCAATGCTCGTTATGATTGATCATGTTTAGATTCATGTTTTGGTTTATGTGCTTGACTTTGTACTTCATGATTTTGATTACTTATTTAAATGTAGTTTTTATTAAAACTTGTGTATATACTTGTACAAGTAGTGAGCTACACTTGGTTATTATGTGTTTGTGCTTCATTGCTCACTTGTACTCATTACATATACTTGTATAGCCTAATTTTGATGATTCTCTCATTTACACTTGTATTTTCTATTTTTGCACATGGTTTCATGATAATGTGTTAGCTTCATGTATATGTTACTTTTGTCTAAACTAATAAATATACATGTAATCCTTAAGCCACTTGCCTTCATGCAACATACTATTATGGACTCATTTATGCTTGGATAAGTATGTATACTCTAGTTTATACAAAATATACATATGTCTTGATGTTTGTTTTGTTTTGATAAAAATTAAACTTTTATGTTTTTCATGTTTGTAAAGGAATTTGATTTGAGCTTAAATGCCTTATTTCTATGATTTTGTTGCTTACATGATTCTTACAGTCTATATTTGGTGTTTACTCATGACTTTATTTTCATGAGCATATATGTGCTTTATAGACTTTGAGTGTCAATTATTATGTGATTTTCATGTTTTCATGGGATGTATGATTTGGTTTCATATTTTGAAGGATTTCTTACTAATTTTTAAAAATATCTTTAAACTAGTTTCTACTCTTCAAATGATAGAGTTTTCAAACTATGCCTATTTACTTTCAAATCATGATATTTAAAAATCCCTACCTTCTAAGGGCGGTTGGATGGGCGACCATGCCTTGTATACCCTTCTTGAATATCTTTTAAACTTGTGCATGATAAAGGTGGTAGGTTTGAGTTATACACTTGATCCTCATTATATTTCTATTGGTATCAAAATTGATATTTCATATATTTGTATCTCATATGTATTTTCTATATATGCCTCATATTTCAATTGGTATATCTATACATACATATATATGATTTGATTGTGCTTGTTTCACATGTCTTTAAAAAAATTTTTGAAAAAGCACAAATTATGTTTGCTAAGCTTGATTTAGTTCATCATGTCAATTATTTTTAATTATATCTATTACAAGCTTATGCATTGTTTCTTTTAGTATTTCATAAAGGGGGAGAAAATTCTTGTTTTTAAATTGGTTTTATGTAAAAATAGTATTGGTTGTAAATTCAATTTGTATCAGTTTTCATTTCAAATTGGTATCTTACTCCCATCATTTATGATGTAAAATACTTTGGTTGATATATGCTAACATTTTCAATATTAGTATCAATGATCTTAAATTAGTATTATTCTCTATTTAGTATCTTATTGCAAAATGATTTTAGTGTTTATCTAAAAATTTGGTTTTTATCTTTAATTGGTATCAATATTTTTCTATTGGTATCAATATGTTTATCAAAAATTTTAAATTGGTATAAAAAAATAAAAAAACTTAAGTTTTGATCTTTAAGATTTGATGATATGACAATTGATTGTTTTTTCTTTAGCCCCTTTGTTGATGAATTGACAAAAAGGGGAAGAGATATTTGAGTTTATGTATGCATATATGCATGTTTATATCTTGTTTATACATATATTATTTATTGGTGATTTCCTAACCCTTTTTGATGTATGACAAAAAGGGGGAGAAGTATTGGTGGTTTCATGTTTTGTACATGCTCATGTTTTGTATATGTTTATCTTATATATGTAGGTTTCATGTTTTATACATGTTCATGTTTTGTACATGTTCATATATATATATATATATATATATATATATATATATATATATATATGAGAAAAATGTATATCAGCCCGCGGGCTGAGAGTACTCTCTCAGCCTGCGGTAACGTGGCTCAATTTATCACCTCACTAATTTGCGGCCCGCTTATAGGAAGAAGTTAAATTACCAAATACCCCTTATGAAAAGCTACTTTTTTAACTTTCCTTATTGTTTATTATTTTTTTGCCCAAAAGGCAATTTTTGGAGCGCACGTTGTCAGACTTGTTTATTATTATTTTTTTCCCCTTTCTTTTTGCCGCTCTTTATATGATTTAGGTTATTGATTATAAATTATTTTTTCCCCCTATTTCCTTACCTCTCTTTGTCAGATCTAGGTTCTCCTATATAGTTTATTTTTTTGTGTATATAATGTAGACAGAGACTTTGGTCGCAGTGTACATGGTTAATTGTGACCAAGGTCGCAATGTTGTTATTGATAAAGAAGGCCAGCATCTGCAATCTAGGGTCGCAGTATAATGACTGCGACTTAGGTCGCAGTACGTTAGGTAGGTGTTTCATTTATATTAACACGCATATGTTGTTATTGATAAAGAGGGCCAGCATCTGCAATCTAGGGTCGTAGTACAATGACTGCGACTTAGGTCGCAGTACGTTATGTAGGTGTTTCCTTTATATTAACACGCATATGTTGTTATTGATAAAGAAGGCCAGCATCTGCAATCTAGGGTCGCAGTACAATGACTGCGACTTAGGTCGCAGTACGTTAGGTAGGTGTTTCCTTTATATTAACACGCATAGCGACCAAGGTCGCAGTGTTCTTGTTGATTAATACTAAAGACCAGCAACTGCGACCAAGGTCGCAGTGTATTTTATTAAGACTCGGCCAACAACTGCGATCAAAGTCATATATATTTAAAAAAAAAGTATGACTGCTTTAATTTAAAAAAAAGTCATATATATCCTTCATTTTAAAATTAACCTTAGAAAACAGATTCATATATATTTAAAAAAAAACAAAATACAATTTTTAAACTACTAATCCTCGTCATCACCATCGTAATCAGATTCGTCGTCAAGAGTATGACTGCTTTCGTCTTCCGTATCGCTTTCCGTCCCTTCCTCCTCTTCAGCGACAATCTTCTCTTCGCTTTCTTCCTCTTCATGTTTGTATTTTGGTTCATCAATGAACTCCCAGAACGGGTCGTCTGTATCAAGCTCATCCTCTGACCCGTAGCGAGGCATATCTTCAGAATTATACATCCAATCATCATTAGATGATTGGCTTCTTTCCGGTGAAGACGGTGGAGAAGACATTTTTTGAATCTATTTTCCGAACAGTGAGCTATTTTCCGAACAGTGAGAGTAACGAGTTTGAGCAAAAATAATTTAGTATGTTTTTAATCCTTTACTGATGACCCTTTATATATTTTTAATCCCGAAATTCCAAAGGATTTAAGCTCTCAAACCACGTGAATATCTCCCAAACTTATTTTCTACCTTTTCCCAAAAATTGTATACTTCCTAGGTGACTGTTCAGTTATCCAAAACAGTTTAAAAGTTAATACACTATAACTTTAAATTAATTTGAACTCCAAAACAGTACATTATTGCGACCATAGTCGCATTGGGAACTGATAAATGATTAAGTAACTGCGACCATAAATTGTCAACTGTTAGTCATCAAATACTGTCCTTCGTATAATTTCTGAATGTTTGTCCGATCCTCCTATGAACAATTAAATTGGTGTTTACATATATTATGCGACCATGGGCTGCGACTATGATCGCAGTACCGCGACTATGGTCGTAGTATTTAACGAGAGCGATAGTATAATCACAGTTTACGTATTATTTTATATTCTTTTTGTTCTTTATTTTTGACTGTTGTCTGAATAAGGACTGATTCTATAGTCGCAGTTCACCGTATCTTTTGTCTCAGCCACCTATAACGTATGAATTATTTCTAATTATTGCATCCGTAGTAGGACTGCGACTATGGTCGCAGTGTTTAAGAGCAGCAATCGCAGTTTGGATATATAATTAAAAGAGCTTATAAGTTAATATAGTGAGAAAGAGACCTTATAAAAAAAATAGAATTAAAAGCTTTTAAAAGAAGAAAAAATATAATTGAATATCAGAAGATCAGGAAATCCTAATCCTCGTCATTATCACCATCATAAGCAGATTCATCGTCTTCATTCTTCTGCTCTTCCTCTTCATCACTTATTTCCTCATCATCTTCCTGTTTTTGAGGTTTTTTTGTTTCACCGATGAACTCCCAGAATGGATCGTCTCTATCAAGCTCTTCGTCTGACCCGTTGCCAGAAAGCGAGCCTACAGCATCCGAGGACATGCTTTCCTTAAGCATGTCTCCGTCAAATGACAGAGGAATAATGTCTTCCTCACTAACCCACATGAAATCTTCATTATCCTCATGAATAGGAGGATCAGTTAATACATTATTTGATGTAGTGAGATAGTCAAAAGGAGTAAAGTCCAGACTGGTATCAGATTCACTAGAATATCCTGAATAAAAAGGACCGGTGGGGAACGATTGAAGTTGAAATCTAAGTGTTCAGAGGAAGAAGATGGGGAAGACATGATTCAAGAATGAATTGTTTTGTGGAAGTTTTTGAAATCAAATTGAAAAGGAAGAGCAAAAATATAGTTTTCAGGTATGAGATAATATATTAGTTACAAGCATTATATAAAGGTCAATATTATGGAAGAACATGAATAGTAATAATAATTGTTACAGGTGAGGGTTGAGTATGGTAGGAAGTGGTAAAAAAAATTAAATATTTAATTGAAGATTTATTGCGGGAGAATCCGAAGAGTTTCTTTTTGCCAGAGGTTTAATGCTTGAAGTAGAAATTAACTTTTTATAGAATTGTTTGCCTATATCTTTAGATTATGTATGGTGCACATCTTTCCTTTTTTCTAGACTGTTGTTGTATCATGGTAGAAAGAATATTAATTACTTTCATTTAATACATAAGGCATGTGAAAGAAGATTGCGACTTTGGTCGCAGTACTGAAGGAGGTCGCATTGCTGTACGATAGAATGCGTTCCTTTATCGATATTAACATTATTGCATCTCTTTTTTCTAGACTGTTGTTGTATCATGGTAGAAAGAATATTAATTACTTTCATTTAATACATAAGGCATGCGAAAGAAGATTGCGACTTTGGTCGCAGTACTGAAGGAGGTCGCATTGCTGTACGATAGAATGCGTTCCTTTATCGATATTAACATTATTGCATCTCTTTTTTCTAGACTGTTGTTGTATCATTGTAGAAAGAATATTAATTACTTTCATTTAATACATAAGGCATGCGAAAGAAGATTGCGACTTTGGTCGCAGTACTGAAGGAGGTCGCATTGCTGTACGATAGAATGCGACTAGGGTCGCAAACGTTATATAAAGAAGTTTTTGTTATACAATGACTGCGACTAGTGAGTGCGACTGTGTCGCAGTTGTCATATAAAATTGAAATTATATTGTATTAGGTCGCATAAAAACGTTTTGTTATACTATGAGTGCGACTAGTGACTGCGACTATGTCGCAGTTGTTATATTGTATTAAGTCTGCGACCATGGCATGTTTTTTAAATTTTCAATGCTTCTGCTTATTTTACATTATATTGATCCAATTTTTTTTAATTATATTTTTTGATGTATTAAAATTACGAATTTTATAACTGTAGATATATTTAACTGAAATTTTGTTTGTTCATGACTTTATTCCACTTTAGAATTAAAAAAGGGTATTTTTGTCAATTTGTTTCACGACTGTTTAGGCGGTATTTTTTTGATTTTTTTGGCGCCAACACACTGCGGCCGATGTGTGGCATATATTCAGCCACGTCCCGCCGGCTGAGAAACTCTCTCAGCCTGCAGGCTGAGGTACAGTAACCCCTATATATATGTATGTATGTATGTATGTATGTATACATACATACATACATACATACATACATATATATATATATATATATATATATATATATATATATATATATATATATATATGAGAGAAATGTAAATCAGCTGACACAGGAGGCAACTCTCTCCTATGTCGCACTCAAAAATCAATTTTCCGAGTGAATTTTCAAGATCTGACCGCACATTATTATCTTCATATTTTAAGATATACACATATAAAAAATCAAGTGATTTGAACTTTGTTTACTCCATTTTCTTTGGGTTCAAACATTAACGGTTTTTTAACAATAGAACAAAATGGAACGATTAGATCAATAAGTAAACGAACTTCAAATCATTTGATTTTTTATATATGTATATCTTAGAATATGAAGATGATAATGTGCGATCGGATCTTGAAAATTCACTCGGAAAATACGATTTTTGAGTGCGACATAGGAGGGAGTTACCTCCTGTGTCAGCTGATTTACATTTCTATATATATATATATATATATATGTGTGTGTGTGTGTGTGTGTGTGTGTGTGTGTGTGTGTGTGTGTATATATATGTGTATATATATGTATATGTGTATATGTGTATATATATATATGTATATATGTGTATATATATATGTGTGTGTGTGTGTGTGTGTGTGTGTGTGTGTGTGTGTGTGTGTGTGTGTGTATATTTTTTCATGTTTTACTTGATAAAATAGAACATCATTTGAGGGGGAGCTTTTACCTCCCTCCTATATTTTGTTTTACAGCTTATATGTTTTGTCATCATCAAAAAGGGGGAGATTGTTGGCCCAAAAGGTTACACTCTCCATTTATATAGTTTTGATGATAACAAAACATACAAAAACTATTTAGTACTAATAAAGATTCTAGAATAAATTTCTTGTACAAGTCTTGATGGCTTTAAGCATATTGAAAGGTTGATGGCACAAGAGAACTCTTTCATAGGAGAGGAGTTCTAGCTCGACAACGCGGTTCAGAGACACCTTCCTATAAAGTTTTTATATTTTTAGTTTGTTAAAGAATAGTATATATGTTTGAAGCTCAAATACATACACACAAATTAATACGTTTGGTTTTTGGTTTAACCGGTTTTGGATTTCAAGTACATATATTGAGTTTTAGATTTGAACTAGTTTTAGTTCTGCTGATCTGCTTGACACCTTTTTATAGTTATTATCATACTTTTTATTCTTATATTCAAATAATATGCTTTAACTTGAATTTCAAAGCTAACTTTCAGATCTAAATTTCTTATTCAATAATAATTTTCAGATTCAAATTTTAAATATGTCAAATATTTGGTTGAACTCTGTTCTTATTCTGAAAACAGATTACAGCTTCTGATTTAACACCTGTCAGTATTTTATTGATAACTTTCTAATAAAAACTAATATTGAGTTGATTTCAGTTGCATTAAAAAGAAGACTTAAATATCTACAAATTATTCCTATATACCTAATTCTGAATTCGGACGTTTACAGCCTGAAAAATGTGCTCAAAGTTAACCAATTTGTCAGATTTACAGTAATGGCTAATTTTCTGGATGCTGATTTTTAACATGTTTTTAAAACGTGTTTAAGTTTAAAAAAAAAATATGGTTAGCTGTATTAGAGGGTCAATTTCTACCTCTTTTATTCAGGTAAAAGTTTTCTATATTTACTCTTCCTAAATCCTATATAAAGGGGTCATTAGGGTAGAGGTTTTTACAACAACAAATTCAAAGATCAAAAGTTTTGAGTTTTCTTGAGAAAGAGCTTTGTTTAAGTTTTGGGCTATTATTTTCAAAAATTTTCTAAAAGTTTTTTATTCTTAAAATCTCTCTTTTGTTTTTATATCACTTACAAAGTCTTGAGCTTCAATCTTATATATTATTCTCTAGGCTTTTGTAAAGAAAAGTTTTTCAAAAGAGAGTTTGTGGTCTTTTAATCACCAAGTGATTATTGTATTTGTGGCTTCTAGAGGAGTGTGATTGAGTAGAGTACTCCCTAGTGGTTGTAATCCTTTTTGGAAGTTCTAGTGGATCGAAAATCCTTCTTGGTGAAGGCGGGGACGTAGAGTTGGGTGCTCGAACCTCGAAACAAATCTTTGTATTTGCGATTGGTTTACTTGTTTTATTTACTTGTTTTTTATTCATTCTTATATTGTCGATCAATACTCTCACAATAAGATTGCATTG
Source organism: Agave tequilana (assembly GCA_038442645.1). NCBI lineage: Eukaryota > Viridiplantae > Streptophyta > Magnoliopsida > Asparagales > Asparagaceae > Agave > Agave tequilana. Next base: position 213,314 of record JAVJIF010005291.1, read on the forward strand.
CGCACCTCAAACTCTTATTTAGAGGAATCACGAGGAAGGAGTTCAGAGCCCTTCACGGGGTATTCGGCTTCTAATCTTGCTTTGAGTGATCGTTGCATCATCTCATTTTAAATTTGTGCATTGATTAGCATTATCATCTATTCACCCCCCTCTAAGTGATTTCAATCTTATACTTGTGCATTTTGAGAAGGAAAACCCCACTCGAGAACATTATCACCAACATTAGTCTCTGGGCTCCATCGACTCGCCCTCCCAGTTGGGTAGTCGTTCAAATAGTTTATCTCTGCGACTAAAGTCTTCACTTCACTGAGGACCAGTTCGTCTCCGCAACATAAGTTCTCATTTCACTCGGAGGCCCAGTTCGTCTCCACACTTTCCTTAGAGAACAAATATTTGTACGCTCAGGGATGAAGACACCATCCAGAGATGGTAACGCAGACACATCACATTCTTATCATCCGAAAGTCAGGCCTCCAAAGGGGTATGATCATTCCACAATATAAATCAGGTAAGATCTAAACAACTCAGTCATTTCTATTACAAAATATATACAATTACATTTCATTAAATTTCATTATGTCATTACATCTGACAAGTGGAGTATATGAAATCTTTTACATCTTTATGTTTACTTTTTAAAAAAATATATGAGATCTGAGAACCTATCCTGCCACCATTTACAAACTCTCGATACAGGAACAACAAAAACTAGTTCATCGGAGGAGATCTCTCGGGGGCAGTCTTCATCCTTGCAGTGATTCTTGAGGCAAGCAGTTATATGCCTCGACAACAGTTCACATGCATCCAAGGCACTGAGGAACCTTCGACTAACTTTGCTCCCCGCTTCTCTCTTGCAGACTTCGAGAAGCAAAAGAGCGGGGGCATCTGTAGCAGGCAAAATCTGACCCACATAGGATCACAACACGTGCCCAAGCAATTAAAAACCTTTGCGTAGTGGTCGGATCTTGATCTTCATCAGGAGCGCTACACGTGTCCCGCCTCATCAGGAGCGTTCCTAAGCATGCATCAACTCGACATACCAACAGGCCCACTGGGGGCCCAAGAAGAGAGCTCGAGCACCTTCTCGAGACCACTTCAGCCTGTCATTCATTCAGATGTTGAACTTGGACGAAAGCGCTCTACTAGACAGCGAGCCCATCCTTCGCAACAAAGACCCTTTGCGACGAAGGTAGCTGCCCCTATAATGGATACAGCTAAGCGGTAAGATCCCCTAATTCCTGGAGTCATTTACGCCGTCAGATCATCCTCACGTCTTAAACATTATAATGTCCCTACTCCAGCGTGGACTGTTATAGATAGGGCTTGCATGTCAATCCCAACAATCAAGGGCATGAGTTAGGCGGTTACGAAGAGATCACAACATGTGAATCATGCAATTATAGAGATCTGAAATATCCGCACCAATCAATTACTACGTGCATGGTATTTATACACTGGGATCTTCATCGAGAAGAAGGGTTGGACCCTAGAGATTGTAACGACAGTACAACTCTAAAGAATTCATTGCAATCTCCTGAAAATAGTGAATTCCCTCCCTTCTCCCCCATGATTTTTCCCTTAGAGATTGTAACGACAGTACAACTCTACATAATTCATTGTAATCTCCTGAATATAGTAAATTCTTTCTCTTTCTCGAGGTTTTTCCTAATTTGGGTTTTCTCCTAAAGATTCAGTGTATCTTTTGTGTTGTGTTTTATTTTTCTCTCGCATGTGGTGAGAATCGACTGCTCGATCGCTTTCAGCGGAAAATCTCCACCACAAAATAGTGTACTAAAAGTGGTAGAAAACATGCCAAAAGTATAAAGACAAATTGTCCGTGGATGAAAAATATAAAAATAAACTCTTAAAGTGTTTATCCATTTTTTTTTTTTCTCTTCTAGATAAGCGGTGAGGCAAAAGCCATCATGTTCTATTAATAATAAATATTTAATGAAACATCTTCAAATAGAGAGTTTTTTTTACATGACAACTCACACAGGCTAGTACCAAAAAATAAAAATCATAAAGATAAAATGGAGGGGAAAAAAATACCTTCAGGGGTTGACTAGTGCTATTCTAATATTCTTCAGATGGCAGCTCAAGTTTGCAGCAAGCTTTGAATGTCAGTAGAGTTAGCAACTTAGCTTGACAACACATCTTTGATTCTTAATTATGCTCATCTCATTAAATTTAAAGATAAGCTTGACACCAATCTTTAGATGTTTTTGTGTAGATTAAATTTAAAGCTCTCCTCCCTGAACGCCTCTTCTTCCGCTCTCTCCAAGGATAGCAGAATTTGTAAAAAACTTGATTTATGGCAAGGCATCACTTTGATCCTTTGCTCAACTCATTCAAGCAATCTTCTAATCTCCCTTTCTAGTAAAATTTCTTGCTCTGCCTTGACCCCAAAAAAAAAGAGAGAGATTTGCTAGAACAAAGCACAAACTTTGTGTGAGAAAAAATAAGTTTACCATGTTGTGATAACCATATGATCCAAAAAAGATAACTCACACACAAATGGTATGATAATAAGAAATGCTTTATGTAAGTATAAGAATGCATCTTGTATTCTTGATTTAATAAGCACATGTTAGAACTTATTTGTTTTTCCTTAAAATTTTGTTGGGACATTTATGCATTATTGTTAGTGGTGAATACAGTTTTCACAGTGATTAAAATATTGGAGGAAACTAACGAATATAGAGATGCTCAAGATGCTCTTAATTTCTTTTTAATTTAAATATTTTAGGGTCTTGTTATCCACTTTGCTGCAGGTATCCACTAGCTGGTACTAGACCATTTTTTTCCTTTAATTCTGAAGAATACTTCCTAATTTAAACAAATATTCTATTTAATTAATAATTCTGAATTTTTGTTGCATTTTGTGTCTAGATGTATCATGATGTGTGTTCTCGATGGTGATACATGGGTGGGTGTAGTTTTATATGAATATATTTCAGCTTTATGTGAGCCCCTTATATATTTAGCAATCCTAGTGTGGTTCTTTATCTTATTAGCTTTCCCAAAATTGATTTTAAAAAAATGAGAAAAAATAAAAACCGAGAGAAAGGTATAATTTTGGGTCTATATATGAAATAAGAGTAATTAAATAGATTGACTGACTCTGGTTATAAAAACTTAAAGAGGAAATAATATTGGATATGTTATTTTGATCATATTAGTTAAATTATATTGACTGGTTCTTTGACTTGGTTGGTTAAACTAGAAGGTACACTGAAGACTACTTTCTAGTGTTTGGGTTTGAGTACAATGTTTGTAGCTTGCACCAGAGGCTTACATCTATTTAGCCTAAAATTGAAGAGAGGGCTTACAAGCGCGCGAGTAGAAAAAACTGATTTGTATGGATGTGAGATTTTGTTGTAACAATGTGATCTGATGCACTCAGCTTGAGAATATAAATTGTCTTCCAAGATGCAACTACTTGATGCCTGGCAGAATATGGACCTCCGTATTTGTCCAATGAAGTGTAGACTCTGCAAATGCCTCTATTTTTAGAAATCATAGCATCCAGCATCCAGATGTACGAGTCCATCAATGCTTGGGGCCTACATATTAAAAGATGAAAGAATACAATTTCTATTCATGTAAATTAACCGAAGCATTAGTATCATTGTCATTGTTTTAATATCATCATTACTATTGTTTTATTATTATTTTATTATTATTAGTTTTATGGGATAAATGACCTCTCATTTTGGAAGATGAGCTGTCAGCTTATTATTGTTATTGTCATTATTATTGTAACCCTAGATAACTTTAACGTATTGCTCTGAGGGCTGCAAATGCGTTCTGTAGACATAGCTTGCTAAGGTGTCAAGGAGACAGATTTTTAAAAGTCAAATTAAGTAGAAACACAAATGTCAAATACCTACCAAAAAGGATTCATGGACAGGGGACACTTGTGCTTGAGGTGGTTACAGTTGCAGTTGCAGTTGTGCTTCTTATTTGTGACAACCTACCAGCATTTTTTTTTTTTGGGGCAAAAAGAAGTTTTGATGAAAGGGATATTTAATCTGCCTAAACCGAAAATTTGACTTCTTTTGTTTTTATGTCCAACCAAGTCTACATCATTCTTTTTCTCCTCCATCATCTCTCTCCTCTCTCCCATCACCCACTTCCTCGTCTTTCTCTCCTCTTTTTAACTTCTCACGTTGGGTGGGCGTCTGCGGGTGTGGGTGTGTGTGGGTGGGTGGGTTGGTGTTGGGTGTTGGGGGTCAAAAGTGAGTCGTGTCGTGTTGTACTTAGCCAGTTAGCCTTGTGCAGACACGATCCGCATAAAAATAGCTAGATTTAAACACGGTCTAAAATAATATATGAGCTTATCATTATAAATCCGTGTACCATTTGACTGGTGACTTGAACTAACATAAAACTAAATCAAGGCTAAGAAAATGCTGAGAAGCTAAAAAGAGAACAAGTAACATACAACTGAATAGATATAGGCTTGAACCGTGAAAGCGGGTCAGCCTGTCGATAACACGCCTTGCTCTTAGGGGGGATTTCATTTTCGAATTTCACAATTATCTAATTAGGAGTTGGATCACAACATTAAAAACTCTTACTTGTTTATTTATAATAATTGTGGTATTTCAATTCATTAAATGGTTTAGAGCCAATCTAAAATCATTCAGCTCTTTTAGATTATTATTATTGTTTTTAAAAGTAGACTCAAGTAAGTCATTGTGGTCCCAACTAACAATATTCACTTTAAGAGTTTCTGAGTGAAGATAGTAAAGTATTTAGTGCCTAATAGATAGTTTTTTTTAAATTAATTATTAGAATTTAAATTTAATTAAACTAGTTTTAAATTGTACCTTTGTTTGTGCCTCGTGTGACTGTGCCGTAGGTCATGTCGTGGTGTTCGGCAGTGAATCAAGATAAAAGAATATGGTCTCTAATTACGAGGCTTGAGCACGATCCGGTAATATTATTTTAACTATCCTTTTGGGTTGGTCCATTATGCCTTGAGCTAATTCGAGCTTTTTTTCAACCTCACTCCTTGTGTTGCAACACAATAGCTATGATATCAATTGGTGAGATCAACAATCGGATAACGACAATAATTATTGTACACGCTCAAGGCCGTGATCGATATTGTGGAATCGTGACAATATGTAATACTTAAAAAAAAAAATATTATAGAGCAAACTAGCAGTATCAAGAAAAAATAGAAGAAAAGAACACAACATTTAAAGTGATTCAGTCTAACTTGGCTTATGTTCACGGGAGAGAACTTGAGAGTTTTATTAATAAACTTGGTACAAGAGATCTAATTTTTCCTTTGATTTTCATAAGAGTATTCACCTTCCCCTTGAATCCCACAAGATTATAAGAGTATATCATCTCTCTATGCACCGTCGTCTTCATCTCTCTTTCTTAGCTTCCTCTTCACCTTTGTGTTACAATGTACTAACTTACAATCTTTATTTATAGAGTTTTACAATATAAATCTTATTTTAACTATGACATGATTTTAGCTGTCAGATGTTTGAAGAACTTGATCAATCCTTGTGGGAGTTGATTTTCTTGATCTAGAAGAATTCTACACCCTTTAAACTTTATAACAGATCTTGATTGAATAGAAACTGATTCTTATTTGAACTCCACCAGAAAAAGAAATCTGAATGCGCCAACAAAGAAGCTGGATTTTGATCTGGACCTTGGGTTGTCAATAGCCTTCTCAGGCCAATCGACAGGCCTGTAAAAAAATCTGAGACGTTTGCCTTCTCTATTACTTACTGTCGCCAGCCTGTCGACATCCCTTGGTGTGTGGTCGACAGCCTATCGATTGCCACGTTATTTTCTAGATTTGCTGCTCTTCTAAGTCTTCTTTCTTCTCCAATTCGATTAGATTTTCTTAAACTATCATCTCTTCTTGAAAATAAGAAAATATCCCAATAATATCCACCTTGACTTTCTTTTCAAACCGTTAGTAAAACGCCTTGAAAATTTTGAAATTGTACATGGATTCTTTTATTGATTGTAACCATACTATAAAGCATTTATTTTTGTCCCCTCCCTCTAGGAGCTTTGGTTGATTCACCGTCATGCTTAGGGCTTTCTCAGACTTTATCCGAATGCACCATTCTCTTTTCTTCAACACTTTTACCCGGTTCACATTCTGTCATAATTTTCTTTAAAACTTCATCTCGTGATAAGTTCCCTTCTAAACTTGTCATTGAAACTCCATCTCGTTCTGAGTTTTCTTCTTTTAGCTTATATACGCATCCACACTTCTCTTCTTTTAGGATTACTCTGTATCCTTGGTTAACTGTGACTATGCCTTATTACACTTGGATCTGGCATCTTTTTTCATCGAGCAGTCTTATGGATATTAGATTGTATCATTCCTCCGGGGACATACCGGACTGCTCTAGAGCACGCATTGTCTCATCTCTTCTTATAATATTGAGTATGCCAGTGCCGATGACCTCGTAAGCTGAGCTATCCATTATTTTGGCAGTCCCTTCCTTCTTTGCAATCAAGGAGTTGAACATATCTTTATGGGAACATACATAGATCTGTCGACAGCCACTCAGGTCTGTAGAAAATCTGAGATGTTTGCCTTCTCTGTTACTTATTGTCGACAGCCCTTGGTGTGTGGTCGACAGCCCTATTGACTACCAACTTATTTTCTACATTAGCTTCTCTACCAAATCTTCTTTCTTTTCCAATTTGATTGGATTTTCTTGGACCATCATCTCTGCTTGAAAATAAGGCATATCCCAACACCTTCCCCCCAGCGTCTAACCCTATTATTATTTCTCTAAATATATTTCTTGATTAACAATTTTCAACTCTACTCTTTTATAAAGTCTTTGTAAGGTGTGGTGGGTAGAACTCCGCCACAAGCAATTAGATGCTTTCGATCGAATCTATCAAAGCACACAGAGCAAAAACATCCCTTTTAGGTTATGAGCTAATGTACAGTGTCAGTCTAGACCTTCGGGCATGAGAATCAGTAGTTGGTAATGTGGAGGACTGGCAGAGAGATTGTCGGTGTATTGTGAAAAGTGGTGGTAAGGTGTATGTGGTTATGTGCTCTGAGGATTAAAAGAGCGACTTCCTCTTTTGTTGGAAAAAGAGATGTATTTATAACTGACAGAGATTGTGGAGTGGATGTGGATAGATGCATCTTCAATTGTTCGGTTCGAATCTACTGATCCTTGTAACTACTGAGACTGTATCCAGGTTGTTAGGATTGGTGTGCCGGAGGTTTATCGATTGGTATCTTCAATTGTTCTGCTTAACTGTAAGGTGATTTTAGATGAGGAAAATGATAGAATCGCATAACAGATTTCGCGATTTTAAAAAGTTCGCCTCGATTTGTCAGTGTGGTAATGGATAAAGTTGTCGCGTGGTGGGATGTTCAGTGCGAGTCGAGCCGGCTCTGGGTGGCTGTATGACTTTGGACTCTGGGGCGAGAGATGTCTTCGGAGAAGGGGACGGCGTAATTGTCTCTAGGGTGGAAGTGGTTCGGAAAAGGCTTCTGAGTGTTTTCTCGTGTTCTTTTGGAGAAGGATACGTGTCTTGATCCTGATGGATGTCAAATTTCAACTACTACATAAGACATTTAAGAATAAATTCTCTTGAATTGACGACTACATGAAGGACCTCCTCAAGTGCCTTCCTTCAAGGGTAAATCACATCACCTATTTTATTTTTTATAGCCCCAAAATTTTCACTAATGCTTTTATACCTAAAAGCAATTTGGAAGAGGATGGTGTATTGTATGGGTTGATGTACCTTTGGTTTAAAACTATCTAGTTTAGAATACTTGGGATATGAAGTTGATTCTAAAATTATGTGGTTACAAAAATGAGATCAAGTCAAATTTTTTATATAGAAAATTTTCACTTGAATTAAGTTTAGACATTTATTATTTGAGGATCCGAAAAGGAAAAGAATTGTTAAAAAAAGAGGAAAAGGAAAAGTTTTTTTGCACATATGGCTTTGCATGTTCACAAAATTGCAGAATTTATCTTGGCTTTTCATACATCTGATGACTTTCTATTTTGCATTTTTTTTTCTGCCACATCTACAACTAAAATCTTTCATAATTCACAAGAAAATTTGAGATTATAATAACACCTCAAATTATTGAGGTGGATTAATATTCACTTTATGTTATTTTTCCTCTTAACCAGAAAAGATACATGTTGGCAATATTTCCAAGTTTAGATTAAACTTTATCCAATAATATGTAAATCGTATTTCCTCTACCTTGTTACAAATTCCTGTATTTTTTGACCCAACTCAAACAATTAATGTGTTAATTTGAAAATATTAAAATTTTAGTGAGAATTTATAGAAGATTCAGGTGTGAAAATATTAAAAAAAAATTCCCCTTTTTATTGTCAATGGTAGGTGTTGATTGCATTGACATTGACCTAGGTGCATCATACTGTCACCACTGCTTGCTTCCTTCTCTGCCATTTGCTGGGCTTTGCCCATTGTCTGCTGCAATGAGGTTGATTGTTTGTTGGCCCATGGGGTTGGCCCATGAGGGATCGGAGCACAAATTTTTAATGTTGAACGAGTATAAATTTTTTTTTGTTTAGGTATAAAACATAGTCTACAATGTGTAATAAGAAATCTGAACTCAATTTTGCAGTTAATTAATTACTCTTATATAAATATAAATATTTTTTTATAGTTTATTTATTTATTTATTTATTTACCTTTGTAGATTGATAGCATGTGTCTATAAATATCTAGTTTTATTCTAAATATGTGAAAGTAAAAAAGAAAAATAAATTACTGGTACTGAACTTTTCATTTCAAGAGAACCAAAAAAATAATTAAATTCATTTCAATGTCCTCCACTGCCATCTTGCCTGCTTCTGCTGTCAGTCCTCATTGTTCTAATGACCCTCGTTCTTACCTCTAATGGCAGCAGCAGCAGCAGCCATTCCACTTTCATCTAAACTACATAATACTTGTGCTATCACGACAACTTCAATTCCAAAACCCTAACAGTTATCCTAACCTCCTATCAAATCCATCTTAGCCCTGTAGTGCTCCCTACAGTGTTGGAAGTAGACGGAGCCGAAATAGAAATGGAGAGAGATCCTCCAGAGGAGAAGAGAGAACAGGTTTTGATAGATCTCTAAAGTTTCAACCTGAGTAAGAAGATTTTTAAGAGAGACTCAAACTTAACAGAAGAGGAGAGAAATGGATTTTAAAAGATCACTAAATTCAGTGGAAGAGGAGAGGATTTGATGTGTCCTTAGACTCTGTAGAAGATGAGAGAAACGGGTTTCGAGAGATCCCTAAACTCAGTGGAATAAGAGAGAAACGAGTTTCGAGAATATCTAAACTCAGCGAAAGAAATGGGCTTTGAGAGATCTCTAAACTCAATAGAAGATGAGAGAAATAGGTTCTAAGAGATATCCAAACTCAGTAGAAGAGATGATTTTGAGAAATTCTTAAACTCAGTAAATAAAAGAGAACGACAATTTTAAGAGATCCCTAAACTTAGTAGAGGAGGAAAAAAAGTTTTGAGATAGTCCCAAACTCAGTACAAGACTAGCGCAATAAAGGTATCAATCACAATACGATATTCCGAGTTAGAATTTGTCACAGAGGTATCGATCATACCGGTGTTTGCATGGATCTCAATGGTGAAACCAGTGTCAAAACCGGAAAGTTTGAAGTGTTCGCCAATTATGGTGGCAGCGAAGTTGAAGAACGCAAAAAACTAGCTCGACGCTAGGCACGCACTACATGAATGTTGTCCAGTAGAGGCTCAAGAATAATGTGAAAATGATGATAAGCAGAGAAAAAATTTTGATAGGCTGTCATGCTCTTATATCATATTAAACTATATCTTGAGATTTGATAAGACCTCCACCTATCAGAACATTCTCAACAAACTAATATTAACTAATTTTAATCTCCCCTCACAGCACAACTCCCCTTTCAGTGTTGGATTGAGGGATTCGGTTCATGTGTGTGAGCCGTACAATACATATAATAAGAGAGCAATCAAGCATTGACACATATATTAATCCTCTTATAATATGTTATGTGTGATGGACCTCACACACATATTATAAGAGATTATAAGAGTTTCAATCCACGTGTCAACGCGAAATTGGCCCTCTAATAATATATGTGTGTGTGACTCACACACATGAACCGACTCTTGAATTGAGCACATGCAACCACTAGAATCCAAAGTTTCCAGGAGATCAAATTCATGTCTAACCTCAGCCATAAAAAAATAAAAAATTACTGAACTAAATGTTCAAAGCCCAAGCCCACAAAAAATATCTGGATGAAGCCCATTGCGAGAAACTTGTTGAGAGAGACGTTGTCCCCTCTTCTGATCTTGGCCTCAAACTCACAGAAAATGCCCCCAAAATATACAGCTAACTCCACAAGCCCACCCCAGTGCTAAAATCCTAGTCCTACACTCAACACACACAAGTTTTTTTTTTCCCTATTTTTCAAAGCCTACATCGTGTTCCATGTTAAGAGCTGTGAATTTAATATTCAGCTAAAAAAAAAGTCCTGTTCAAGACCAATTATAGCCTATTTTTTAAATTTATTATAATAGATAAGAGATTTGAGCTCAAATCCAAATTGCACAAAAAGCCATACAAGTTTTTTTTTAAACTATTTTTCAAAGTCCTCATGCTTTTGTCATATATCATTTTCATGCTTGGTACTATGATCTTACCACTCAGATGTATAATCTCGTTTAAATAATGATAAAAAAGAAAAGAAAATGAGAGAAATAATTCAAGAGTGGACCAATGACCAAAAAGATCAACATAAAAATCACCCCAGTGAGAGACCCTGAAAGCGACATATATCTGCCCCCTGTAAATCCGTCCGTTAGCGCCCACCTCACTCCCTCATCATCGTCTCAATTCAAAAAAAAAAAAAAAAAAGTCAATATTTCTTAAAGAGCCAATCTTTTTCGATCACAGAGAGAGGTCCCCTCAACGATGAGCGACGACGAAGCGAAGTCCGGCCACCACCACCACCACGACGGCCACGGCCACCACCACGATCACGGTCCCCACCACCATCACCACCAGCAACAGTACGGGACCTTCGGAGGCGGCCCCGCCCCGTACCCGCCTCAGCAGCCGGCCATGGGCTTCCCCAGCCGGTCCCGCCGCCGGGGGTCACCGCCGCGCCCACGTACTACGCCCAGGGCTACCAGGCTGTCCCAGGTACTAATTCTAGCAAAACGCCCAGATCTCTTGTTGATTGATTTAGTTTAATTTGGGGAAATTTTTTGTTTTTCATGAATATTGTGAAATTAATGGTGCTGCAAATTTAATGTGATTTTGTGAATTTGATGGGTCAAACCATCCTTAGAGCCCGGAAAATGTTCGTGGGTTGTATTGGGTTTTGGTGATGAATTTAGGTAGCGGAGACTTGAAGAAGGATGCTTGTTTCAATTTAGTACGGAACTAGGACTAGGGGAGAGTTCAGAAAGATCTCGGCAGCGTCTTGGGCAAGCTGTTTGGATTTGATAGTAGGAGCATCACTGTGTTGTTGGTTTGCGTTGCTTGGCCAAATTGTTGACTATATTTCCTTATTTTGTGCTTGTAACCTTCAGCCATTAGCTATTTTGAGGGCAGATTTGTGAATACTGTGGAGGAATTAATTATGGACTGAGACATTTTTAGGTCAAAAGGTGAATCTAATGGATCTTATATCCTGATAGAGTATTAAACTTACACTTCCACTCTTATCCCCAATTTGGGACAAAGTAGCCACATACTGTACACAGTGGGCATGACTAAGCTGTAAGTTCGTGGTTTAAGATGATGAAAGAGAAAGGAGAGATCCTCTCCGTTTTCAAGATCCCCTAGCGAGTCACAACCCAAAGTCTGCATACTCTGGATTTGAGTTAACATTGCTCCTTAAGTCATACCTTATGAGAGGCGAGTGGTCCTTGACACATCCTATTGGCATGGGTTCTTCGGGTTGAACCAATTGCGTAACTAACATCAACCCAAGCCTTCTCTCAATCTCCCTAAAGAGTCGATAATCAATTCTAAATCCTTGTCAAAAGTGGTGTTGTCACCCCCACCATCTCACTCACCGACCCCCCATTGTTTGTCTTTTCATGAACTAAACTTAGAGCCTACTACAAATAAGGATATTATGTAACTTGATTGTTGATTCTAGTTTCTTTATTGTGTCAGTTAACCATAGAGTTTTCCCACGGGTTTTCTCTCAAAATGCCTACAATTAATTTTTGTGTTGATATAAACTATTATATACTAAAGTTGTTCCTAGTAGTCCCTCGTCAAGGGCATGACGTCTTCATCACACTAACACTTAGCCACACAATGTGAAATTCCAGAGGCATCTCTCATGGACTCTAAAGGTGGCTTTCACAGATACAACAGGTGGTCCCCCATTACATTTTTGTATGGTGTGACAATTTATTTCGTGTAGCACTTAACTCCATGTGACACTTAGTTTCACAAATTCTTGGTTGGTGTTATATTTGATATGATTTGTCACACCCTGAATAAGAACGACTTTGCAGAGGGTCACCATCTTGAAATTGTTTATGCTCGAGAATATTTAACTATAGTTTTTTTCGATAGTTCCTCTCTCAAAAACACTAGCAATGAATAATTCATGAGTTTATAGAAACTATTATGGACGAAAACTTTCCTTGTGCATATCTCATGTGGGACTATTGACTATTCATTAAAGATGTGACATATTTTTACCATTTAGGATATGACGTTGTCTTTATACTAAGAATTCACTAGGCATTGTGGGATTTTAGAAGTGGCCCTCATGGATTGTAGTGGTAGCTCTCACATATTCAAGAGATAGCCCCACCATATCTTTTGCACTTTGCTCCCTGTCGCACTTAGCTATCGTGGAACTTAGTTCTACACACTTTTGACTAGTGTTAGCTCAATACCATTTATAACGCGGCTAACACCCAAACCTAAAATTCACGAGCCACTTATCCTCAAATTGCTCTGGCTTGAGTACACTTAACTATAGAGCTTTTTCATGATTCCTCCTTAAAATATATTAGTTGCGATTACTTCTTAAGTTCACAAAAACTATTGTATATGGGAAATTTTCCTAGTACATATCCTATGGGAAATAATTCATCTTGGGTTGTGACAAAGCACTCCTAATGTGTAATTATGCAACTTAAGAGTTCATACCTACCTATGAAATTACATAGGAGGACATCCATATTAATTATTTAAACCATTCATTGTGATCTCAACATCATAAAGCCCATGTCGAATGAATATCACAAAGATTGCAATTTTCTACCTACAAATCAAGAAAATTAAATAATTGGTTTTTAAACCCGTTACATACTTTTATATCCTGAGATACGAATTGAATCCGCAGGGCTTTTATAATGTGTAAATTGTAATAAACGATTTAGACCAAGCTCATGGTATGGATGGCCCATCCTGTGTCTTCATAGGCAGGTGGGCAACCTTATCCATAAAATGCAGTCTACAATAGATGTCATCTGTAGCAATAATGCACCAATGTAGATCTTGTTTACGCATACACATGTATGTATTATTGTAGGATCTAAAACTAGGCAACAAAAACACTATAAGAGATGAACAGTGTTTAAAAATTCTAAACAAAAAATGTTAGTAACTTACAAGAAAATAAGCAATTACAGAATAAAAATCAAGATGTAAACACAAACATAAAGATTTTATCCTGGTTCGATTCTCTTGATTTACATCCCAAGCAACCCACTTGAGATTTTCTTAACCTGATTTGAAAACTCACAAAATTATACACATGTACGCCACTTGACAAATATCTTCACCAAATCTGTACACCTCTTCTCTACACTGAGAAAAATTTCTTGAAATGAATACAAATTATCCTACATGTCTTGACTTTGATGTGAAAATGAATCTACAAGGGTCCTATAGAGGAACTCTCAAAATTTCTTCACAAAGAATTGGTTTGGGTGAAGAAAGAAGCAAAGTGGAGATTTTTCTGAAGAATAGAATTTCAAAATGATTTTGACAGAATTTTTGCATATGAGTGTTGTGTAAAAATCAAAGAAACTGATCTCTATTTATAGCTGGAGAAATCTGACTGTTGGGATAGTTATTCAATTTGAATTTGAATTAAAAAAGAGTGGGAAAAAGTCAGAAATTTAAAAGTTTACACAACTGTTCAACAGTCAGAAATTGTCAATATAATCGATTTATAATGTGAGTTAGTCGACTAATCATACACGTTTTACCTAGAGTAGTCGATTTATAGATTTGGTTAGTCGACTAGTCTGACAAAATAACTATTCAATGTTTCTGTTGAACTTGAATAAGTCGACAAGTAGGAATTATAAGTCGACTGGGTCAATTCAAAAATGGATACTCAAGATATAACGTTCAAGTATAAGTCGACTGGAAAAGTTAGAGTTTGAAATGAATATTTCTGTTGCAAAGTTATAAGTCAACTTATAAAATAAGTAAGTCGACTAGACTTACAAAAAATAGTATAGAGTGCTCTATGTTGAACTCTATAAGTTGACTAGGTCATGGTTAAGTCGACTAGGAATTGGATGAGTCAGAGTATCAGTCTTATATAGTCGACTTGATTTATGGATAAGTCGACTATGTAATTGTGTAAATGTGTGTTCAAGGCTTTTAACAATTTTCTAAAAATATAAAAAAAGCCTTGAAAGCTCTTATACTCCTTGATCTCCAAGTTTACATCATGTCTTCAATCGAATTGGTCCATTTGTTCTGCAAGACATATGATAGTACAAAAATTATATATGCACAACACATACACAAGTTTGTTATTATCAAAATATACGAAATTTAAACATATGATGAACATGTAGGGGCAAGATCTAACATGTATATAAGGTATATATATGTTTGATACACGTGAAAAATCCAAACATTTTTTTATACTGTCACATACATAAAGCAAGAAATTAAATAAATAACTTCAAAGGTCCAGAAAAATGGTAATATAATACATAGAATTTTTTTATGTGAATGCATTATTATATTTTTGTAAAAGTTTTATAAAGTTAAGATATTATTTAAGTGGCCTCTTTCATTAGAATCCTCATTCTATCTTGAAAAGGTTTTAATAATTAGACGAGGCTTCTAATTTCACATAACCCATATTTATATTTTTAATTTAAACAATTTATTTGTTATTATCTGATTCCACAACTATAAATGTGACTTACCTAACTATAATAGTAGAGATGTATCTTTTTTATGGAAAGAAACAGAGAGAACTAAATACTTTAGAATCAATTGATGATTATTTGTTGAAGCAGTGGGCTTCTGATACAAGAAATGACAAGTACAAGTAGGGATTAAATAAATAGCAACTATAAGCTAATAGAGATGAAGAAGATAACACGCCAATATTTAACGTGGTTTGGTCAATATGACTTACGTCCATGAGAAAAGACAGTAAGACGAATACACTAATCAAAAGGAGAGCAATGATCTAAATGTCAGATGTCGACTTAATATCGGAAGGCAAAATGTAATGTCAGATTGCAGATATCAGAGAATTTCGGGAACATATGCTCAATTTCAGTGTCAATTTTAAAGGTAATATATATCATATAGTATATCCTAAATGATATAAATATCTTAAAACATTACATATATGATATATCAGGGCAATATATATTTAAACCATCTTATTTGGGGTATACTTATTTCGACAACTTACATTAAAGCACATTTTGATAAAGAAAACAGACAACATGCTTTTACTACGAACAGAAACCTCCAAAGTATCCAGCAGATTGAATAAACCATAACTAGATGCAAAAACAAATATAGAGTTGTAACACTAGTAAGTATAAGACCAACCTTAATAACACCAAATGGTTGTAGAATTGTAATACTAGTAAGTATAAGATCCAACCTTCAATCTCCCACATAGACCTGCACGAAAACATTTTACTGGGCGATGGACTTTGAAATTGGCTCAGACTAGGAATCATCACCAATTCTTCTTACTGGGGACTACGAAATTGGCTCAGACAAGGTTCATCATCACCGATTCTTCTTAAATACTTCGAATTTGGGGGAAGGACATCAGATTGAAAGCCTGACATTCAGAATCACAAATGATAATGCAGTTCAAAACCACAACATACAACACCAAAAACCCACAAAAACATTAGCCTCTTACAAAGAACATATGGCATGAAACATGCAGTAACCACAGACAAAAGAATCTTTTGTAATCTTCAGCTGTAAAACTTTTGTAGCAGCTTCTGTGTATGGTTCAGTAAATTCATCATTGCTCATAATCGCATGTTCTCAACATAGATCTTTCAACTTAGACCCTTGAGTAAATGCGGAAGAAGACATCTTGATTTGCACTTCCTACCTTAAAATAGATATCAAATACAACAAGAAATGAACAATTAGAACACAGTTCGTATTTAGTCCCAAAATCAGTTCATATTCAGTCCCAAAATCAACCCTAACACAGTTTTAAATTAGCTCATAAATTTAGTCCAGTTCTAAATAACCTCATAAAGAAATTTTGAACTTCAAAAATCAAGAACTTGCTTGCAAAAAAATCGGCCCTAACACATTCAATCCCAAAATCAGTTACAAATTAGCTTCAAAAATCAAGAATTTTTTTTTTGAACTTGCTTGCAGAAAAAATAAAGAAAGGAAAATGAATTTTTTTGAAACTTCCAGATCTTGCCTTTGATAAGCTCGAAGAAACTCGAGGAAGATTGTTGATGCTCGAAGCCTCGGAGAAGGTTGTTGGAGGTCAGCCCTAACACATTCAGTCCCAAAATCAGTTCCAAATTAGCTTCAAAAATCATGAAAAAAATTTGAAATTCAACTTGCAGAAAAAATAAAGAAAGGAAAATAACAAAAAAAAAATGGAACTTGCAGATCTTGCCTTTGGGAAGCTCGAAGAAGTTCGAGGAAGATTGTTGATGCTTGTAGCCTCGGAGAAGGTTGTTGGAGGTCATGGAAGGTCGGGGACGGTCGTTGGAGGTCGGGGGATGTTGTCAGAGGTCAGGGAAGCTCATCGTGGCTAGGCGAAACTCGGCGGGCTTCGTAATGGTGCGGCGGAGCTGATCGGGGCTCGGCGGAGCTGATCGGGGATCGGCGGAGATCAGCAGGCTTCATGGGGCTCGGCGGAGGTCAGTAGGCTTCGTGGGTCCTCGTCGTGGCTAGGCGGAGCTCGGCGGGCTTCGTAGTGGTGCGATGGAGCTGATCGGAGCTCGGCGGAGGTCAGCAAGCTTCGTGGGGACTCGTCGTGGCTAGGCAGAGCTCGGCGGGCTTCGTAGTGGTGCAATGGAGCTGATCGGGGCTCGACAGAGGTCAGCAGGCACTCTGGGGCTTTATCGAGGCTCCTGAGGCTTCGTGGG